>KV751392.1:396615-410710 GCA_001698575.1 Mola mola
ATATATTTATATATTTTTAAAATAATAGTAATATGAACTTGATGTGGATGTGGAAATGTGAAAATTGAAAAAGTTTACATTTCACATTTTTTGCTGGTGTCAGATTACAGTATTTGTAACAAATTATTGATGAACACTAGTTGGAGGGGCCCCCTGTGAAGCTTTGTGTAGGCTCCAACAGACTCTAGAATCACCATTGGATACCATCTGGTTGCTGTGTGAAAACAAAGGCTTCAATTACGGAACAAAGAAAGGCCAGCAGCCACTGTGGAACCAAAACAGGAAGAGAGATCGGTCTCCACGTTCACTATCTACAGGTAAGAGGGGAACATAATTGGCCTTACTGTGGAAAACAAAGAGAACCCTGCTGATGGAGAAGTTGACGAAGAAGAAGAATGAGAATAATAGAACCCGGGGTAAAACACAAGAAAATAGAGGGTTTTTTTCCTGGAAACATCTCTGATGTAAATGCGTTTTTCCTCTTACCACAACATTCTTACCAGTAAATCATAAGGAACAATCACTGGCTATTTAATAATACAACCAGGTGTTTATTCTGCCTTTATTACAGACCTGAGACAGTTCCCAGAGAGACCATGAGAGTTTCGAGAATTGTGAAGGCTGCTTTAGCTTTGGACAGGCAGGATGCTAACAGTAGCCGTGTGGCTAATGCTGTGTTTGTGACCACAGCAGCTCTTGAAAAT
Organism: Mola mola; assembly: GCA_001698575.1. Taxonomy (NCBI): domain Eukaryota; kingdom Metazoa; phylum Chordata; class Actinopteri; order Tetraodontiformes; family Molidae; genus Mola; species Mola mola. Next base: position 397,320 of record KV751392.1, read on the forward strand.
GCGAGGTGGCATTTAGAAATGCTACTTTGCTGCATATTGTCTTTCTACAGCCGGTTACTCTTTGTTGCTTGGATTATTTCATATCTAAACAATAGGAAATGAGCGCACAAGTAAAGCCGGCACAAGACATCAGACAGAGAGCAGGAGAAGAGCTGCAGATGCAACCACTGAGCTTTTATAACGCCATCACCAATTCTGGCTGGAATTTGGCTGTCAAAGCCACTGCTCATGTCCTGCTGCTGCTCCCTCTGTTTTACACATCCACCACCAACAGCCTGCATCCACTTGTGGACCGTTTCCTCTTGATTCTCCACGACAGGTGCTGTACTGCTCTCCCACAGCTCATGGTTTTTCTCTGTCTGACTTCTCGCGAAATAGTGTAGAAAATTTTGGATACACGATAGGTGGATGTGTTTGGATGGTATTTGACATTATTTATGAACAGAAGGCTAAACAGTCCCCTTAATCAAAATTTGCAGCTCCGCCCACACAGATCATTTAAAAACTTGAAAATTATATTATAATTAGTTGGATGACCTGAAATAAAGAGCAAAAATAGAAGAAATTTTGAGAGGTGAATACTTTATCGCACACTGCGGTGCAGAAGACATGGCTGTACCTCCCATATCTTGGATCTCCAGGCGAGCCACTCCACTGCTGCTCTGCGGAAACAGAGACAACCACACCGGCTTCCATTTCTGACCAGAGACACAGAGAGACGCTTAATGAGACAGAAGCTCAGGATGATACAGAGGATGGATGAAACAGGATAAAACAGAGCGCAGCTGCGTCAGGTTGCCAGCACATAAATTAAGTCACATTCAGGGTCAACAGATGACACAACTTTACATCTTCTCGTGTGCTCCAACCTGAACATGACTTTCATTTTCAGCCCTCCTGTATGTGACAGGGAGGTCAACAAGTACTACATCCAGAGCCACCATCAGACAGGTCCCTCCTTCAAAGTAAAATACAAGTCACATCCAGAAAACAACTCACCTCTGACATGTCCCTACTTCAAAATAAAATACAATACTAGTCACATCCAGAAGACAATCACCTCTGGCACGTCCCTCCTTCCAAATAAAATACTAGTCACATCCAGAGGACAGCTCACTTCTAACATATCTTTCCTTCAAAATAAAATACTAGTTACATCCAGAGGACAGCTCACCTCTGACATGTCCCTCCTTCAAAATAAAATGCAATACTAGTCACATCATGAAGACAACTCACCTCTGACATGTCATTCCTTCAAAATAAAATGTAACACTAATCACATCCTGAGGACAGCCACCCTCTGACACATCCCTCCTTCAAAATAAAACGCAATGCTAATCGCATCCAGAAGACAACTCACCTCTGACACGTCCATCCTTCGAAATAAAATGTAACCAGGTCACATCCAGAGGACAGACCACTTCTAACACTTCCCTCCATTTAAATATCATTCTTCATTTACAGCAGGGTAACATTTATATGTAGTTTCAGCTGATTGCTGTGTGTGTGTGTGTGTGTGTGTGTGTGTGTGTGTGTGCAGGAATGTAAAACACAGTAGGTGTGTTGTGTTTCAACTTGTTGATATGGATTCCACTGTGCACTGAGCAAAAGGCTGAACCTTTCTAGCAGATGTGTGTGTCAGTCCCTGGACTCACCATGACATCTGACTGAAACAGGAAAATAATACTTACATCTCAGCTCTTCTGTTCACATGGCACTGAGCCACGCTACACTTTCCTTATTATCTATTTATTTTAGCATCGAGAGAGCTTTCTATCCTGTTCTATCAGGTATGACTGTACTTAATCATAATAACATGAAGCGGTTGCAAAAGAACAAGGCTGTATGTTTAATCCCGTCATATTTCAGACTCAAAAAGGATCAAGTTAAAAAGTACTCACTTTGCCAACCTTGTGTGGTTGGAGATAAACTTTTCCTGTTTTGATCTGAGAGTCCATGTCACCTTCCCTCTTCAGAAAAAACGTAAAACTTTTCTTTCTTCTTTCGCTCTCTGAATCAACGAGTTGGGCGTGCTCACAGTGAGGCATTCTTGAAATATGATCCTTACCTGCCACACACACCCACAAGGTGTAGCTGAGAATCCTAGATAGCGAGGGGGGCAGAGTTCAAAATTCAGTTACTGCTTTTATTTACACAATGACATTGATATAATCTGCAAAGATATTTGTAATGTATATAATGTTCCACTAAAGGCCCAATTATCAGAGGGAATTCTGCTGTCATGTTAGTAATGTGGCAGCAGTTAATGATACTGTGTACCAGAAATTATGCTTAAACACAACTCCAGATCCGGATCTTAAGGCACAATATTTAAGACTGATTGAAAGGACACTATGTTTAAGCCCAAAATCTTGTTGCTGGTTTTACAGGTAGTTATTTAAGCTGCTGTTACAGCTCTCCATAAGTGAATCTCAGAGCATCACTTTGTGGAACTTGGAGACATTGGTACGGTTAAGCAGTTCATTTACTGTTTTAATTGTGGCTTGAAAAATGATGATCCAAAGAGGTCCCACCTTGTGACCCCCAGTACTCAAATCTGCCACCAACACTTCAGTGTTAGACACTACAGGACCACAGGTACACAACCCAAAGGTCACGTGACTGCTTCTTGACAGGTAAGAGCCAAGTCTGTTACACATTGGGAACTCCATGGGTAATAATGTTTCAGGCATGTCCTCTGGATGCACAGTAAGATTAGGAACTGGGGAATTTTGAGGCCATGTTTTCAATTTAAGTATTTCTTTGGCTGTGCCTGAGCAGTTTTTGTGGTATCACAACATGCATTGTCCTGTCTTGGGACCCACTGTCATTGGGGTGGGGTCTATTTGTGTCAAGTAGTATCCACATGAATGCCAGGATCAAGGGTTTCACAGCAGAACTTTGCACCATTGCAAGGTGCCATGGTTATTCCCTTCAGCTGTTAGTGGTCTTTGCTTTACATTTAGTAATGCTGAAATGCCAAAAAATGTTGTGAGTGATAAATGAAAAGAGAGAGAAATGGAGGGATCGAAATGACCAGGACCCTCGAAATGAAATGACTCCATATTTTGTTGTTTATCATGTTTTATTCTTTGTTTGTGTCTTCCATCCCCAGTCATTGTTGTAAAAAGCAAAAATGCGATCATGTACCTATGCTATATGTGCAGGTGAAGCACACCAAGATGATATAATTTGTGTGCTGCTTTTCTCCTGAGAAATCTACTGGAGTCCACAGTATTGATTGACCATCGACTGTGTGGTGAAATAATCAATTCAGACCTAACCAGTAGGGTTACTTGACAGGTTACAAATCTGCGTCAGTCTCCACAAGGACATGCGTGGTGACTGGCCTGACAGTCTCTCGCTTTATTTGGGATCAGTGTTAACGTAGCCTGAAGGTTGAGAGACCAACATGTCCATTGGCAGGGTGAAAGCACTCTTTAATTTCTGCAGAAGCACAGCGGCACCCTTCAACACAGGTTGCACTGCAGGAAGTACAAGATAACAATCTTAATGCAAAGATTGTGGGGTCTACTCATTCTTCATTGCTACTGCAGTGATTTATGGGAACGTGGCTAATTTTCAAGGCTTCATTAAAGGGTCAATTCAGGAGCGATAAATATGGATTTTGTTTGGCTGAAATGAATCCAGAGCATTCTTGTTGAGTTTGATGTCTTAGCATAGCTGAAGATCAGAATTAGTCTTTTTCTTAAATGTCCCCAAAGAGTTAAGCTCAGGGGTCCATAACTCTGCTGCTAAATGTATTCACCAGCTAGTCATTAACTTTCACGTATCCATGGTCTTAGAGCATTTGAATGTGACAATAAGCTAATGAGAGCAGTGAAATTAAAACTGAGAAGCAAAGATGTTCACGGTTAAAACTGGTGCTCTCAAAATGTTAATCTAATTTAATCTAAATGATTACAGGCTTTGTAATTATTTAAATAAAATTGTTAAAAAATATTTAAATATTTTATTTTCAAAACACGTTTCTACTGTTTATGTTCCACTGTTTTTTTTATTTTATATTTGCCAATGCACATGGAATTAAGGAACAAAAAGAAATTAAACATGCATCTGAATTAGCAGTGAGGTGGATCCATCAGTTTCTGCTGTTGTAATAATTTTCAGTATCATATCCTGGACCACAATCATAACCTCAATGAACCAACAGTTCCTGAAGGCCTCATCCGATGAATCTTAACCTGCTAGTGCTAACGTAAGGAGCTAAATTGATGTGCTTTGCGTTAAGGTGATATTTCAGGCTTGAATTACTCCAAGGTATGACAAATTTTCACTCCATAAATTGCAAAGGACAGTGGTGTTGTCAGCAGTTCCATCTGGGCCTTTTTTTTTTTTTTTTAGAAACTTTCGTTCGGTACACTGTGCAACGTTTTTTTCCATCCGCCTGCGTTTAAAAAAGTACTGTGAAATCTGAGAGGAACAATAATAAATGCGAAGGGGACATGATTTATGATGTACAGGGTCAAGGGGATTCACAGAGCTAGATTAATTTGACACTTTTAATCACACCCTTGATCTTGTTCTGACATATGGCATTGAAATTGAACATTTAAATGTCTCTGCGCAAAATCTACTTTTATCAGATCATTATCTTCTAACATTTGAATTTCTGCTCATCAACTATAAACCAAGAGTCACTAGTTATTATAGCAGATGCATATCTGAGGACACTGTTGAAAATTTTAAAGAAATTATTCCCTCTGCATTAATTTCAGTGCCATATCCCAAAATAACAGAGGAGTCATATCTTAAATTTAGCCCCTCCCAGCTTGATCACCTTGCCGATTTCACTGCCGGCTCTCTACGTGCTTCACTCGATTCCATTGCCCCAGTTAAAAAGAAAACAAAACCAGTAAAGAGACTAGCTCCGTGGTATAATCTTAACACTCGCAAATTAAAACAGAAAACTCATAAACTTGAAAAGAAACAGCGTTCCGCTAAACTGGAAGAGTCACGCATGGCCTGCCAGGATAGACTTAAAATATACAAGAAGGCGCTTCGCCGAGCAAGAAAAGACTACTATTCAGCGTTGATAGAAGAAAACAAGAATAAGCCCAGGATCCTTTTCAGCACTGTAGCCAGGCTGACTGAGAGCCATCATTCTATTGAACCATGCATTCCTAGAGCCCTCACCTGTAATGATTTTATGAACTTTTTCAATAAAATTAGACTTATCAGAGAAAATATCCTACACTCCACAGATTCCAGTTCAGCAACAGGAATTATAGAGGCTGTTATTAGTCCTGATGTGTGTTTGGAAAGCTTCCATCCAATTGACCTTAAGGAACTAACGACAACATTATCTTCATCTAAATCATCAACCTGTATACTAGACCCCATACCTACTAGGTTGCTCAAAGAGGTTTTACCCCTAATTAGAAATCCACTACTAAACATTATCAATCTATCCCTTGTAACAGGTTATGTGCCCCAGTCATTTAAAGTAGCTGTAATTAAACCGCTCCTAAAAAAACCTACCCTAGACCCAGAAGTTTTAGCCAACTATAGACCAATATCCAACCTCCCCTTTCTTTCAAAGATTCTAGAGAAAGCAGTAGCGAAACAACTATGTGGCTTTCTTCAGTATAATAGTCTATTTGAAGAGTTTCAGTCAGGTTTTAGAAAGCATCACAGCACAGAAACGGCATTGGTAAAAGTTACAAATGACCTCCTCACTGCATCTGATGCAGGACTTATCTCTATACTAGTCTTATTAGATCTTAGTGCAGCTTTTGACACTATCGATCATCACATCTTACTACAGAGGATGGAACACCAAATTGGCATTAAAGGATCTGCTCTAAGATGGTTTAAGTCCTACCTATCTGATAGATATAATTTTGTTCATGTTAATGATGAATCATCAAGATATGACAAGGTTAGTCATGGAGTCCCACAAGGTTCTGTGCTTGGACCATTACTATTTACTCTATATATGCTTCCTGTAGGTAAAATTATTAGAAAGCACTCCATACATTTTCACTGTTATGCAGATGACACACAACTATACTTATCAATGAAGCCAGATGAAACCCATCAGTTAGCTAATCTACAGTCATGTCTTAAGGACATTAAAAACTGGATGTTTCATAACTTTTTAATGTTAAACTCTGACAAAACTGAAGTCATTGTGCTGGGCCCCAAACACATTAGAGACTCATTATCCAGCAACATAGTTAATCTGGATGGCATTGCCTTGGCCTCCAGCACCACTGTCAGAAACCTGGGTGTTATCTTTGACCAGGAGCTGTCTTTTAAATCACATGTTAAACAGATTTCAAGGACCGCCTTCTTTCACCTCCGTAACATTGCTAAAATCCGGCACATCCTGTCTCAACAAGATGCAGAAAAACTAGTTCATGCGTTTGTTACTTCCAGGCTGGACTACTGTAATTCTTTATTTTCAGGTTGCCCTAACAAAATTTTAAAAACTCTTCAGTTAATCCAAAATGCAGCAGCGCGTGTACTGACTAGAACTAATATCAGAGACCATATTTCCCCCATACTGGCTTCTCTGCACTGGCTCCCAGTTAAATTCAGAATAGAATTTAAAATCCTTGTTCTCACCTACAAAGCTATTCATGGTCAGTCACCATCTTATCTTGAACAGCTCATAGTACCCTATCGCCCATCCAGAACCTTACGCTCCCAGGATGCAGGGTTATTGGTGATCCCAAGAATTTCCAAAAGTAGAATGGGAGGCAGAGCTTTCAGCTATCAAGCTCCTCTCCTGTGGAACTATCTTCCAGTCTTGGTACGGGAGGCAGACACACTCTCTGATTTTAAGAGTAGGCTTAAAACCTTCCTTTTTGATAAAGCTTATAGTTAAGGCTGGCCTATCTAGCCCTTAGTTATGCTGCTATAGGCTTAGGTTGCTGGGGGAACACTCCATGATTCACTGAGCTTTCTTCTCTCCCCCCTCTGACTCCGACTCCTTCTCTGCTCCTGTAAATGTCCATATCCTTACACTAACTTTACTTCTTCCCCGGAGTCGTTGTGCTTTACCATCCTGCAGGTTTTTCTAGGTCGCGGTGGGAGGTGCTGCTGTGGTCCTGCCTGATGCCCCCTGGCCACATTAGGAAAGGAGATCCTGTGACTTGGATCCTGTGACTTGGATCCTAGGCTGGATTTCCAAGTGCAAATCGGGACCCACAGATCACAATGGCTTCTGGATCAATAGACTACACCTGCTTCTGGACCACTACACTTCACATATCCCTGGATTTACAGATTCTACATACTCTTGGACTCAGCAACACCCAGATCTTCCTACGTGGAGTACAATGACTCCTGGACCAACAGAGTCCACCTGCGTCTGGATCACTAGACTTTCCATACATCCGGACTCATAGAATCCACAGACTCTGGGACTTATGGATGTTTTATGCATTCTAAATGAACTGTTGTTATCATGTTTTTGTGTTCTGTACAAGTGACATTTATTGCACGTCTGTCCGTCCTAGGAAGAAGGATCCCTCCTCTGTGGCTCTTCCTGAGGTTTCTTATTTTCCCTGTTTAGGGTTTTTTAAGTTTTTCCTCACCCGGTTCGAGGGTCTAAGGGCAGAGGATGTCACATCTGTACAGTTTGTCAAAGCCCAGTGAGATAATGTGTAAATTGTGATTTCGGGCTATACAAATAAAATTTGATTTGATTTGATTTGATTTGAATAACACATTATTTTTTTCAACAGGAGCTGAATTGGTCCATATAACTGAAGTGGGTATAATTTCTGCTACAACAAAGATCAGGCTTCCATTGTTTATATGTTTAAAGACCCCCTCCAGTCATGGATTAAATGCATAAAAACTAATATCTGTTTTGTATTTCTTTTTTATTCTGTGAAAAAAAAAAATAAAATCCCTTCATGGCTTTAAAATGGCTTTGATGTAATTTTGCACCTATGCATTATCTAGGTTTGTGGGGGATCTATGAATGTGTTACTTTAGCCTCATCTGGTCACCAGGCCCCGCTCTGCCCCTCGACTCCAGCCAGAGCGAGCTGGAGCTTACCTGCTCCGTCAGCTTCTGACTTAAACCAGTCTACAATACACTGCACAGTGGCGAGTTCTAATGTTGAAGTAGTTCAGCTATACGCGTGTGAACCAGACACAAATTTCCAGGAAGAAGAGCTACTTGTATTTGGTTCAGTAGAACGGTAAGTTTCGCTTCCATAACATTAGGTCCCTTCAAGTCGACAGGATTACTGCTCAGGTTTTCTATGAAGATGGCCCGGACGCTCAGAGTTTGTTTTTGAAGACGGTGGATTACAGAAATAAGGAAGAAATCCTCAACCAACTCAGCTAATGGCTTATTTCGGTCATCATGTGTCTCTTAATACATAAAAAACACCTTATGGACACGTCAACAAAGTCAATAAAGTGATCTGAGGGGTCTTTAACATGAAAATAAAGAGGACTGAGCCATTAATAACAACTCTCCGTATTTGGTCCTATATATCAAACAAACTAATAAGTGCACTTCCTGCCTGGGTCGTGTGTTTTCTGACCCGGAAAGATTGTCCTCTCATTAGTGCTAAATCATGATCCAATGTTCTCACTGACAGATTGACTTTTTATGTGCCAAGGAATCTGAACTTAGACACGATGACTTAATTATAATACCCTGCGCCTGCATAATTGGGATCAGCTTACCTTATGGCATCTTTGGTTTCTGTAACCCTTTGATGACCTCTTTATAACACATGCATCGTGGCTCCACATCATATAGCGTTCAATAGGAAGCACATCTGTGAAAGAGCTGTTTAGTCAATATATGCTGACAGGAACATTTCCTGCCACTGGGGAGGGGGAGTGATAAGTGAGTACTATATTCTCTGGGGCACGCTTGAAAATCACAGTATCACTTAACACACCTACAATGAGGGAAACGTATAGTTTGACGGCTGGTTGTGGCACACCTGCTTAAAAAAAAAAAAAAATAGCAGAATTTTTGCTTACTGACCTTTAAAAATTTGTTTTAGTGCTGCTGCAAAGGCTTCTCTGGTAAAGGAGAATAAAGGAGTAATAACTGTAGGCTGAAGAGATTTTGACAGATCCGTCTCAGTAAATTAATCAAAAAAACAAGAGGAACAAACGTAACTGTTCTTCTTCTCCAGGTAAATACCTCAGCAGCCATAACAGACACACTTCTTGATGTTTGAGCTTCACCCTGTTGGGGTTACCAGTGGAATAAAGTTAAAGGTTAAAAACTGTCCTTGGTTTATATATGCACTGACTGTGCAGACACTGTGCTCTACAGTACTTAGTGGGTTAATTCACGAGTTGGGAACAGTGCTGTGAAACGATGTAAGCACTAATGATGAGTGTCTGTTTATTTACGCCGGGTGTTAGTGAAGCTCTGGCAGCTGTGAGGGGGCAAGAGAATAAAGGGGAGGGAGGAACCGCAGGGTAACACACTACAGAGCAGAGCAGTGTGTGTGTGTGTGTGTGTGTGTGTGTGTGTGTGTCTGTGTGTCTGTGTGAGATGTGTTCAACATTTCACTGTCAACCCGAGAATGGCCTAAATGAGGGTCGTCATTCCCTCAGAGGAAGGTCACCTCGGTAGCCCCACGCACACCATGTGCATGAAGTGCCTGCTGCTTGCTGAATGTGTGTCGAACCGATCATGGCTGATGTACAGACAACAAAGTGATAGAGATCAGAGGGTTCGTCTCAGCGGTGACTGTGATGAAAGCAATACGCGCTGGAAACAATGGTGATTAACATAAACAGGGCTGGAACTATGGTTCCAGTACTGAGGCCATGAATCCAACACCCTCTGCGCACTGGAGTAACAGAAAAATGGAAAAGGAAATTGTGAGGCAGAATAGTTTAGTGTGCAATTTATATTACAGATAAAGCAGCACAAGGCGACTTAAACTTGAACTTAAAAAAGGTACTTTTAACATAATTGCTAAAATGATCGCTATTCCCGGACAGTGATGCCTGAGAGGGATTCACCAAGGCCAAAACTGGGAAATGAGAGGGATCCAAACAAGCAAGGAAAAATCCAAAATAGCAGAAGGTCCAAAACACAATCAGTAACACCAGAACACATGAGGAATGGACAGGAACAAAGGCATCAACGCACACAACTATTGGACAGAGGGGAGCGACAGAGTTAAATTCACTTGAAGTGAGGAAATAATTGGACAATGTACACAAGTGTAACACAGGACAGAGCAGAGAACAGGACACAGGTGAGACACGTGAAGTTAATCATAAAGGAGGGAAAATGACAATGGAGGAAAAGGAAATCAAGATTAAAAGGGAACTTTCAAAATAAAACAGAAAACAACTAGATTGTTTTTAAACACCAGAAACCTAATACTAGGAAAATAGTCTCAAACACTTTTACACAAATAAAGTTGAAAGTGAAAAAGAGAAATATAACGGGATACTCAAAAACTAGAAAAATGCATTCAAACAATAACACAGTTGGCCAACAAGAATTAACAATAAAAGAACAATAAAGCTCAAAATCGAGAATCCGAGGCCAGCTGAAAGATCAAATCTCTGTAGCACAGGCACCAAGGGACTCACACACACACACACACACACACGCGCACTGCCCTCTTGTGTCTGGCACACAAAGTAAGCAGGTGTTTCCAGAGTATTAATGGTCAGCCTACAGTCACTGAACTGTCACTGAGCTGAATTGAAGTGGGACACTCTTGTCTCTCTCTTGATCCCCTCTGGCCTCCCAATTTAAAAAATCATCCCATCACCTGGATACGACCCAAGTCGGCCTGAATTCAGAGGGCTTCAGCATCTGTCAAGTACAGTCAAGTGAAAGGTGATGACGATGGAGGAGACGTTACACTCATGGATTCAGGCTATATGTAAATTATATTGATGTAACAAAAATACTTTACATGCAGCAGAAACTGTATTATGTAGATGACTTATTAGCAGTATAATAAAATGTGATTCAAATATATTGATATACAGATAGGTCCAGAAGTGTTTCGAAAATGACAAGTCTTTTTTTTTTTCTTTATCCTTTGGCCTCTATACACCACCACAATGGATTTGAAATAAAATAATCAAGATTTGATTGCAGTGCAGACTTTCACCTTTAATTTAGAAGGGTTTCACAAAAATATGGCATTTTCTGCTTAGGAATTAAAGCCACTTTATGTAGAGTTTCAGGGGCTCAAAAATATTTGGAAGAAACACAATTGTAAATGTAAAAGTTGTCTTTAATACTTGGATGAAAATCTTTTGCTGTCAATCACTGCCTGAATCAACCTGACTTTGGTTACATACTCAGGATGAAGTTCAATATTTCGGTGTCATGGCAGGATTCAATATGGGGAAGCAAAAATTGACAGGCAATGTTAAAGTTTCACCAAGCTGCCCTGTAATAGAAAGGGGCTAATTTCTAATTCATATCTTTGACTTTATTGAGTGGAGGAGGAGGAGGAGGAGAAGGGATGGAGGGCTGGACAGTGCAGCTGCACAGCCGCCTTGTTCATTATGTTTTATGAGCAAATTTTGACATTTGTACATTGCAGCTGTGACACATAAAATCTTCATGCATTTAAAGCTTATTCTCTCATAGAGAACGATGCAACAGTTGTCGTATGGCTGCTTTGATTCTCCTGTATTTATCTCCCTGCTCTCAGCCATTTTAAATATTTGACCAAAATTTCCCACTATTTTAAAGCTTCAATTAAAAATGTTCTATTGGATGTGTTTACTTACCCTCCCCACTTGTAAAGCAGTTTGTGCTATGAAGAAGGAGAATTAGAGGACCGATGAGAGTGATGAAGAACCTGCCAACAAGGGTAAACTAAAGGTCAGGCTCAAAGAATTCATCAAATTAATGAAAACTTACCTGTACTGTCACAATTCCTCAAATCAGATAAGTCCTCATTCTTTTGCTTATTTCTTTGTCTTGTGTTTCATGTTTTATTTTGAAAACTTAACTCTCGTTTTATTTCAGTTCCACATATCCTGTCAAGTTGTGCCACTGTCTTTATTATTTAGCCTGATTATTGATTATCTTAAATCTGTTTCATTGTGCTTCCTGTCCTTGAGAATAAAAACCCTCCCTTCCTCTCCGTCCTCGCCCTTTTTGTGTGTGACTAGTTTCTGCTGACCCTGATTCATGCCCACCATTTTCATACCTTTTCGTGTAGGACTGAATACTGTGCAGCAAACACGGCATAAATTACATTTCTAATCTTTCAACTTTTAACTGGACTGTTTGTTTTCTTTTAGGTTTTCTTGTCTGTGGTTCAGTAAATGTTACGGGCGCAGGAAGGGGATGCTGAAGGTGCTGCAGCTGATGGAGGTGGAATAGTTGCCTGTTTCACTATAACTGGAACATCTGAAAATTTGTTTCAAATTTGAATTTGCTAGGGCGCTTGACAGAAACTAAATGAAAAACGATGTTTTAGAAGAATGACCTGAATGGTTTGTGGTATGCTAGCCAGCCAGCTTAAAAGGAAAGGTGTCAGCAGAGCTGCAGATTATTGGATTTTTATTCTTTTCCCATTTGAAGCATCTAAAATTATAACCCACAGAGAGGCTGGGGTGTCCAGTTGCAGTAGCAGAGTGCTTCTGTCGCCCCCCCGGAGGTCATTCTCAGCACTAAAGACATGACAGAGTGAAAGAGTGACACCTACAAGCACTTAATGAAAGCAAGGCCGTAAACAAATAAAGGTATGCCATATTATTTTTCCTTTTTGGGTGGAGAAAAACATGCATAATCTTCAAGTATCCATAAATAGAAAAGGTGACTGCACCTTTATTTTTTCAAATTTGAAACTTAAACAGACACATGACTAACTGTTCTTCCTTCTGATGCTCATTTGTTGTTGATGCAGTTGAGAAATGTAATATGTCTTATGTCTTACTTTTGTTTATCTTTATTATTTGTTTGTAGCTTGTAAAAAACTTGACACCTTGGGGGTGTCATAGTGGTTGTTGAATGCAGACCTTTATCTCGGAGTGTTTAGTAGGAAGCAACTGGACTTCTTATCTTGTTTGAAACAAGATAAGAAACAAGATAAGAAGTCCAGTTGCTTCCTAATAAACACTCCGGGATTAAGATGACCTGGATGACTGCGAACCTTCACGGACACAATGCAGACCTTTGTACAGTATCCATGCCCTGGTGATACTGGAGGAATTTTGATTCCCTTTAATAAAGTGTGCTCTGAGACTTGTTTCTTTTTCCGTCATTTTGAACACAGTATTTCATCCTATTATGGTTGTCGACAGGAAATGTTGTTGAAAAGGAGTCAATCGACAAGAAGATAAGTTACTGTCTGCCCAGATGAATGCTGTAAAGCCAGCACAGGCATCCACGCCTGATAAAGCGTGTAGAAGTCAGAGCTTTTTGTTTTGAATGTCCTCCCA
>KV751392.1:422758-436148 GCA_001698575.1 Mola mola
CAAAAATTTGAAATTGAGTAATTAATAGTGAAGTTAATTTTATCTGGAACTCCAGGAACAGAGCCTGATGGTGGTCATGTAGATGGGAGTTTAAGTTGATATTGGACTGTGAGACAGAGTCTTTCCTCCAGCAGGTCCTGCAGGACACCATCTCCTTTTCCTGTCGTTCCTTATTTCTTCATTTCAGAGAATCAGATTTCATTTTTTCTCAGGATGATATAGTGGATAAGCTGAGCCTTTAGCCAAATTGACTGGATTGATGCAGATGCAGGCTTCATTCCATTACTTTAATTAATTTGTTATGTTCCCTTAACTTATTGTATTTTTTAGCAAAATGCGCAATTAGAATCCTATATCGTCCCTTCCCTAATACATCACCAAGAAAATTAATGAATAACTGAAAATGTTTGCATTGAAGGTTCATAAATTCATAAATTCATAAATTCACAAAGACCATGTGATGAAGAGTGCTTGTTGTTGTTGTTGTTGTTATGTGTAAGGTTGTACGAAGCTGTACTAAGTAAACCACATAGCGCTTCTTATTAAGATAGTAAAAAAATATACAAAAATGCACTAGTTCAAAATGCATTCAAATATATTTCCAGGCAATTTAGCGTGATTACAATTATTTCCATTACTCAATTCGACCGTTTACAATAATAAAAAAAACACATTAACCCTGCTTTTAGGTACTCACATCTCTATCTTCACCTTCTTTATATCGTATTATATAATGAATATTTATTAAGATATATGTTATATAAATCTTGCTTGTCTGTATTGATTTATGGCCTTTGCACACCAAGGGTGACGAGACAACTGACCCAGAGCAGCAGTTTTCTGCTGTGTTCAATGTGAGATGGAAACAACGAGCATTTTGATCGGTCAGATGTGAACTTGTCAGAAGCAAAACTTTGGATTAAAAAAATTAAAAAAAAAAGAATGCAATTTTGCTCCATGAATTACATTGCTGGTGTGAAAGCTTGCATGACTGTCTACAGGTTAAAGAAAACGTAATTACTTGTGAATTATTTGCAGACAAAATGCGTCCGGTGTGCAAAGGCCTTTAGAACGAGGATAAGTGATGCCAGTACCATACCTGATAAGTGACATGCATAAGGATCGGACTTGTCCCATATCTACTTATCAGTACTCTTATCAGTATTACTCTCTAAAAGTCTGTGCAGAAACACATGACATAAGAAATTGTAAAAAAAGAAAAACGAATTATTTTATTTTTGGCACAAATTGGGTAACTCTTTATCCTTGAGTTTCTTTAAAGCTAACAGAAATGGCTAAGAAGAAATATAACAGCAACATTAGGTCACTAGAGAGGTCACTGAGAGGACAATGCAGGTGTCTCTCCTATATATGTTGTTTCTTAAGCTTTTGGTTGGTGCAGTGTTTTACAGTGAAATCAGGCTTTTGTACAAACATCATCACGTTGTAATATAACACGCAAAACTTTAGGTAGAGAACACAGCTGCAACTTTACAAAGCTTTGCAACAAAAATGCATTCTTAGATTTATTGATTATGCAAGGCAGCTACTGTCAGTTAATCACACTGAATGTATACAATTTTTTCAGAGGCAGCGGGAGTTTAAGGTGGGCATTTGAAGTTTTGTATCGATTATATGTCATGTCCATGCAGAGAACCCTGCTTCTGCTCGTTCATAAGCAGCTGTACCGTGCTGAAACACACCTTTCCAACCGTGCCAGGGACAAGGAAGTGAACGATGCATGAGCACAATACGCAACGCTCACACAAGTCAAAAGATTTGGCCTTTGTGGTACAGCGTGCTTGGGCAGGAACAGATGGCCTAGCGTGAGTGCGCCCTGGCGTTAGCTGCTAGGCTAAAGCTATCAAACACTGCTTAATATTTATGGAATTTTGCATTTGTCTTTCATGAGGATGCTGTTGTAACTTCCATTACACGCAACCACCCTCTGACACAAAGCTGCACAATCATTTAGAAAAGTGAGCCCACACTTAAGAGGGCTTTGTCCCGTCCGCCATCTGGTTTAGCACTACTGTTAGCTCAAAGAGAGCTGGTGGCAGTGGAGCACAACATCATAGGTCAGTGCCTGATGCTGACAGCGTCGTCACTATTACCGGATGGCTGGCAGCTATGTTAGATTGAATTAACCTTACAGAAATTACGTCACAAATACCGATAGCAGCACCATTTGTCAAGGAGTTTAGCGGTGGTTAGGTGCTGATCTAATTGCGTACCAAATAATACGAATAAATTATGGACTAATAAAAGAGAAGAAAAAAAGTTTGATTCTCAGGCGTCAAATTTAGCTGTTGCAACAAAAAGTACAGAAACTAGAGAAAGTAAATGAAATAAGAAAGGACTAAAATTATAGATCAAGCATTATGAGAATTTCAAGGTGCATTGATGGTGACGTGATCAATTGCAGTAGGGTTAACAGTTCACAACAACAGCCTAATGCATGATATCAAATATTAGTACTTCATGTAATGTGTATAAATAAAGATAGAAGGTAAATATTTGTGGTAATGCAAGTCAGTGTGATATGGTAAGATAAAATGAGACATAGGATAAAAGTGGTAATATACTTGAATTTCAATCATGGTCCCATATAGTAAAATCCAAATGTCTAATATATAATAGTCAGTGATTATTATTGTTATTATTATTGAGTGAAGCTGAGGGTTGATAAAAAGTGTCATCCAGTGGGAAGAGATGCGTGGATGATGTTGCGATATTGCTGGTGATACACTGGGATTACCCTTCATTTCACTTTATTTCATTCCCACATCATCAGCAGAATAATGGATTCTTGGACGTTTTACTTGGCTGCATATTGTTGTCGTGCTGATAGAGATAGGCAGTTACATAATGGAGGGATAAACCAAGGTCTCCCAGGCACACTCGGTATGGCCAGATGAAAAAGGCCTCTTCTCTCTGTCTCTTCTTGTTGCCTTCATGGGGATGTTTTATTGCATAATCACAGAGCTAGTTATAAATAATTCTGTCAGCTCTTCATACCAGACAGGCCTGGCTCTTTAGCATGTTTGCAGAGAGCAGGTAATATGTTTATAATGAATGCAGATGCTGAATCTTGTGTGATTTCTGAGTATGATATTTCTGTAATATCCGATCACAATAAAGTTATTTCACTGCTTTTCTAATCTTAATCTGAAAACAATTCACATACTATATTAAGACAGTAATATACTGTATGTTTAAGTATAATTTCTTGTGATTAAATATTCAATTTAAATCAGAGAAGAACTAGAATTATTTACACGTGGCTTGGCTGTGCAGTAGAAGATATCTGGAGCATCTTCAGTAGTTTCTGCATGATGAAATTTTAAATGAGTAGAGGCATGTCCTCAGCTGTAACACTGAGAAAGGTTCAGGAAGAGCAAAAACAAACAAAAAACAAAACAAAACCCTAAACTGCTGTTGCATTTTAGCTGTTCCTTTACACAATAAAGCCATTTGGGGGACCTGAAAACGCAAACTTTTGTTAACAGGTTCCAGAGTAAAATATTTTGAAAACGCTGCCCCCACTGTCGCCGTGGAAACTAACAATAGCCTGTAGAATTGATGTCACAGCCTCATTTGCACATGCCCATTCTAGCCAATATTTCAAGTAGAACTTTGAGGTATTTTAAGTAGTTCTTATCATGCTAGTGTATGTTGAAGTGTTTTTCTGATTTCTGATTTTAATTAGTTATCCTTCGTTATTAAAATGAGTTTATTCGCCATGAATGACGGCTGGGTTCTGTTGGTGACTGGTCGAGCGGATGTATGGGAACTTGATACTGTGGCCCAACCCCCGATCACGACTGTGCTCATACTGCAAATGACATCCCCAGCCCAAGTGTTTCAGGAAATTTTTGCTTTAGTTTGAAAGAGGAGAAAAGGACGATGCGTCGGCCATCTTTCTTTATGTCGGTAGTACAATGTCTATTCTGGAGGTTTGCCTGTTGGTCTAAACTCTGAAACAAATGCAATCCCACCTTCGACCACAATGTGGATTACAAAGGGAGAGCGGTGCTGTCCAAGTTTTGCCTCAGAATGGCAAAATAAGAAGCACTTACAGTGAAATTGGCAAGATATTTATTAATATTAAATGCCTCAAATTACCAAACTGCCCCAAAAGCACACATGTACATCCTCAGGTCATCAGCAACACATCTGTGAAGTTTGAAGTCCTTCGCGCCACGTGAGGGACAGACAGAAAGATACTCCTTTTGCTTCTATGGGATGGACTGCGTACAATTTTTTGTTGTTGTTGTTTTTATTATTTTATTATTTTTATGTTATTTTTTCTCATGTGGGTACTTGAGTAATCTAAATAGAAATTTAACATTTTGCCAATATGTTAAATTTGGCCACTCATTTCCTGTCTGTGCCTCACTGCAGTTTTTTAATCCCTGAACACCGATCGTTTTTTAAATATTTGTATGATATGACTGTGTCCATTCACAGTCACGGTTCTTACATTGTTTCCGCTACACATAACTGCCAGGTGTCAACTTATGTCGTGTTTTTATTACAGCAATGCTACTACTAGTAACTGCAGTAGTGTCAGTGGATTGAAGCAGGGGAGCACATGAAGATACATGAAATCCTTACATGGCCTATGTGTGAGAGAGAGATGGTAGTTCTATTCAAGACTCATCCATTAGTAATGAGGTTCGAATGTTATGCTGTGTCGCCGTGCATCATTTCCTGTTGCTCTCTCTGGCTTTAACTGAGGAAAGAATACAGAAAAAAAAGTGGTAGAAAAGAGGAGGAGGAGGAGGATAGGGAATGAAAAGATGAGGATAGGTGCTGCTTCAGAATGCTCTGAGCTAACTCTGACCGAGTGTGACTGTTGCACACACCTGAAAGATCATCTGCTCCAGGGAGAGACACAGCACAATGATCTCATGATGAGAAGGAGATGTTAAACATGAAAACTGACGGTGGATTTGTACCTATGTATTTTTTTCACATATATTAGTGAATAATGTATACTGACATGAAACTGAGCAAACATCACATTGCACCTGTGTCCACCGCAGTTACAAACACTGCTCCCAACATTCTCCCACACACACACACACACACACACACTGTTTGAGTCTGCCCATGGACATGGAAGTGTCTGTTTAGAGTGTGTGAGTGTGTGTCAGTGCGCTCTGGCCGAGGGCAGGATGAGAGATCGCACCACCACTCCGAAGACAACAGAGTCTTTTCCGTCCTTTTTCTTTTGTTTGCTTCTGATGTGTAATCCTGTTTATTCTTTTATTCCTGACTCCAGCATGAAAATAACAATGTGACATAACTGACATATTAATGCGAGTACACTATGTGTAATGTTGCATGTGCATGTAATGGCGAGAGCTGCGGATCGGTACACTTGCATCGTCAGTGGTATAAAATGATTACTTGATTCAGATCGGTTAATCTTTACACCCCTAATGTGTGTTACACATGTTACATACAACTCTGGGCTCTGCAATTGTGACATAGCCGAGAATTCATAAAAATGATTTATTCAGGATTTAGCTATAGTGCCATTGTTTTTTGTTATTAGGCTCAAATCAGCGTTTGTAATTTTCAGAGAGACAGGCCAGTCTCAAATGTTTCACATCCAGCTGTGGAGCACAGATTTATTTGATCTTTTCTAACGGCAGGCCTGAGGACAGTGGATTTTATCGTCAAACGTTAACATGCAACAGGAAACACAAAACCATGTTTATATCCAATTATTTGATGTAGATTTTCTAATTTAAATAAATAAATAGAAAACTTCCACAATATCACTAATAACAATGTTGTTATTAATGTTGTTTAGGATTAAACAGTTAATCCTCTGATGTGGTGCCTTTGCAGAGGAGGGCACAACAGATGATGTCACAGAGTTTGTTAACATGATGTTGACCTCATGCATTTACTGCACATTCAGCTGTGAAATGATCAGTCAGCTGTGACGGCTCAAGCCACAACCACAATGGTTTCCTTTTTCTTGTGATCAAAAAGGAACTCAAATCCAAAGATGATTGGACGAGCACGTTGACCTTTTGATTGGCTGTCACGACTCATCTCTGCTCCATTGCTTCCAGCTGAACTCTGTTCGACTTTGCTGCGTCTCAAACTCGCTAACATTTGCTGGCTGTCCATCCGCTGTCTGTCATTTCTCGTGTCCCAGAGGTCGTTGGAAATGAATGAGTGGCAGTGTGTTCTTCTCGTGCTGTCACTTCAATGTTTGGAAGAGGTTAAATGAGTAATCAGACTCATGTAAACAGCCTTCTTCTATTCAAGGCCTTTTCCCTGCTGGGCTAAATGGTCGCTCCTTCCAAATGCCAAAGCAAAGGTTGATGATCCTGAAAAAACTTGCATGGGCTAAAGGGTGTGTGTGTGTGTGTGTGTGTGTGTGTGTGTGTTCAGCAGAATCACTCTGGTAGTAAGCAGTTATTTTTGGAAATGTTCCTTCCTCCCCCAAATGACACACATGTAGTTTCATTATCACCAAGCTTTAATTTAGCATTTAGATGGTACTACAAGAGGAGTACATTGACAGCCCGTAATTCAATTGTAAAACTCTCATTCTGAATAATGTCAAGCCAAATAGATAAATTCAAAAAAAGATCAAATGAATAAGAATAAATAAAAATGAGCTGTTGCTTCCAACAGCTGGGATCCAAAGCAAAATGAATATACCACACATTTTCTGCATCGTATCATTCTGAAAAAGAAGTGCCGTTATATTAATATGTTACATGTAGATGTGGCAGTGACATCCACAAGAAAGCAGGACGCAGAGTTTCCCAAATGAACATTGTAACCTGATGATCAGTAGAAGTGCACAAAAAGGTCAATACATACAACTGTTGCAATACTATCTGTGCCTATTCGGACTCTATTAACAAGTTGTTAACGATCAATTCTCATTCGTCACTCTTAACATTACTCTGTTTTCCTTTTATTTTTTCATGAGAATGACACCATACTGGTTTACACCCAGACCCACCTGCTCCGTCTCAGAGTTAGCCTTGTTCCGCTCTGTGTCCAGATCCTGCAACAGGGGCGATGTCCTTCAGGTCTAACCCCTTCACTTTCACCCGCAGTGTTGAGCAGGAGGCCCACCTATTGTTAAACACCAAACAACATTATTTCAGATATACAAAACAATTTCCACGTAAAATCAGTTTATATGCAGATGATACAATTTTATGTATATAAAAAATCAAATACACAACAAACACAAAAAATTCTATTTACATGTTTTATGAAATGTAAGAACACTTTATTTACTGGCCAATATCCTTGATTCAGTATGGGAGAACTAGCAGTCAAATGTACACTACTTTTATTTTTTTTGATTGGTTAATTTTATCATCATTCCATATTAAAGTCAAGTATACTTTGTATCAGCAATTGTTATTTCACAATGACATGACAATGTACCCATTTGTAACATTTTATTTGCAAACATTCCAACAACATTAGGGCCTGCAGAGAAGGCAGACAGACCTCTACTGCTATCAGTGTTTTCACTGCATCATCAAGGCTGCTTCTTCTTTCAAACTAGCAATAATAAACAACATTTTTCTCCTTGAGCTCAGTCCAACCAACATTCACACTGGCTTAATCATGCAGAATTATAAAGAAGAAATTGACCGGAATAAAATAAACAGCAATCAGCTGATGTGCAGAACTGCAAATACCATGGAGGTCCATCAGCTCCAAATGTCATATTCTATCATCCTCCACATTTATTGCAGAATTAAAGCATGCTGCCTTCCCCTTGAGACAGTTAATTTGACCACTTTTGACCACATTTTAGGCTGTCTAGTCTCCAAAGCATGGCTGAACCATAGGATAATGTCATTCTGCCGTCTCCCACAACATGCAGTCCTGAAACACCCAGCGTCCCTCAATTCTGAATTTCAATGTCATCACTACTGTTGTTGATGTTGTTGTTATTGTGATAAGTGATTATTGTTTCCCTAATTTTTGCAAGTGTGTATAAGGTATCAAACATGCTTTAGATCAACCCACTAGCTCCCTTAAATTTACAGTTTTCTTCTTTGCCCTCATTTTTATTCCTCTCAATTTCTTTTGTCCTTTCTTTTAATCATAACTGCCATTTCTGTAGTGAAATTACACTCATTGTGTATTTACATTTAATGGATTTTGTTACGAGGGCAAAGGCAGAGTGTATTTGACTTTAAAGCAGGGTTTCCTCTACCATTATGCAGGCCCGGTCAGCTGCCAGGCCAACATCAGGCCAAAAATTTGTCCTTTTATATATGCTAAATACTGTCAGTTTTTCACTTGTCCGTAGGGCTGAGCGATATGATGACGTGTATTCTGGGACAGGAGAAAATGTCTGTCAATAGATATTTTCCTCTAGAGCCTGACCGGCGTATTGGTTTGTTTGATATTATCAGCCAAAATTGTTCCATCCATCCATCCATCCATCCATCTTCTACCGCTTATCCCATTAGGGGTCGCGGGGGGGGGCTGGAGCCTATCTCAGCATCTTGGGGCAAAGGCAGGGGACACCCTGGACAAGTCACCAGTTCATCGCAGGGCTGACATATAGAGACAAACAACCATCCACACTCACATTCACACCAACGGACAATTTAGAATGACCAATTAACCTACCCCCAGTTTTGCATGTTTTTGGAATGTGGGAGGAAGCCGGAGAACCCGGAGAGAACCCACGCAGACACAGGGAGAACATGCAAACTCCACACAGAAACGTCCAGACCCGGAATCGAACCCAGGACCTTCTTGCTGTGAGGCGACAGTGCTAAACACTGCACCACTGTGCCGCTCCCCAAAATTGTTCCATCTCAGATAAATCAGTTTCAGTCTGTATTTTTGCAATATTGGCCAACATGAAAAAATTTGGTTTTAAAGAAAACATTGAAGAAACAGATTGGATGATTGATATTAAATATCCAGTGAAGATGACTGTTTCAGTGCACTGCTGTCATTTAAAGTCAATAAGAGTTCTTTGTTAATCTGTAAAATATTTTGCCTCCATCGCATATCTTTGTTACAAATATTTTATGACCTCATTTGAGGGCTTGTTGTGAAAAATGTATGTGTATCAGCCAATATCAGAACTTTTTTCCTCCCTGATATTCTCTTTCTGTTATGTCTTTTCTCTGTCAGTCATGAATATCCTTTCACACACTTCCTCTGATATTAGAGAAAACACGCCTCAGTTAAGCAGCAGTGTTGAACAGCAGAAAGACGTCGCTCATAATTTTAACGGTCAGCACTTTAGCGTGTTAAAACAAAAAAAATGGAATTACTTGTTTAGAGTGTAGCAGGATTAATTCTCAGGGTATGAATGAATCTGGTTCAGGGTACACTGAACAGCCAGTGTGCTTGGTATTGTGCTACATCAGCTCATGTCCTGCTGTGAGGATGAGGATGATGATCACTGTGTTTTGTTCCTCTGACAGTGTGGGACGGTGTAAGGAGGTGGACAGTGCTGCAAGGACACGGCAGCCTCCCATGTCTCCGTCAGACTTTCTGGATAAACTGATGGGGAGGACATCTGGTTATGATGCCAGGATAAGACCGAACTTTAAAGGTACGTATGTTCCTAGCCATTTATACGTCTGTCTGTCTAGGTGGACGTCCTGTGTGAGGCATTGTTCACAATAACGTAGAGAAATTATGTCATGTAATGCATTTTCTTTCACAACATTTGCAAGGCAGCCACTGGTTTGACTTCTGTCTCTTTAACACTTGTTGTGAAACTTCAAACTCCTCCACCAGCTGAGCCTGCACCACCTGATAGGAGACACAGCACCATAATCAATTCATCAGGCGGAGGATTGAGGTTAGCCAGGCGGTAAAATCTGGCGTATAAAGTATGAAGTATTTTTAATAATGATTCTGACATTCTTCCTGTATTACTCACATCTTTTTTTGCAATCCCTGCTCGTATTGTGAGGTTATTTTAACACAATACACGTTCTCTGTAAAGCACACCTGCAAGTCTCTGGTTTGTTCCTGATAAAAGAAACTTTTAAACATGTTTCTCTAAAGAAATTCTGATTTCATATGAGGACAGAATATGTTAAACACTACAATACGCTAGCAATATATTTACACAACTTAACTGGCACATAGAAATTGAGAAATAACAGTTTCATCTGTCTGATTGTTTTATTCAAGATCAGAGGCATACAAACGATGCACAAAAGTGAAGCTCTGGCCTTTCTACACATCAGCTCTGAAGAAGATGTTAGCAAACACAGTTGGCAGGTGCACGGCTGTGGCTTCACAGCAGGGGAGAGAAACCATGAGCAGAGATTCTCAGCAGTGTTCCACCTGCTGCTGTTGCCTGACCCGGACGGACAGTGAAACTTCCAGCTACTGTCATACCGGCATTTAACTTATATCAGGAAACAGTACCGAGGATGTTGATCTGAATTTTAAATATATTCCATGATATATTCTGTTACTTCCAAGGGCATTCATTTATTCATTCATTTTCTACCGCTTATCATGTTAGGGGTCGCGGGGGGGCAGGGTCACTCTGGACTTAATCAATTAATCAGTTAAAATTAGTTGTTAAAGTTGGCCAGTGAATGTGGGACTGGATTCTTTGTCGTGGTATTATATTGGTGCAGTTCCTGCGGAAAATGTTCAAATTGCAGTTTGGAGTTTTTTTTTTCTTTCTCTTTTCTCTTTTTCTCTATGTGAAAAAATCTCAACATCATTGAGCTGCAGCAGCCCTCAGTTCCTGCTTTATTTTAGTGTAGCCAGAGAGAAAGTGCAGATTTTTACCTTCCTCAACAAACTCATGCATAGAAAGAGGTGTTTCATATTAGAGGAGTCAGTGGAGGAAACATGAGTGGTTTTCCTTCAGTTGCTATTTTGTGGGGAACATTTAAAGGCCATGTCATTAACCATCTCGGATACAAATGGTACCTTTGATAGATAAGTCTTCCAGTGGATATTGACCCCTCTCATTTAGTCCTGGGATATTAATCAAAACCGACACTCAACCAAATTAATCTTGCCCCTGTCCATTATTTTGATGATTTATAATTCAATATATGTATATAATAATACTGCCAATCTGTTCACAATCACGTTACCAAATATGAATTATTAATTGCTCAATAATTGTGATCAAGGTAAAATGTTCGGTTAATTGCGATCCTGATTTGAGGTCATATCGCACTATTCTCAGTTTATTCATTCGTAAATATTCATCCTTCCGATAATAAACCAATCAATAGGACTGTATTCTCAACAGCAGAAAATAAATAGTCAGATGAGATCAACTTTTTCCTCAGCCCAGGTTTTATGGGGGGATTGGATTTCAGTACAGTGACGAATGAAATCATGGATAGATGGCTCCCAAGGATAGAAAAAATGAGTGAATTAAAGACTGTTTGTGAATAGATGATTTTACTGATTTATGGAGACATTTCTGGTCAATTGTTTTCATTAAAGAAATTTGATTCAAGTAGTCAACTCTGTCCCTAACGTACATTCAAAAGCAGCAGCCGTGGCAAAGATGGCAGCACGGAAGGACCCATGTCAGATTGTCAACACGACATTATATGATCTCCTGACTTGTTTGTCTTTAACGGTTTTTGTTTTTTTTTTAATTGACAACACCAATCCCACTGTCAAAAAATACTGAAAATAAAGGTCCAGCTTAAAATGGTGTTATCGTGATGATCTGCAGTAGCGGTGGCCCTAAGGATTCCATAATATCCCCAATTTTATGGGATATAATTAAATATGATCAACGAACATTATGTAAGTGCGTTGGAGAGTTTCTTCACATGCAATGGAAAGTTCAAGGGTCAAAATAATTTCACTAAAGTTAATAATCATTCTATTGATATTAGAAAGGAGAAGCCTGTAACGTTATAAAGAGAATGACATTGTTGTTGTTTTCAATGAGGGATTTCTCATTCTGTCATGTTAATGTAATGAATGAAAATAGCTGCTCTTGGTGCCATCCCTCTTGCTCCACATGGGCCGCGATCTGCTGCGATAGCACGGCCCAGTGCTAATGATTTATTCAGACCTTCAATCAAAACCTCCAGCGCACGACACACCTATGTTTCCTCGCTCTAAGCTCCTCCAGGAACTCCTCCTCATAGTGCACTTAATGTATTGGACGATGCTCCATGGTGGTTCAGGAGCAGTGATTTCCAGGCCACAGGGCACATCAAAAATTATCGTATCGAAAAGGCACCCACCCTTCAACAAACCAACACCAATCTCTCTGGTCTCCCGGGGATTTCTGTTGAACTAATGTGTGTGGAAAGACTTACTGGGTTCAAATGAAAGTTTGAAGACATCCACACGACGTGATGCATGTTTCATTCGTTCCACTTGTATGTAAATGCTCTGTACATCTCCCCATGGTTGCACCACCCACTTCTCATTGCTAGAAGGCAGAAAGTGCTCTTTAAAACAGCTTCAAGAATTCAGCCCGGATATACTGGAGCAGCTCTTAGAAACATGTTTTTTATCATTTGTGTTTTGTTCATACACTTATCATGGATCCACTGATTGCTCATTCTGTTGATTAATCTGTGCTAATAGCATATTTTATAAACTATCGTTAGTGCCAGAACGTGGCTACGATAGTGACCGATTGCGTCATAGTCCTCCACCGGTCATGAGATGATGCGAGTTACCTCACTGTATGGCACAGAGACTCCACACGAGGTAATGGATGATTTTGTGTGGTGTGCCTTTAAGATTTACCATGTTGCCAGAGATAGGAATGTCATCTAGCTGCATCTTGAATGGCGAGCTCGCTGTAGGCAGTAACCAGTTTACCTAGCCTAGCCTAGCTTGTTTTCTTGTTTTCCATCCACATATCCTTACTGTTTTATTGAGGTGTGATGAAATAGTAGCTGTCCATCTGGTCTTTATGGGATTGATGTGTTGTTAAATAACGACAAGCACTCACAGTGACCACAGTTTTCCTTGGAGCAAGGTTTCCCCAAAGTTGACGGTCACAGTGGAGCTCATGCTGATGCTACAGTATTGACTGACTGAACAATTGATGGTTCTGTGATTACCTGTTGTGTGACTATTGTAAAAATCCTGGTTTGGTTTGTGGGAATCAGTGGACTTTTTCCTGCTTGTTATTATGTCATGGATTAAAAATCCACTATCGATTGATGTCTTACACGTTCTCCATTTCTCTCTCTGCAGGTCCTCCAGTTAATGTTTCCTGTAACATATTCATCAACAGCTTTGGCTCCATTGCTGAAACCACAATGGTAAGACCCTGCATGAAGGTTGAATTAGCATGAAGACACAGACAATGGCTGAACAGAAATGTAATATCTCATTAAAAAGGATTCTGTATTTTAACGAAGTATCTACTGAGAGTGCTTTAACATTC
>KV751392.1:436198-448761 GCA_001698575.1 Mola mola
GAGACTCTAAACATGGCCGTGCTATGTGCACTAGAAGTGAAAAGTAAGTCGCGGTAAAAGACTTCTGCACACTTCTGCAGCTTTCAGACAAATCTACTGTATATTTTAAAGCAGATACATCTTTCTGAGAAAGTCCTATCATTAAATAAATACATCTTGAGGTTTTAGTGAGAGCTCTGAATATTCTGAGACAGGATGCTGTCAAGTTCAGCCAGACATCTTTAAATCAGAATGTGGCCGTTCAGAGCTGCGAGGGCAGAATTGAGGACTTGAATCTTTGATCACTGCTCTCTTGATGAGTGCACTGAGTCCTGGAGCTTCTTTCTTTGTCAATGGGCACATTGAAACATTTACTGAAGAGCAGTGGGAGCATAGTGGAAAAACAATCCTCCAATCATGTGCATATGAAAAGCAGTATCAAGACTCATTGACTTATTGAACAGAGTTTCAGGTGTTTTCAGATATGACCAGAATTAAAATGGTCATTTTTAAATGGCCCATTGAAAACCCTCAGTAGTGTTTCTCCTGTTGGCCTCGCCCACAAGTTCTGTTCAGGACGTAGTGCGATCACACAATGAAGGAGTATGGGACCTTTGAATTTGTTCTTAGACCACCGCTGAAAAAAAAATCCCATTTTTTTTGAATTTGTAAAAATTTTAGTTTAGTGTTTTTTATGTATATTTTATGTACTACTGCACACATTATGACCGAAATAAGCATTCAGCATCATAGCTGTGAACAGCCTGGGTTTTCTACATAGAAAAACTAAGGAACCAATCCTGATGTCTTGCTTTGGTAGTTTACAGACAAGTATTGTCCAAGTTTTTGACTTGTTCACTTCCTACCTTGCTCTCCGTCTTTCCTCTGGAAGTTATAGCGACAGGCCAATGAAACACAGTGCGCCTTTTGTTTTAGAACTCCACAAACAGCTTGAGTAGTTTTAATGCAGAAATGTTACTTTCAATTAGACTCAATAAAACAGTTGTTTCAACTGTTTAAGATTTTTACCGGTCGTTTCACCAACATAATTCTTTGCAGTTGTAAATAACAGTAACAGAGGAAGGCACGTTCCTGAAGGCAAATGATAGTGAAGCTTTAAACGGAGTACAGACAGGATGGCAGTGACGAGTGGACGTCACGACAGAGACAGAAATCCAAAGAGACGGACGGGCAGAGAGACGAGTAGAGAAAAATCAGAAAAGACAGACATGCGGACAGAGGAGCAGATGTGTGGTGAAGACATTCAGCGACTCTGACAGCAAATTCTTTAAAGTGACATGACCGTTAGTCCAGGCTGCTTTCATCGATACTACACTCACGTCTCGTTTCATTACATTAGTAGAAAGTGAACATTTGGTCTGAGCTCATTATTAACTTTCCTAACCTGAGAGTGAGGAGAGAGTCTTAACAGGAAGTATGCTTCATCCTCAACAAGGACAGGAAGTAAGATGCACATTAAATGCACACCAGTCATTTTAGCCTCTAACTGTAATTGAAATATCATGTTGTATCAGCAGACATGTCGCCGCATGCTTCCTGAATAAAGTGTTGGATGTAACAGAATGATGAACTCCGGAAGCACAAGTGGCTGAAATGTTTTTGGTGTGAACAAGTTGACAGGAAGTGGTTCACGTTGACTCTCACATCAAGTGTGTTTTCCTCAGTTTTGCACTTGTAATAATGGAACAATGAAGTATTTATTTGTGAGCAGCAAACTGACGGAGTGAGTGTGGTCGTCGCAGTCAGAGGTCATCAGCATTATTCTTCATGAGCTGAAACTGAGTGGCAACAACTCTACATCCGTGTGTGTGTGTGTGATCACTCAACTCGCTCTGAAGACCGACAGATGATTCAGGCGACTCAGTC
Source organism: Mola mola (assembly GCA_001698575.1). NCBI lineage: Eukaryota > Metazoa > Chordata > Actinopteri > Tetraodontiformes > Molidae > Mola > Mola mola. The sequence goes on from KV751392.1 coordinate 438,065, forward strand.
TAAGTGCTTTCTGCACCGCTGGGAGCTGTTCTGACACAGTAGCTATTTGTGTGTGTGTGTGTGTGTGTGTTTGCCTGCCTAACCAGCAACTGTTGTTAGAAATTTAAGAATGTACAATATTGCTTTCATTCGACTTTTATTATTTATCAGACTCTAGTGAATCTTTAATGGATTTGTGTGTGTGTGTGTGTGTGTGTGTGTGTGCATGTGTGTGATTGTCTTTTCTGGGAATATTTATCACATATTTTTATGAATCCAACAATGTTTCAGTTGTAGTTTGTGTTTTGAGGTGGATGCTGGGTGGATTTTATCATTGTTTTCCTGATGTAAATCAATGTGAGGTCATGATGCTGCACACTGATACGTACAGTATACACAGGGGCCATATGTCACATTAGGATTAAGACCTTCCCCTCTTCTCACCATCTGTCTTTTCATCTACCCACTCCTTTTCTACTCCAACAAAGAGTGATATAACCTTAGCATACCAACAACACAGTCCGGCCATGTTCCAGTGACACGACAGGAAGTGTAACGGGGTCCGACGCACAGGATGGAGCTGATGGACTGGCATTAATGTGACAGGAGAGGAATTAAGAAGGGGAGAATGCTTTTATCGCTGCCCCCTGAACACAACCGGCTCAGATGTTCTTCCTCGAAACGTGAAGAGTCTTCAGCTTTTCTGAAAACTTTTGGCTTTTTTTTTGAGCAAAATAACTGTGTGATGTGGCCTGAAGCACCTGAACACCATCAGCAGCAGGAAAAAGTCGTTCAAACAGAGGAGGAGAGACTCACACACACACACACACACACACACACACACACACACACACACACACACACACACACACAAACACACAGGGCTTAGAGCCAGGTTGCTTCACTCTGACCTGTACACGCTATCTATGTTAAACAGATTTACCACTGTTAGACTCTCTTTTATTTCATTTGTATAAATCTCTCCATCCCTTTTAATCCATCCTGTGTGTGTGTGTGCGGCAGAGTTTTATGAGCACACAAGGTTTGCTCTCACACACACTATTGGAACATTTTCACCTGCATCCTGGATGTTCTTCAGAGCTCCATCATTATTTGTTTTTTACTTCAGTCTCACCCTCCGCTGACAGAAATGTGATATGTTTAGCTCAGGTGCTCTGCTGTGTTCACCAGCTCACCACTCAGGTTACGCGTCATCCACAATGATGGGTTTGTTTCCTTTACTAAAGCTTTACTAAAATCACAGGTCAATTCAGAGAGAGTGTGTTCCTATTTGCTGCTCTACAAAACCAGATGTGCATACTTGTCCCCATAGATGGTGAAAGGCCAATACAGTGGCAGACATCCCAGCAGGAAAAGCTACTTAGGTGGCTGATGCAGCTATAGCAGTAATGGTGCGGTCACCAGTGGAAAGGCAGAGCTGTATTGAGCTTGCAGTTCTGAAGTGTACTGTGCCAAGCTGAACTACAACATACTGCTTGGTGTAGTGTATGGATCAGTGAGGCTGTAATCCCCAAAGATGAACTAATCCAGTCTCAATCAGCAAACATGGACACAGTCATGGCTCAGCTTCAGGAAAATGTGAAACAAAAGAAAACGAAAAAGGACCACTATGTTTCAACTTCCTCTCACTGTGAGAGGAAGAAGCCAAAATATCCCAAATCTGAGCGCTGGTGTCTTTTTTCAGAGTCTGCAACTTTCATGGTAACAATTTCACACCTATACACCAATGTAACCAGTGTCAAGCAGAGCTTAGCTGTCATGTTAGCTGTTTATGAGCTACTGCAGCCAGCCACCGGGGGCGGTCACATTGGCCATATTTAGATGAAGCCTATGGTCTAAATGCAGATGAAAAAAGAGAGAGAAGGGGTTGAATCATTTTGGTTATTCTGCTTATAGATGTTTATCAGCGACACTCCTTTTAATTGAAAAAGAGCTTTTGTTCCCTTTTTCTTTTACTATTTAAACTAGATTGCAACTTAATCAGTCCATCGAGAGAAAATTAATCAACAACTATTTTGATAATCATATAATCATTTCAGTCTTTTTTCAACCAAAAAAAATAAAAATTCTGTTGTTTCCAACTTCATAGGTGTCATTTGCTGCTTTTCTTCATAATTTCTGGAAGTGAATGAAGAGCCTTTGGGTTTTGACCTATAAGTTGGAGTGATGAAGCAATTTAAAGAAAGGGTTAGGAAAGGAAGATATGCGATACACATTTTCACTGTTTTTTTGACAGTTTATAGAGTAAATGATTGGCAGATGAGTCAATGATTAGGAAAATCTTTAGTTTCATTAATAATTTAAACAAAGCGTGCTCTGTCGTTGGCTGCGAGACACTACCAAACATTATAGTTAGTATAGAAAGTGATTTAGACTGCCTGAGGGTTTCCTGCAGTTGTCAGTTTGTTCTTTACAGATCTTCATGCGGTGCAGAGGTAAAGATAAAACAGTGAAGTCCATAAGCAGATAAGCTGCAGTATGACATTAGTCAATGTAATTTGTTACGCTTCCCCTCGAGGGGTCTCATCGTTGGACTGGCCTGTGTGACTCATGTAGGCCGGAAGCTCCGGCAGCAGTCAGTATCACTGTCACACCTCTATCAGACCTGGATCAGTTCATTTCGTTAGCTGCATCTGTGTCCCCCGTGCGAGGACTTGGCCCCTGTTGGAGGGGAAGCCAAGTGGAAGAGCGCTAATGTCATTTCCAGTCAGTGAGCACGCTGAGCAGAGGTGCTCGCTGCCTTTACACTTAGCTCTGGGAGTTTTCGAGCGAGTGCAACATGCAGTGCAGTGGAGTGATACTGGCATCGGGACACTCAGTTTGCTGTCTAGGGACCAGTTTGAGACGCCCTGTGTCATCCTCTGCCCCCTCCCCCCCCCCGGAGATTATGTTGCTTTTGTTCATGGACTGTTTAAATCGCTCAGGAACAATCAAATGACCCAAATTTTGCTCTAAGCATTTTCTGCTCCACATAAAGGAACCTGGGACCATGTATGATGACATTCCTGAGCCAACCCCTCCCCCACTTAAGCCATGTTTATCTCCTCTTCTTGTTTTAATTCCCACACATATCATCAGTTCACCTCATTGCCTCGGGTAGATACAGTCAGCACTCTCCAGCTTTCTGATACGATACAAGATGCCCATTGAAATGGACTTTAATGCATGTTTAACAAGGGAGCAGAATGTTTTTGTAATGTTGTATTTTGGCCAGATGCCTCTAATATCTGTATCTATCATCATCACTTCCAATAATGGACGAAGATTCGCTCACCTGAGGCAAATAATTAATGCCAACCTGTGACACTGCAACCACCATTGAAGTTAATTGTACTGCATCTGTTTTTCTTTAATCGTATGCAGTTGGATGGAAAAGTACAACAGAGAGTTTAATCATCTAACATAAAGTTATATGATTATAAGTAAGTATATTAGTACAGAGTTATAATCAGTTTCACTGATGCAGGGTCAGGGGATCTATGAAAGCTAGTGAGTGGATTATGTTCAGAACTGATCAGCTGCTCTGTAGTGAATACTTGTAATACTTGTAATATCTGTAATTATTTTGAGACGAGTAAAACAAAAAAACGTCCTGTTATCTAAACATACTGGAAAATGGAAAAGTAATTGATATTTGCTATATAAATCTGTTGCATCTGTTCTTGTTTGGAAAAGCGAAATTGGTCATATGAAATTGGTGTACAACTCATTTTAAGTGTTATTTGTGTCTTTTTTCTTTGTCCTTTTCCTTGCACCTTTGTCTCGGAGCACTCTATTTTGAGAGTTGGTTAGGTGTAACAGATTGCAGTTTAATAATTGATAATACATGATGATCTTTTATTATGAAAATAACATTCTGAATTACAATTGTTAAAAAGAAAATTGGAATCGTTAAAAATCATTTTTGGCAGGTCACACTTACAAAAAAAAATTAGCAATTGGAATTGGCCAAGAAAATTGCAATTGGTGCATTTCTAAAAAAAAAAAAATGTTTCTGTTTTTGTTCAGAAAAATAAACTTTTAAACAATAAAAGGGATACCAGTTCTTTTAGTTTAAAAAAAGCTACTGTTGTCTCGACTTTCCACCAAATAGTTGAAAAGTATCGATAGTGGCATCGATAAAGACTCAGATCGTGAAAGAGTCTTGATAATGGTGTCAATATCAATTAAGATTATTAAAATCTCTTTCCTCATTGCTGGCTAGCTAATGTTCTGGACTGTCACATGATGCTGTAAACCAAAAACCATTCATACTATTTTCAGTCAGGCTGCTTAATCATGTTACATTTCAGTTTTCTGCTTTTTCGTGCAGCTCAAAGGGAAACAGACGATGGGAATTTTACCAACGTCACCACATAGAATGTTACCGTACTACAATTTTTACTGGTCTTATAACTAATAATTTACTAAATTTAGATGGATAGGATGCATATAAATGATTTTGTTTAAATTTTTTATTTATAAATACTGTATATTGCGGGGTTACATTTATCTGGAATGTCAGGGGGATGTGACCCCTCCCTGAGTTGCCGTCAGATGTGGTGGGAGATGTGTCTGTTTATGTGCACGTGAAACGTCTTATTTCAATCCTCTGTGGTGAAAGAGCAGAGATTTGCAGGAGCTCGTCTCTCACCTCTGTGATGTGAATCATCAGAACCCAGGAGAGTTTTCGACGTTCAGTATTGAATGAAGCGCACAGAATCATTATAACAGCTGTCAATGTCATCATGATGTTTGTACAGATACAAACCTGTCACACAGCTGTTTAATAGAACTGGTAACTTCAGCTCTGTGTGTGTGCGTGTAGGATTACCGTGTGAACATCTTCCTCCGCCAGCAGTGGAACGACCCCCGCCTGGCCTACGCTGAGTACCCGGACGACTCTCTGGACCTGGACCCGTCCATGTTGGACTCTATATGGAAACCAGATCTGTTTTTCGCCAATGAGAAGGGTGCACACTTCCACGAAGTCACCACAGACAACAAACTGCTCCGGATATTCAAGAACGGGAACGTGCTGTACTCCATTAGGTAAGTGTGGGTTCTGAGGTTCTCGAAAATGTTGCTTCGCCCTGACATCCTGCACCTGAACCACACAAACACTGAGCATGTGACTGATTGTCATTTAGTGACGACTGAATGCAAATATAAGTGCCGTTGTTTGGTAAGTCCAAGAGCTAAAAAGAGGAGTGCTGTCTGTGACTCTGGAGACATTTCAAAAGCCTGCCCTGACAAAATATTCAGTGAAAGAATCCCCACCCAGCAATGTGGTCATGTCATCTGATTCCTGTACACACTACTGATCTTAAACAGGACTCACTAGGACCAGTTCTGTTTGCGGAAAATGAAAGGACCTGGTTACACCTGTGGTTATACTCGATGGCGTAGAAATGTAGAAATTGCTCCTGGAGAGAGGTTGTTCTGTTGTACGCCCCACCAAGTAGCACATGATTGTAAAACCTGCACAGATAAGCAGTTTGTTAACAGATGCATCTCTCTATCTCCCGTCTTCACTCTCAGACTCACGTTAACTCTGTCATGTCCCATGGATCTGAAGAACTTCCCCATGGATGTTCAGACCTGCATCATGCAGCTGGAGAGCTGTAAGTGGAGGACACACACACACACACACACAAACACACACGTTTGTAATTCTATACTTCAGTGAGGACCTTAAATGAAATAGTGCATTCTCCAGCTACTTACAATGACCTCAACTATCACAGCGTAAACTGAACGTAAACCTTGTTCTAACCCAGAAGTGTGAGTGCTTCAATTAATGACACGCACACATTTCTTGCATATTAATAAAACTCAACATATTATGGACCGAAAACGGAGAACATGGAGTCAGTAATTTAGGGCTTACCCTTGTCCCTTTTACTCAATATTGCCAAAACTGAGCAAACATAACGCCATTATAACTCCACCCACTATGTGACCGGCATTCTAGGAGTTAGACTATCACAGCAGTGTTAGTATTTAAAGCTAGCTGCTTTAAAATATTTTTTTTTTTTTTTCAAGGGGATATTCTTCAGTCAAAGTCCGGATTTGAATCCTATTGAACAAATTTGGGATTTAGTAGATTCAAAGATTGATCGTGAAAAAGTTTCATCTGAAGCAAGTCTGTTGGAACAGCTGGAAAATATTTGGAACTCAATAACAAAAGAGATTTTCGAAAAGTACATAGAAACAATGCCAGCAAGAAGCAAAGGAGGCCATACAAAATATTAAGTTCTTTGGTTATTATGTGGTAAAAAAGACTATTTAGTTGTTTCAGTTTGTTAGTTGCCAAATAAATAACGATAACATTTTTAGTTTTAAAGAAGGTTTTGAAAGGTTTCTAAAATATTTACGTTTTCTCGTTTTTGTGACAGGCGGTCTAATAAATGTGTTGAGCATTGTATATATTAGAGAAACCTTTCCACAAGTTGACTCATATTTAAAAATATTCACCTTTGCAACTGCTCTAAAACAGTTTAAGGAACCTATAAAAGTGACGTATACAGCATAATTTGGTTGCTGTTATTAAATTTTATGTTACAATCATAATCTGCTCTCTTTGTTCACCCATACAATAATACAGTGTGGCTCCTTTAATGACAGGCGGATAGTTCAACACGTGTGGTGAAACAAAATGAGCGAGACAGAGTAAAGAAGCAGCAGCAAGCGGCTCGTCAGCAGTCCAGCAGTGTTTTCAGTGTTGCTTTAGAAGCTAAGTTCCAGCTCCTCCAGACTGAGGTGGAGTCTGCTGTTTCACTGCTGCTACTGAAAGTGAAGGGATTTATCCTGACGCACATCTCCCTGTTCTCACACAGACAGGAAAACACTAACACTGAGGTTCAGTTTGCACCCACCGCTCACATTCTGATTAAAATTAGAGCAGACAGGAAGAATATCATGGTTCTGAGTGTTCGTTCATCCACCGCAGCTCGAGTCCGACTCGACATCTTTTTAACAATGATGAACAATGAAGCCACACTTTTGAGCATCTACGGACTAGTGTCATTTGCAACAATTATTTAAGAATCAATTGGCAGAACCAACATTAAAAGTTATTCCAATGGAATAATTAATTTGGAACCGAGTTTGGATACCCAACCCTAAGACTGACCGAGAGCAGCAGTTGAGGTAACAGGACACTTCGTTGTTAAATGATCCACTTGAGTAAAGTCACGTTGGCCTGTAAACAGCTCCAGCTGTGTGTCCAGTGCATTTGATTCATTCATACTATTGGACACAATCAAGCGGCCCACTGTGTTGAATATTTTGAAAGTGAAGTGGGAACAATGAGCATTTTGATTGAGTGTACTCTTTGACAGCAAAACTTTGGAAAAACTGACCAAGTCCAAAAAATAGAAGCTGCAGTTTCACCTGTAGAAATTACGTTGCTGGTGTTAAATCTTGCATTGCGTATAAGAAGAAAAAATGTATTATGTTTGAATGAATTGCTCGAAAAACACTTGTCTGATGTGCAAAGGCCTTCAGGGTTTTAAAAAACAGAGCAACATTGTTTTGTTTTTTAATTACTGCTGGACAACCAAGTAATCTTGAATTGTCTTTAGCCAGATTTTTTTGTTACGTAAATGACAGATCTCAGGATGTAACAATTCACAAACCTTGCTCTATAATCGTTACTCAAAGGAATTTTTGTGTTCTTCAAAATGAAATTGAAGACAAATTATGAAATAAACTGTTTCCTTTTCGTTTTTCTCAGACAAAAGTGACAAAATACTGTAATACTACATTTTTCTCATCATTTCTTTGTAAAATTAGAACGTCCCCTTTCATTTTGTGTGTTAGGGAGGTTCTTAACTTTACAAACTGCAAAACAATGCACATTTCATTTTCTTTATAAATGAGAAAAGAAAAGCACTGTCTGTTGTAAGCTCGCGTTTATGACAGGGAATCGAACATGAATGTATGGAAGCATCTCCGCTCCCCCTCCCCTCCCTGTTTTTGCTCGTAGCTCTGTGCCTCTGAGAGAGTAGTTAGTCATTTTGACATGTTGGCAGTGACTTACTGGTCCTATCACTCTGGCTGAAACCACTTTCCCTCTGCCGCACTTCCCTCGTTGAATTGACAGGAAGCGGCGACTTACTGTGCGGTCGTGTGAAAAGGTCTTTAAGCGATGTCCCAGTATATATTGTCAGTGCCATCTGCTATTTGAAGCATGTATGGAAACTCATTTAACATCTCAATGAAATGAATGAATGGCATAATTGAATCAAATTTCAGTTGACCCCCCCCCATGGATTCTCTTTATATACACGTGTGCTGTATATATATATTTATAAAAATAAGGACGAAGGAGGGAGAGACAGGTGGTTGGGGATTGTTCTGGCTCTGATTGAAGAAACGCAGCTGTTTGAAAATAATAGGCTTGACATAAGGAACAGATTATATTTTTCCCAGGACAGTTGTAACCATGACAGGAAGTACCACCAGTTTGTACAGGAGCTCTTATTGAGCAGCAAGAAAAAAACATAAGAACCAAATAGGTACTTTTTCCACTCCAAGTTAATTTTTTCAACTCAAGGCACTCCGTGTGTCTAAACCTCACAGCGTCCAGGATGCATTAGCAACACACTAGACACTCACAGCCTGTATAAATTAACGGGAACTGCTTCTGAAAGCATCGAAAAGCTTTCAGTGTGACAGGGGCTTAAATTGGTGAAAGTAATAAAGCTTCACACATTAATGTCCTGACAAATGAACATTGTTGATGAATAAGTTAACATCTCCTGCCTCCTCCTGCTTCGCTTCATTATTCATCATAAGTCGGCGGTTCTCCTGTTCGTGCCATATGTACATTCATACCTCGCTGATGTGACTGCTGGCTCTGTCTTCGCCCACAGGGACATCCACTGTGCACACCACTGTATGCGAGCATGCCGCTTGGATTGAATGTGAACCACCACCTGTGCAGGCCGGAGCTCCACACTGCACAGAGAAACTGAACTAGACTGAATTCACTAAAGTACCACATGTGCCACATTAATTACAGAGATATTTTCCTTCATGCACATGCTGTCATGTTTCATTCATTCATATAGCCTACTCACCGTGTCTTTTTACGGAGACACAAAGTCTTTATAAGAATGTTGATAGGCTGATTATGATGACTAATTCGTCCAGTAAGGAACGTAGCCTGAACACTCGGACAAAAATCTGTCTTCATTGGTAGTTTTACTCTGCTTCAGCCCACTGGCCAGAGGCATTACCATACATAGCTCTGTTTTTAATATTTATATATGTACAAAGATTATTTCTATTGCTGCTGCCTCTAACGTCATGCAACACGGGAAGCATGAAGGCACGCACACACAGACAGGAAACCATTCAGTCGTGACGTGAGAGAGAAAAAAGCCTTGAATTTGATATCACTGGCTGCGCACCGACATAACGTGCAGGTTTATTAAAATGCGGTTGAGATTGTCTCTGTAATGCTGATCTGGAAGCAGCAGATCTCTGACTGCTGTGTGATGACTCTGTAACAACCAGGGGCCACATAAAACATCCAGAGCCAATCATGGACCTGCCTTCATATGGGAGGCTGAGGGCGTTTTCCTTTTTTTTCTTTTGTCCACACTTTTCTTTTTGTTGAACCTTAAGAAGAACTGAGTGTGTTGTGAATGGCTGCGGGCACGTTCCAGCTGGTTTCTGTTTTGTTTTTTTTTCCACAGAATAAATGCATTTAAATGTGGCTTCCACTACTTACGATGGTGCAGTTTGTTTCTTTCCTGCTCTCAGTGACCAATAATAACCTTCAGCATGTGTGGTTGGACGAGGAACGCATGGAAATGAGAATGCTCTATCTTTGGAATGATTTTTTTATGATGACAGTAGGCTTTATTTGTATGTGCTGTGAGCCCTGTCAGTGCCACTGACAGCATCGACTGTCAGATTAAATGTTATATGCCTGCAACTGAAAAGTACTTTAAGTTAAAAATAATAGCATTAACAGCTCACAGGTGTCAAACCCAGGAAGCCCAGAGGAAAGGCGCACCTTAACAATTCCCCTACTGCATCCACAGCTTTGCTATGGGCCTTTGGACTGGGTGCATATTTGCAAACTTCAGACTATTTGAACCCAGATGCCAATAGACATTCTGGTTCATGATGATTTACTAATTGTTTTGTCTCTGTTTCAGTCGGTTACACCATGAATGACCTGATCTTTGAGTGGCAGGAGAACGGACCGGTCCAGGTGGCCGAAGGCCTCACACTGCCCCAGTTCATCCTCAAAGATGAATCAGACCTCAGATACTGCACCAAGCACTACAACACCGGTAACACACACACACGTTTTCATTCAACGGGATGAAGCTGTCAACTGATGTAGTGTTTTCATTAAACAGGGTGTGATGATAGACAACAGAAAGACTAACATGATGCGACTAAATAGATGGTATGTAGACAGTATGGGATGTGACTATAGACAGTAGACCAACTGACCTGATGTTTTCATTATACAGGATCTGACTATGTCCAGTAGACTGACTGATTTAGTGTTTTCATTAAATGGGATGTGACCATAGACACTAGACAAACATGGCTGTGGTGCCTTCGACCTGGGGCACTGGGTGGGGGTGGGGACATTGAATGATTCAGGAGGCTCAGAGAAGAACAGGGTTTATGGATATTTATATAGTCAATTTACAGTATGTAGCTCCGTGACATCACTGTTATATTTA
>KV751392.1:463048-480251 GCA_001698575.1 Mola mola
AGATGACTCTGAATCCCACACGCTAGACATGCAAATGTTGAGTGTGTTAGCACTACTGCAGCTCTGTTCTTTTCCAAACAGATAATGACACAGAGCATGACAGATCAACAGGTTGAACTTGGCACAGGAAGTAGCCTACTTTTTTTTTTTTTTTTTTAATCAGTTCAGCAGCTTCAGGTCCAGTGAGAGCCCAGAAACCTGAAGGGGCCACATCTTTTCAGGAATGGAGGAAGGATGTAAGATAAGGAGGACGGAGGGAGGAAGGATGCACAGGAAGGAAGTGTAATGTAGGCATGCTCCTGAATTTGGCAATCTACAAAGTATAAACAGTGGATTCCCTGAAAGACCTAACCAGTGGTTTTTCATACTTGGATAGCAGTTAGCTGCTATTAGTTTGATTGATATGAGTGCAGTACAGCAACATGCAGCGACCTGAAGGCAAGTGTACTGTTTCACTGGGCAGTGCTGTGAGTTGTGTAAACACACAAGAGTCAAACACATGGTCAAATGTGGAGAACAGCAGAATGTGAACATGACAGCTTTTTGAACAGGTTTTCTAACAAATATGCTGCCCAGGTGTATGGAGACTGAAGGAGGAGGAGGAGGTGTAACACAAGAAGGAGGAGACAGGAGGGCAGGTACGGCAAGTTGTATAAACCTGTAATTATAAATCACCAGAGTTTACATAGAAGTTGACTTTTGCTCTCTCTCTCTCTCTCTCTGTCTCTCTCTGTCTCTCTCTCTCTCTCTCTCTCTCATGCAGTGTTTGTATAGACTGATAAGTTGAGGTGGGGGGAGGACAGAGGGAAAACAGCCCAGCTAAAAGAGTGAAAACACACGTGTGAGAAAGAGAGGAGATAGGTGCTTAAACTCACAGAGGAGGGCAGAAAACGGGACAAACAAAGAGAAGAGGAAGCCAAGGAGGAACAGTGGGAGAGGAGGAAGAAGTGGAACTGGTCGTTCTGCTGAGATCATGTCTCTTAATGGGAAGGTGGCTCTGGTGACAGGGGGAGCTCAGGGCATCGGGAGAGCCGTGGTCCACTCACTCCTGCAGAGCTCAGTCAAGGTCAGTACTGTCCGCACTGGTGTTTACTGCAGTTTTCGGCTGTGACTGATTGCCGGTCAGCTGTGCTTATTCAGCCTGAATTACTTTAAACACCTCTTGGAGTTCTTCCAGCTGGAATGTCTCAGGAAGAACTTAGTTTTTACTGCAATACAACTGTGTTTTCTTTTCTTAAGCAGTTTCTTATTGTCCCTCAGCTTCTCTCTCCAGTCAGGAAGTGCAGTATTTGTGAAGCACTGATTATACAGTGAACTTAAGAACGCAGGTGAAGTAAAGAGGAAGAGAGAGGAGATGAACTGTGTGTTTTCTACCTGAGCTGTTCACATAAACGACAGAAAATGAGGTCAGTAAACCTGTGTCAGCTCACTGATGGCGTTCTGTGCCCCAGGTGACCATGGTGGACCTGAACAAGACTTGCGGAGAGGAATGCAAAGCACAGCTGGACGCCGAGTTTGGGGAGGGAAACTGCAACTTTATCGCCTGTGATGTGTCAGATGGAGAGGCACTCAGAGGTAACGCAGTGACACAAAATGAGAACTTTTATGTCTAATTCTGGTTCCTGCTCACAAGAAACTGCTCTTTGTTTACTCATATTAGCTTCAGGTGACTGAAAACAACAGAGGAACAATTTTTGATAAGCATTACAGATATTTCCTGGAAAGAGTTGCTGTGACTGCGACTGCCAGCTGTGGTCTCTCTGTTGTGTGTCACTGCCATGTGTCCTTCAATGTGTCCAGTCTTGTCCTGTAGTCACATGATCACTTATGTGACTGTGTGTGTGTGTGTGTGTGTGTGTGTGTGAGAGTGGGTGGGTTGGAGGATGGGTATGCCAATGAGAAACAGGAGGCAGAAAATGAAAGTTTGTAAAAAAAAAAGTGAGAGTAAGAGGAACACTGTCTCATTGTCTGACACAGAAAAGTAAATCCCTGCAGGTGAATAGTGGAATGCTGTTTGCTGTTGTTCCTGTGTGACAACACTATTGTGGACACACTGCACGTGCTCCTGTGAGCGGGTGTGTGCAGGTGTGTTGGTGTCTAATTGTGGGGTGTTCGTGTGTTGGAATGCAGCTTTATCTAACAGATGATCGAGCGGCTGCTGCCTCATCGTGTCCACTTCCTCAACCTGCCAGCTGGATACTCAATCAACATGTCTGCAGTCAGTCGCCATGTTGGACAAAACTCGGCGAAGGTGGAAAATATGTATATTGTGACTGGGTCTATTTAGGCTGGACACTTGGACATGTGTAGACATACACAAGACGCTAGTGATTCACTTAAGAAGAAGACATCCACCTTATCTCACAAACCCATTTCCAAAGTTGGCACACTGTCTAAAATGGAAAAAAAGACAAAGAAAATGATGATTTGCAAAACATTATTTATTATTATTTAATTGAAAATAGTAAAACTACGACATTGACAAGGCAGAAAGCCAATACTGGAAGGCTGTGATCTTCAGTTGCTCAGATGGCACTGCAGTGAACGCAGACATGATTCTGTAGTCGACATCGCTGACTGGGCGAGGAAACACTATCGCTGTTCACTGTCTGTAAACACAGTTCATCTCTGCATCCACATTTGCCAGGCTAAAGAGGAAGGGAACCATCAAGCTTGTTATCATCACACGGTTCAAAAGCCAGTATCCCATGGCATTAGTATATACACATATGCTGTAAATTACATAATTTTCAGGGAAAGCATTGCTTATTTCAGCAAGATGATGACAAATTGCATACTGCAGTGTTACACCAGCATGGCCCCGGAGTAAAAGACTCTGGGTATTAAACCGGCCTGTCTGCGGTCCCGACTGGTAATCCATTGAAAATGTTTGGTGCATTATAAAACCTAAAGTAGGACAAAGAAGCCCCGGAACTGTTGAGCAGCTGAAATCATTAGTCATTAGCAAGAATGGGAAAACAGTCCACTTTCAAAATTACAGCAATTTCCTAATTTCCAAAACACTTCCAGTGTGTTGTTAAAAGAAGAGTTGAACATGTTCTAACTTTTTTTTAAATGTGTTGCTGGCATCAGATTCTAATTGAGGATACTTTTTTCAAACACAGTGAAATTTGTCAGTTTCAACATTTGTCTTTGTGCTCATTGTCAATTAGGTTGGGGATTTTAAAGCTGTGCAAACCATCACATTCTGTTTCTATTCACAAAACAGTGTCCCAACGTTTTGGAAAAAGGTTGTAGTGATCCTGATGGCTAGCAGTGAATTACAAGGTGTTCAGGAGGGAGTTGCTCACCACGTGGTAATTGAGTCAATGAAAGTTGTGCATGTAGGAACTGCACTCCCAAGCTCTGTCCCTGTGTCATCACCACTCTGTCACTCTTACCATGAAGCTGCTCCGATTTGGAGTGAGCAGGAAGTGATTGAGCTGTGCCTTTTTTGTTTCCGGAGCAGATGCATTCCAGAGCACCGTGAACATGTTTGGGCAGCTGGACATCGTAATCAACAACGCTGGCATCAACAATGAAAAGAACTGGGAGAAAACCATACAAGTCAACCTGGTGAGATGATGAAATGATTGAATACAGCCCCAAGTGCTCTATCTGCCAGCCAAATATGTAGACTGAGTTATTTTAATTTCCATTATTCAATGTCATAAATTACAATTGTAATGTTCTCCAAATCAAACAATTGTTTTAATGAAACTGCAAAGTTTGCTGAGAAGTACAGTCCAGCCTCCTTGAAATGATTTGAAATGTTAAGAGATGCCCCAGTCTTATAAAGAAAGGAATGTCAGTCGTACAGATTACTTTCAGATGGTAATGCCTACCTTTTATGATTTATTAGTATTGCCATGGGTCATTGGAGGCAGAGGGACATCGAGAACTGGAGGAGACAAAAATGTGCAAAAACTGACTCAGACCTACTGAAATACAAGAGAGAAACAGTCGGCTAGTTATTTGCTTACCCTCTGTGAGTCTACATGACGAGGAACGAATGGATGAGACCTGAAATGCAGACAAAACAATTTCAGCTGGAAAGTGATCCAAATGAGATTACAGGTAGACTCTGTGCCTGATGGTAATCACTGAGGTGCATGTGTTGTCATACAGTATTTTTTTTATAGTAGAACAGAATCTTACCTCAATAATCACACCCAACAAAGTTATGATGGCAGCATCACATGCAGAAAGAGGATCAGTGTTCAGATGGCCCACAGGCTAGTGCGTGTACAAACCCAATTCCAAAAAAGTTGGGACATTGTGTAAAATTGGAATAAAAACAGAATACAGTGCTTTCCAAATCCTTTCCAACCTATATTCAATTGATTCCAGTACAAGGACAAGACGTTTAATGTTCAAACTGATAAACTTTATTGTTTTGTTTTTTTTTTAAATAAATTCCAAATTTGATGCCTGCATAACGTTCCAAAGAAGTTGGGAAAGTAGCATGTTTATGACTGTGTTACATCAGCTTTTCTTCTAACTACTCTCAGTAAATGTCTGGGAACTGAAGACACTAGTTATTGAAGAACTGAAAGTTGAATTCTTTCCCATCCTTGTTTGATGCATATCTGTAGTTGCTCAACAGTCGAAGGTCATGTTGTCGTATTTTGAGCTTCACAATGTGCTGTACAATTTCAGTGGTAGACAGGTCTGGACTGCACCCAGGCCAGTTTAGTCCCGCCCTCTGTTAGCGATACCTCGCTGTTGTAACTCTGCAGAAAATGTCTTTATTGTCTTGCTTAAATAAGCAGGGACGTCCCTGAAAAAGACGTTGTTTGGATGGAAGCATATGTTGCTCCAAAACCTGTATGTAACCCTCAGCGTTAATGGTGCCTCACAGATCTGTAGTTACCCATGATGCCACGGGCACTGATACACCCCCATAGCATCACAGAAGCTATGGTCTTTGTCCTCTTCAGCCCGGAGGACTCGACGGCCAAAATCAATCTGAAATGTGGACTCAGACCACAGCAGACTTTTCCACTAAGGTCTGTCCATCTCAGATAAGCTTCTGGATGTTGTTTATGTATGATTTTTGCTGTCTATGGTGGAGTCTTAACTTACTTTGTAAAGGCAGCAACGTGCCCATCGTGTCCCTGAGCCAACACATCACAGAATGATGCCAGTTTTTAATGCAATGCTGGCATGAGGGGTCGAAGGTCATGGCCACTCAATGTTTGTTTTCGCCCTTGCCCCTCACATGCAGAGATTTCTCCAGATTCTCTGAATTGTTTGGTGATATTATGGGCTGCAGATGGTGTAATCTCTAAATTCCCTGCAATTGCATGTTGAGGAAGTTGTTAATGAACTGTTGGACTATTTGACCACACAGTCTTTCACAAAGTGGAGAACCCTTGTAACAAGGGTGCCTGCGATCGTCTGAGCCTTTCAGGAGTCTCCTTTTACACCTCAGGCTATTTCTTATCACCTGCTGACATGTGGAATGTGCAGCAGTTTTCATTCACATTTTACACAATGTTCCAATTTTTTTTGGAATGGGGTTTGTAAAGTATGTACTGTACACTTCACTTCAGACGGATCATTTAAGATTTTACTTCAGTCATAACTCTGTTGATCATTTAAGTCAGCAAACTGACGACAATTTTTGTTTTCTCAATAGAAATGAAACAGCTTGTCCATTTAAAACACAGACGAGTCAGTCTAAGCTGAGGCAGGAAGATATTACAAGTGAGAGTTGCCTGAAACAAAACAAGCAGCAGAATATGGAAAACAGACACGTCTCTAATTTGACTGCAGTAAACTGGCCCAGCAAGCTGATAAAACTGTAGCACAGTGTTTTCTTTCAGTAGGAGGTGAAACCTCTGTCTACGAATATTCTGCTGGAACACAACAGGAAGACAAGTGGCAGTCATATCTGTATGTTCTGATTCTGGAGAGGTACATCCCGTTGACACAAAAACTGCAGGGATAGTCAGGAGGATACTCTCTGGGTGTGTCCATAATGCCAAAAAATTGTGAAATATTGTTTTTGCCACAATAATCCTGTCGTATATCAGAAAGAATGTTTCGCTCAACGATGAACTATAGACTTTTTATTATCACATGCAGGTGTCCAGGAAAGTGGTCTTTTGTTACTAATGGTCCGGCTGAATAATACAGGATGTCCTTTGTCATTATGATCTTTCTATATATTATATAATGATATGGCTACTTTTACAGTATTTTTTTTTAATGCAGATAGAACTGTAGTTGGTTTAAGCCTCAGAAAACAAATAAATTAGTCCTTCTTCGCACCAGGAAGGATGTTTTTTTATTTATAAGAGCTGCACTGTTAGATGTGGACAGTTTAGTCTGGAGTCTGTGAACTCGACAACATTGTTTGCAGCTGCTGATCTCTTACGTGACCTGGCTGCTGTGAGTCAACAGCCTATAACGTTTAGCATCTGGTAGCAGCAAACTGTAAGCCTCATTGTCCCTAAAAAACCCCAGCTCAGGCCTCAGAGAGTGCAGCTCCCCCCCACAGGCTGTTCAGACCCTTTCATTACATGAACAGGCTGCCCCCTCCGTCCACCATGACATGACACATCTGAAGGCCCCACTTCTACATTCCAGTCTGAGGAGACTCCCCGCAGACAGGAGTGGCAAAATATGTCGAGCTCCCTACCCACCACTTTTAAGCAACAATGCAGAGTTCAGTTTAGGTGACGCGGTTCTCAGACTGTAGCTGTGTGTCATTTCAACAATACTGGTGTACAGATGGTTGCTCTGTGGATAGCTAGGCTGTAAAATGAGCAACAGCATAACATCCAGAGATGTGAAAAACTGTAAACATGGCACAGAGATTAAAGCTTGTATTTCCATTATGTCTATCCAAACCTTTAATGTTTGCTTGGGAATAGTGCTGGACTCTGTCAGGGGCAGGGGCAAGCGTAAGGAAAAGGGCACCACAGAGGGCACCCTGTGTCAGTGGAGAGGGCACTTTATCACAAATTTTTCAGTGTTGCCAGAGCACTTTATCACATACTGTGTTATTGTAGTGGGCAGTTTATCACTCAGTGTCCCTTTTTCAGTGTTTGTATAGGCAATGGCAGGGGAGTAGAGAGTGTTATTAGTTTAAAGTCCAGAGTTGGCGGAACGTTTATTACCTGGCAGACTGTAAAACACACTGTGCTCCATTTCAGGGTTACTTCTTTAAAGGAATGATTCTTTAATTAAAAAAACGTGTATCTATCACGGCTCTGTTTGAACAGTATGGGGGAAAATAAGCACTGGCTGCATGTTTAAATGTCATAAACTTATCGCACATGTGCTTTTTGTTTGTTTTAAGCTTTGATCATTCTTAGAGGGGGAAAAAAAACCCTTCACACTTAAGGATGATATCAGCTGTTGGCTCAATTTCAGGTTTCTTCTTTCTTTTTCTTTTTTTACAAGTTCATTTCTTTAGCACCATGCAACCGAACTGAACAATGAAATGCACTCTGTAGATCCATCATACTGCTCACCAATCAAAAAAAAAAGTATAATAAATAAACCTTATAGAAAATAACAAATTATTTATTGTAGAGTGTAGAGGATAAGTTCAGTAGTCTCAGCCTGAAGAACAACGCTGCTCTGTTATCTGGTGGTTTGGCAGCAAACACTCCTGTATCCCAGATGTCAGCAGATACTTCTTACTTAGTATGCTTTGGTTTCTACAGACACCTCACCTCACTGATATCACTCACACGTACTCACTCTGAGCTCAATGTGCTAACACGTTTGTAACGATAAATTCATGCCACTAAGTCTAATTGCAGAGTGGATGGAGCAGGATCATAATCATCGTACCAACTGGCTCACATCATTAGTCACAGTTATTAATGCAACAGCCTGACCTTGCCCCCAGCACTACCCCAAATCTCCACATCTATACGATAAATATCAAAATCCAAAGAGCATTTCACACTTTCTGGTACTGTGCTAGGGTGCTGTGAATATAGGTGTACCCATGTTCTCTCTTTATCTTCATAGACCTCTGTGATTAAAGGGACCTACTTGGCGATGGAACACATGAGTAAAGAGTACGGCAAGAAGGGAGGCATCATCATCAATGTATCGTCCATGGCAGGTAAGCTATGTTTACTCAACTACTGAATTCATCATGAAAACCAACATTATTACCTTAACGCATGTTTTAATATAGACAGACTGATGATAAGAACATTCTTCTGACTAGTAAGAAACATTTTGGGAAACAAAAGTCAGATGAGTCACACAAAATGTACCACACGTCTGATTTACACTCCTTTTGTCTCTTTGGTTTGGGTCAACTCAATGTATTTGCTGCTTTACTTTATGATACCTCAAATCCTTGAATGGTGACGAGGTGCAGCCACACTGCCACTAAAATAATGCTCTGCTGTGCTCTCTTAGTAATGTACCAGGGTTTGTCATTGTTTGAGCTCACAGAAGCTGATGGAGGGATTCGCAGTCACTGTACTGGTCCTGAGAGTCTTTGACGTAGCAACAGGTACATGTATCGAACACAACGGATGAGCACAGCCTTGGTGTCTATTTGTATGCAGGCCTCACAGTGTCACAGTGCAGTGTAGTGAACAGTATGTCAACTGAAGGGGGATCCAAGTGTTCTATGGTTAGACTTTAATAGATTGCCTGTATTTCAGGGTCGATGGCTTTCTGTGATGCAATACGTGCCAAATGAGCATGAGTCATTCATCCTGTCAGAACATAAACACGAACAAAATTACAGCAAACCATTACTAAAATAGATAACTAGTTGCCACTTCTCCCTATTGAACAAAATGAAGCCAAAACATCTGGGATACGAGCGCTGCCGTCTTGTTCTGGTTATATCATCTGTAGTCAGTCTGCGCAGTGGCAGCCGGGATGAGTGAGTTCGCAGTGAATTCCCACCTAACCAGTTACGAGCACAGCTCAGCTGTTAAATCGTGACATTTCACCTCATTTCTCTAGTATCAAATGATTAAAACCAAACTGATCAGAAAAATTAACACCTGAACAAACACCAGTGCCATACGAACTAATTAAAATGACAGAAACCATCTTTGGGAAAAGCTTGACATTTAACTTTTTTACTATGGCCCATTTAGCGATGTATCAATATGAGATTTTGGTCACAATTATTGTCAGAGTAAATACCACAGTTTCACTGTTCTCACAGTTATTGATGCAATAGAAGGATAGAGACACAGAACAAGCCGTTTTATTTTATATTTATATTATTATTGCATTTTTCACTCTATATTTTGGTAGGTCTAGCATTTCATATTGAATTTTTCAAACATTTTAACATTCACTGTAGCTGCCTTTTGAAACCGAAATATTAATACAAGATCATTTTAAAATATTGGTAATACAGCTGATGAGCCAAAATATTTATTATCATCAACTATATCTAGCTAGTTTTTATAGTGTAACATTTGGCTATTTAAGAATAATCTATGATGGTTTATGAGAGAAGAGTGAGAGATGGGGTGAGTGTGTGTGTGTGTGTGTGTGTGTGTGTGTGTGTGTCAGTCTCTTCTTCAGAGCTGATCAGAACCTGAAAGCAAACCAGGATTTCTGAAGTGGGCTGATGGTGTTTTGGGGCCAGAGTACATTAGCTAGTTTTTTGGGGGGTTTTTTTACCTTGAAATGGATAACATGGATGGATGATTATCTCAAAGACGGTGCAACATAAACAGGTTGCAACATCTTTGAGATAATCCTCTGCACACACACACACACACACACACAAACAACGTGACTCACAGGAGTAGGGTTCACCCAAGTTGTTGTTAAACCGGTTCATTAATCAAATGTTGGTGTGACGCAGCCCCAGTGTACAGAACATAGGCTGTAATACTGGCAGTAATATCGACTTTCTTTTCCCGCAAGCATCACTGTCCTTGTTGTTGCTCAATGATCCTATTACAGATCCTGTTACTACTGTGGTGGGGCACAAACAAGTATTTCTGGGGGGGACATCAAATAATAACGAGGCGTATTACAATTTCTGCTGAAACAGACACAACCATTAATCATTAATTATAAAATATAGCAATTGGTCACTTTAAGACCATTGCTATTGCTACATATTTACCTATTTTAGTGATTCGTACATCACAAATGCAGCACCGTTACGATGTGTGTGGCACAAGATGACGAATGAAAGTAGGAGACGTTGCTTCCGTGTTGCGGACAAGCTGATGAAGGAAAGTAAAGATAAATCCACAAGTTTTAGAAGGGTGTGCCAGTTCCTCTACTTCTGTCATGCCGAGTTGGAACCCGGGAAACGTGGTCAGAAAGGTGTGGAAAGGTATCAGACTTTAGCGAATGTCAATTGTATTTCAGACATTCCCACCGCGTCCCCTAGCCCCCCTCCACGATCTGCACCCCTAGTTCTGCTAGTGTTTTTGCAGTGACCCCAGCAGAAATGGCTGTTCATTGAAGTTTGTGTGTGGAAGCTGAAGATCATGTAAACACAGGCAATTGAAGCAAACCTCATCAATCCGCTCCAAACTTTTCTCTGAAAACTGTTAGGTTAACTCTGAACTACTGTGGACACGAGCAGTGCTAGGGTTAGAGAGTTAGTCCGGAGAAATCAGATCAACTGCATGCTGTTAACTAGCAAGAAGTGGACAGACAGACTGGAGGAGTGCTTGCCAAAACATTTGGTCAACTGCAGCTGACACTGCAGAATCTCTTTCCTTTCTTTTCATCACTGACCTTGATCAGACCATTGGTTTGTCCTGTGATCTGCTCTACTTGAGATCTGAACATGCCATAAACAATATGTACCTGACAAGTGAAACATAAAAGCATTGCATTATTGCACTTCAAAGCTGACGAACCCGCTGAAAATTCGATCAGCCTGTGCACCTCCTCTCCCTGTTTGTCAGTCAACATCATGGAAGTGCTCTGAAATATTAATTTTGTATATATCTGGAAAGCATAGAACACTGAAACCCTGGTTAATGGCTGAGCCGTCTGCAATTAAGAGAAGGAGAACAAAGGGCAGAGGAAACAGCTAAGCAGATCTCCATATATATCAATAATATTAGAAAAATCTAACACTTATGGAGTAACAGAAAACAAACAACAGTGACAGCATGGTGTCACCAGTGAGCATACATCCGTTCAACGGCTCTTTCTGATACTGATGCGGTTGCAACCGCATACTTCAGCCAGCAGAACACATGGTTCATGAAAACTTCATGTCGATTCAGGGACACGGGGAACAGAGAGTGAGATGGTCTTGTTGTTAACAAAGGCTTCTGCAAGTGCAGTTGACTAGAAATAAGACATGTCTAAGGTTCATCTGGAGTAGTAATGTTTCCATTGCATTACATCGTAGATGACTGAAGTTTACAGTTTTAGATGTAGTCAAATGGAAAAGACTTTCCGTTGCAGCGTTTTTCAGAGAGTGTTTGCTATGATAACCGTTGGTCAAGTCATTTTCTATTATGAGCTACCAGCTGACACTGAGACCACAGCTAATAAATTGTGCTGAATAAGGAAAAACTGCTTTCACTGACTTAAAAATTGCAGTATCTACACTGATACAGGAAGTAAAGCGGCTTTAAAGTCCACCATTAAACAGGGAAGAAGCACAACGTGTAGTCAGCGAGAAGGGACAAAGTTTTAACATCCGTCATTACATATCAACTTTTCTTACCATCAGGTCATGAACTTCTTTTAAAAATACAAAAAAGCCATGAGGAGCAGAATAATCACTCACTACCTTCCAAATGACCTTCCTTGAGCTTTACTTCCCTCCTCCGTCAACAGCTGACTCATGAGCTGTCAAAGTTCACCGTTTTCTGTCTGAAGGCAAACAATGTGCAACTGCCAACCGAGCACCTCTGCAGTAAAGAATGAAGCAGAACAGGATGACTTGAAAGAGTTTTTACCATCGTTGGAGCTGGGTGTGAATTCTTCCCAACAGCCTCCAGTTACAACAGACATATGGTCGTCATTCTTAACCTATTCTTCCTATTCCAATAACAAACTCGGACTTGTCCAAACATGGTCAAATATTTAACAATCATATTGTTTTGGAGGAAAGAATGTACATCTGTGCGTATACAGTGCATTGCTGTGTGTGTTTAACCAAATGTGTGGGGGCATTTATGGAAAAATAAAGACATTTTGGCTGGTTAAGAGGGTTAAGACTTGGTTTTGGAGTTGGGATAGAGTGTGTGTGTGTGTGTGTGTGTGTGCGTGTGTATGTGTATGTATGTGCGCCTGATCCACTTTCTAGTCTTTCATGGGGTGTAGTTCACCTTCCAGTGTTGACAGTGTTACACTTGTTTTCTTGCAGCTTCTTAACTGTTCGATCTCCAAGCTTTCCTCACTCATTTCATCTGGGATTTGGACTCTGTTGACACTACTCAAGGTTCTTGAGGACTTGAGAGTTTTCCAAAGTCCCGGAAGCTCACATCAGAGACCAAACTGAACGTTGTGTCATTAAGTGTGTGATTGCTTTGGCCCACTTGTAGTGAATTTGGGCCTAATCCAACCATGAAAATCAGAAGCAGCTGCTCCTCTCACACAGCTGAATACAACATGTATAAGGTTGTTTGTTGAGGTAAAACCTCATTAACTTTCTTCCAGGCAGATGCACTGTGTTTACAAGGCATAATGTGAAGAATAGTGACAGTCTGCATGTTGAAAGCTCTTTTATAAACTCCCGCTAACTAACTGATATTTGTCCTCATCTACACTGCAGCCTTCCTGCACTCTCCTCATCAGCCAGTCTACACGGCCACTAAACATGGAGTAATTGGCTTTACTAGAGCTATGGCGGTAAGACACACGCACAGAGCCTAGGTGTAGTAGTGTTGTAGAGTGTGATGTCCTTTAGATGACCTTGTACATTTTCCTGTAGGACGCATCGTCTCTGGGCAACTACGGTGTTCGCATCAACACTCTGTGCCCGGCCTTTGTCGACACCCCTCTGCTGCTCTCAGTGGAACATGAAGACAACATGGGCAAGTTTGTTAAGTTCAAGGACGACTTCAAAAGCAGAATAAGCAAGTTTGGAGTTTTACAGTGAGTGAAATCTTCGTATGTTAAAGGTGATATACTGGGTTTGAACTGTGTCACTGACTTCTATGAGGAAAAGGCGAATGGAGAAAACAGAATCTAGGGAAACCTTTTCATGAATCTTTGACAATAATCCACATATTTAAGGTATCGATTTGAGTGTCATTGGGCGTCTCTGGATAACATGTGCTGTTTCTGTGTGTTTCTGTCCAGGCCGTCGCTGATAGCAGAGGGCATGATGAGGCTCATCCTGGACACCAGTCTGAACGGAGCAGTGATGAAGATCACCTGCTCAAAGGGGATCCACTTCCACACTTATGAGCCCATGTCTGCCTGACACACCGGACTGGGCGCTGCGGCTGCTGCTGCTGAGAAGAGTGCAATGCTTTATCATGTCAGACTGTAACACCTGCGACAACATGAGAATCACGTCACAATGTTCGCCTCCTGGTGGAGAACCTGACTGGAACCATGTCTGATTGTTTATGAACACCCATCTTGATTAAACTGTTATCATAACCATTATTAAATCAAATCAAATCAAATTTATTTGTATATCCCAAAATCACAATTTACACATTATCTCACGGGGCTTTGACAAACTGTACAGATGTGACACCCTCTGCCCTTAGACCCTTGAACCGGGTGAGGAAAAACTTAAAAAAAAAAAAAACCCTAAACAGGGAAAATAAGAAACCTCAGGAAGAACCACAGAGGAGAGATCCTTCTTATTATTCTATTCTATTAAGAACCGCTGTGGGCAAAGTCACATTGTGTGTGCACATTAGTGTTTCCAGGTTTTTGCTGGAAATCCGTGTGACAAACAAGTCTTAACCTTTGTCATAGAGGTGGCCCAGCTGACTCAATCATGCACTCTCTTCTCCACTGTTCTGTGTCTTCATAAAGACAAATTCACATCATAGCTGTTCTCATTGACGGACAGCATTTAAAATTAATGATAATGGAGAGGTTAAAGGTGAATAAAGGTTGTCTTTTTAACCCTCAATGTTGTTGTTTTACAGAAGTTCACACTTTTTGTTATACATTATGTTATAATATAGTTTTAAGTTATAAGTATATAACCTTCCAAAACTCTATGTCTGCAGTAATAACAGAGGTATTACTGTGTGAAATGTTTATTGTATGGGAAGAATCAGAAACAAAAAGGAATGTTTTGGGGTTATTAGGCTACTTCCATATGTGGAAGTACTGCTGTTGCATAATCTGTATCAGAACATCAGGTCATTAAAAACTATTTTCAATATACTGTAAAAATGTCATGTGTATTTCTACCATAACAGGATTTCAATGAGAGACTTTATATTTATCTTTTTGCTTGTGCTGGGTCTGTAAGCACAACTCCTGTGGAACGGCTACAGGTAAATGTCACAGCCAATCAGAATTAGACATAGGATGAATTCATAAAATGATGATGAACTAGTTACCATCTTAATGGTTGCAAGGACTCAAAAATAATTTTTGTGTGCCTTCACATTCTGTGGAAAAAGTAATTTACAGAAACACGTGAAAAGTAATTTTCTTTTAATACTTGTAAATAATAGTACAATACTACACTGCCACTGATTATTATTTTCATTATGTGTCAGTATTTCACGACATGGGGATGAGACTTCACATCATACGCATGGTAAGATGAACAAACTGAATAAAAGGTGCAAGAATGGATTTAATGATTCTTGCCTGCACCTCATTGGATATGTGGATTTATTTAACAGCCTTTATATGTAATATTTCGGTATGTTTTTTTTTTTTTTTTTTTAAGGAAAGGTAAACATAGTATGCCTTTTAAGCAGGACAAAACGTCCATAAGTTCGCTGAATCATAGTAGTAATGTATTTTTAACAGAACCGAGTCAATCAAGTGGGATCAGTGAAGGTAATCCTCTGCTGGATCTGGGGTGACGCTGATTTTAAAAATATGACAGTTTTCTCCTCTAACCTGTTAATAAATGGACGTTGTGCATTTATGAGGCTGTGAATGACTGTCAGTACCTGTTCATTCTGCACTGACAGAAACTTCATTCTTCAATTATTACCTGCCGTCGGCAGATTGTACAAACACACGCTTCCTGTCAGCACAGCCTCTGCATCCTTAACGTGTTTAGTCCTCTTTCACCGCACTGGGGAGGCTGTTCCTTAACTGCTGGTTTTTGTATCGATGGAGGAAAATAAGATCAAGACTCAAAAATCTGCAGTGCATGATTTATTCCTCTGTTTTAACAATAGAAGAAAGCAAGGTTTTAATCTCTATATACATGCTGACACTGTGAGAGGAAATACTACCAAAATAAAACACACCTCATTCAGTAAGTCCTTTTTCACAAATACTTTCTCATCTGCTAAGGTGACCAAATCTACCAAATCCATAAGCTTGTCTCAAACAAAATCACAGATGTGCTGTTTATTTGTTGTTGTCACCACATTCGTTGGTTCAGTAAATTATAAAATGCAGGTGATAAGTTAGCAAAAACACAGACATGATGTTTGGTGTGTACATAACAGTGGACGACATGACAGCTTTCAAACATGAAGCCACAGCATCTCTATTGCCCCCTCGCTGGCTGGCTGCAGTATAGATCCTAAACCTCGCCTCCTTCCTTATTTCAGGCAGGACTCAACTCAAAATATATTTCAAATCAATTTTTTCCAAAGATGGTTTTCTTCCATTTTAGCTAGTTCTTTTCATGCTGGTGTAGATTCAACTGTTTAACTTACTGAACAGTTTGGTTTGAATTAGTTATTTCTTTCTATTAAAATCGGGGTGAACATTATGATTGACAGCTAAGCTCTGCATGTGATTGGGTGGTGGGGGTGTATGGGCGGGAGCTCAATACCACAGCCCCACTTCTTCAGTGCTACTGTGCAGACTGTTGCCCCAAATGATGTCACCAGTGCATATTTTGGCATCATTTTTATACAGTGGGAGGAAGTGGCGACGCATTGTCAATCTTTCTTCATGTCAGTGGTGTGTTTGTGTGTTAGAAAGGGTTGATGCGGACGCCTGTTCCCAGAGGGGAGAAGGGGTTGACTTTCGCCCACATCAGAGCATCATTAAGGGAGATTGCCGACTTCCCGTCCTCTAGTAAAAACACTGGACCCTAAAATTAAAAAGGAGAGAACAGTGAGAAACTTTACAGACACACACATACGCACGCATGCACACACACACACACACACACACACACACACACACACACACACACATACTCTGACCTGTATTCTGTGTCCAGTAAAACAGGACAGCTGAACGTCTGAGTGGCTCGGCAAGTTGGAGCCAGTCACATAATCAGCGCCACACAGGACTAACGCAGCTGAGCAAAAGGAGATGAAGGTTACAACCAGCCAACACTTCATCACACAAACAAACTGCACCTCCAGTTCCTGATGCCTCCATCAGCAGTATTTTCTCTTTTTGTTTGTTTAAGTAGGTTTCTACCTGAGTCTTTGGGCTGGATTCTCCTCTGAAGGCAACTGAACTCTTCTGCCTGGCACTTGGATGGAGGACTGCTGCTGGAAACAGACACACAGAGGAACAACAGAGTCCGCGCAGATGATCATCAGCGTTGTCTGTCCACCAACCAGCCGAGCTACACTGTACACTACACATAAACGGAACTATAGAGACTTTATATAGACCCCCCTCTGATGAAAATCGCATTTTTGACTTCTGATTTTAAGAGATCAGTGGGGTTTTTTACACTTAAATTTCAATTTTGTGTGTGTGTGTGTGTATAACCTACTTGCTGTTACTTCGCGTGCAGACCCTCCACGCATCCAGCTCCACAGACAGCTGCTCTATCTTCAGAGGAACACACACCTCCCTCCGCTTTAACAGCTGACTGAGAGTCGCAGAGAAATAGTTGTTAATTCAATTTCAACCTGGTTACGTACAGACGAAATGAATGAGCGGCTCAATATCCATGTACTTAGCAAATCTCACTAATGAACTTAAAGTATAACTATAAATGCATTTTCCCCAAAGACCGCCGTCATCAAACAAGAAATATGTTATACTGCTGACAGGACACCTACAACTGAAGGTCAGTAATAACTCTTGCTATGATGATTTGATGAATTTTACTATATATTTGTCAAAGTTTCCTCAATCTCTGAAAGAGATTTAAAAATCTCTCACATCATCACCAGGTCGTTAA
>KV751392.1:480285-507317 GCA_001698575.1 Mola mola
AGAGTGAGAAAACATTGTGGTGCATATTCAGCGGATTGTATTACAAGGAAGTAAAGCAGGAAGATAGATACCTTTGTGGCATATGTGCTGGATAAACAATTGGACAGGCACAATCTTTGAATTCAGTATCTAATTATAAATCAATGTCTATAACACGGAAACTCGTGGTGAATAGACTTGACTTTCAGGTCTACTGTCACATTCACCCATGGGTGGAAGCATAGTACCACATAATTTAGTAGAAACAATTCTCCTAATGGCCCAGTATCAGTGGCAACCTGAATGTCTTGCCAGGCGCTGACTGCAGGGGTCGACAACTGAACCGCCAATCCTCTTATCAGAGGATGACTCTCAGTACTCAAGGATGTGGGGGACACTCACAGACATAATGTATTCTAGAGCCACTAACCCTAACCTTAACCATCAACTACTGTAAATATCTAACCCCAACACTTACTTTAACCCAAGCCAAAACATAATCGGAACCCTGACTCTAAAACAGTATTCAAAAAGGACATTAAAGTTTTGAAGACCAGCTGAAAGATGAAATGTCCTCATAACACTGGTTTCAAGTCAAAATGTATTCAGACTGATGGCCATACGTGCACACACTCACGTGGTGTATTCGTAGAGTGCAGGGACAATACTGGAGTACTGTCTTCTGATGGCCAGCAGACCTCCAATATAACCGCACAGGATCAGCAGCTCACTACGGGTTCTACAAACCCAAACACACAGACGAGGGCATTTACAGTTGACTATGGGGAGTACAGCATCATTAAACAATTGAAAAAATTATACGACACATTAAGAAGAGTAAACGCTCTCACTCAGTCATATTTGCCATGATGAGGCAGTTGGTTCTGATGTAACTCATTAGGTCCAGAACTGGTGCAACACTGTCCACTGTCCAATCTGATCCAGCGAGCTGTTCTGGAGAGGAGGAAGGAGACTTTATCATGAATCAGTGCTTTATGAAAACAAAAACTGGATTATTGTCTCTGACATTGTTTATGAAGATGTTAATCTTAAAAATGTCTTAAGTAGAAGTTAAATTTAAGATTATCCTATTAAATTTAACTCAACTGTGTGTGTGTGTGTGTGTGTGTGTGTGTGTGTGTGTGTGTGTGTGTTTAATCAACAGTTGGATTCATGTTTCTCATCAAATTCCACTTCATTTTACATCATATCGCTTGAAAAAGTGACGATTTTTCATAAATCCTGGTTTGAAAACTTAATCTAACATTATAGTAACTGATATAACTTGTGAGAGGGTGAATGTCATCAGCTCCAAGCTCAGTGAGATCTGGTCAGTACCTTTCACGTAACTTATTCCAATGTTAAGAGCATTCTTGGGTTCAGGGCTCAGCAAGTGGAACTTAACAGCTGAGAACAAGTCTCCTTCGGACATGGCTGCTTCTGCCAAGGCCTGACATTCCTCTAATGAAGGCAGACCACACTTGAATGACAAAAAACACATCATTGTGGTTACTATAATGTCATCATCATCACTGTCCATGTGTTATGACTGTCCGTTCAATAACACGCCTCGGTTGATGACTCACCCGCTCATGTAACTGGTTGATTTCAGCAGCACTTCCTGGGTAAAATGCACACAGCTTGGCCAATAAAATGTAGTTGTCAGGAATCATCCGGAGGAGGTCACATGACAGGTCC
The DNA here is from genome assembly GCA_001698575.1 of Mola mola. Lineage (NCBI taxonomy): Eukaryota > Metazoa > Chordata > Actinopteri > Tetraodontiformes > Molidae > Mola > Mola mola. The sequence goes on from KV751392.1 coordinate 481,963, forward strand.
CTAATTGTAAACATCATGGTAAATGTTAATTGTTATTATCACACTCATATTAATATATGGGTGGAAGTGTAGTATTGTCTAAGACCAAAATATGACAACAATGTCAAGGACAAGTTATTTTTTGCATTTGAAATAAAAAAAAAAAAAATCCACATTCACATGGCAGTGATGTCATAATAGTCCTCATTCACTGAAATCGGAAAATGCTGCAAAAGCTGGATTTTTTTTATCCTTATATAATTTATCTAAATAGACTGTGGCAATAGGAAAGAAATGAGTTATCTACTGCTCAATACAAGTTTGTAGTCTAATACAGAGAAAAATACTAGTTATTCGACTATCATTGTGTGGTGTTTGCTTCCTTCCACTTGGGTTGATATGCTGCAGGTACATGACACAGACACCTGCTGCTGTCCTAAACAGCTACCTGGCAGCCTTCGCCTTCTCCCGAGCTAAATTTTTGACACCACACCTCTCTTTATGTGTGTATGGCTGAGTTTTGGCTGAGCTGAAATCCCTGAGCTCTAATAGTTATGCTTCACCACTGCGTGCGCGAATAACGCTGTGACGTCACTGTATTCAGACAAAACGCGCATTGTCAGTTTTCACAGCGACAGTGGGGGTTTTTTGTAGAAAAGATGTCACCCTAGAACCTGTTTTCAAAAGTTTGCATTCTAAGGCTTCCAACTCTGTCACTGTGTAAAGTAGCGGGCAAAATGCAATAGTACTTAACCATCATCTGTGGACCAGGTCAACCCAAAGAGCTACGGCTTCCCCAAGAAGCAAACACTTTGCATGTGTTGCGGTGCAATGTGAGTCACTTTTCAGTGATCTGTTTTGCAGAAGGGGTTGGTTTCACTCCCATCGCTGATAAGGTTGATTTAGAGTTGTAAGTTGGCTTTACACAGGGTATACTACATCTGCACGTGACCTAGCTGCATGCATAGCATTCAGCTGTAGAATTGGGTGAATGCTGATTAAAATGACCAAGTAGCAGCTAAGCACATCTCTGCAAGAGATGCCCCTTACCATGATGCCCACAAGGTCACAACTCCATGAGCGAATTGGGCCAATATCACAGTTGGCACTGGTACTCCTGCCCCTGTGTACATGTGCTGGACAACGTGTGTGACCCAGTGGGAGAGTTTTGCTTTTGACAATGGCCTACCCAAGTATACTGGTTTGAAGGGCACAGAGAGTTGATCTGTGAGCCTGTGGGCCCATGTAGTTCTGATATACAGCTCAAGGCCTCTGAAGGGACAGAGAGGGGGCAGCCTTCATTCTTTATCTGCTTGAAGGCAAAAGAAGGGAACAAGCTCAAACACTTGACTAAGCTGTAAATTTGAAATAACCTTGGGGAGAAAAGCCAGGGTGGGGTGCAGCTTTACTCCCCCATCAACCGGTTTTAATCTGCAAAGGTCCTCTTGGTCCAAGCATGCATTTCATCCAGATGTAACTGCCAACAGTAATGCTGTCTTGAGGGACATTCCTTTCAGGCTCACCGACTCAAGGGGCTCAAAGGGGTCACGCTGCAGAGCGCCAAGGACCAACTCCAAGTCCCAAATTGGGACTGCAGGGGCTTTCACACGAGCCTTGAGTCCTCAGGTGCCCTTCAAAAACTGCGTCAAGTGGACACTAGCCCTCAGAAAGCCTTTACCGCCTCACATAGGCTGCTTTGTTAGTATCCACTATGTCTTTAAGGCCCTACAGAGCCTTCCACCTATCCAAGTGCTCCTGCATATATGTCCTGAAACCCATATGTGACGGATCTAAGTGATTTTCCCTCACCATGACTCAAACAACTCCCAGTGATGTGACTCTGTTACTCTTTTGGATGGAGTTCATGCCCCCTAAAGAGAATGAACTCTACTAGCAGAGACAGTTCTAGAAAGCCGGTTATTTCAGGGGCTAGACCCAAAGCCGAAGACCCCTAGAGAAGGGGTATAACAGGGCCCCCTGTGCCTGTGACAGCAGATCGCTCAGGAATGGGAGCTCCCATGGCATCCTGCATAACAGTGGTGAAATGTCAGAGAACTATAGCATGTGAGGATTGTAGATCATGGGGGAATTACTGCGGTCAGCTTCTGTCAGTGAGCATGACTTGAAACGAGACTGGGACTGGACACAGCCTCTGAGACCATTGGAGGCCAGTTTGATGAGATGTAATACAGTACAGAAGAGATTTACAGATGCTCAGAAGACAGCTATGACTCTGCAGATGAAAAGAGGAGGCAGGCTTGGACTGGAGAGACGTAAAGCACCATGTGACTCAGAGCATCAGCAGTGATGCTAAGCAGAGATGGAATATTTACACATTCTATTTGGTAAATTGAAGTAATATGGAAAATACAAATATCAAATGAAAATCAAATGACCTAAATGTAAAAAATTTCAAGTAGTGTGCATCAAAGTTAGCACTCAGAAGTCAAAATGAGCATAGTTATTATGAATCACTTTGATTCACTACAGAAGAATGAAACATACCAGGTGGGTGTTGTCATGTACTTCTTGGCCAGAAGTTCAAGGCAGTATGCGGTGCTCTGATTGGCTGCTTCTCCTAGGACGAGACCCACATATGCAGCCAGCTCCAGCTCATTACCTCGGATCAGACTCGACATGGCCAACTGAAAACAAACATACACACACACACACACACACACACACACACCTGCACTTCAGTCAGAGTTTTAACTCTAATGACTAGTAATGATCAATAATGCGATATGAGGTGTGGCGGAACTGTGTTAGAGCAAAGTGATACTCGCTGGAGATACCTTGATATCGTCTACAGCCAGGTGGCAACATGCTGCCAGGACAGCGCACCCGTCCTGAAAGTAGCACTCAGCTAGATCCTTGCAGACCATCTGGAGGAGACTGGAGCACATCACATGATTCAAGGACTTCGGTTCACAATTTTGATCAGCTGATGTGACTCGAGCCAGTTTAGACTACAGGAGTTTCACAATCCTAACTGAGCTGTAAAACAGATGTCAGAGGAACTTCACGCTGTTCTTCTGTCCAATGTCAGCCACACACAGCAAAAATTGGAGAGTTAAAATTTCAGGGTTAAACATCTGGGAGTTGATTTTAACTCCCAGAGTGTAAATTTAACACATTTAGTGTTAAATGGTATCCGGAGTCGGAGTTATTTCACAGAGTTGATCAGATCAGTTTTAGTCTAACTCTGCTGAGATGTAATTAAGCTCCGCCTCCGCTCCCTGCACGTCACTTCTTTAGTTTGAGACATGAAGAGTGTCAGCGCCATTTTCCTCTCATGCATGTCAAACACGGTAAGTGAAATTTAGTTCAAACTTACTAAAACAATTATGAATTGATGGTGTTAACTGCAGTATGTACAATAATACATTGAATATATAGTCTTTTGCAGTTTGGGACATTGGACCAGTAAATGGCTCGCACTACCTGAGGGGTGATGTATTAGATTAACGTTTAGATTAGATTAGTTAGATTACTTAAAGCGCGTAAATATGTTGAGTCTAAGGCACAGTTTCCAGTATCGTGAAGGTGTGTCTGTTAACCTGGTTAGATCACCATGGTAAAAGATGTTGAAATCATAACATAGTCCGGAGGAGGTTATGTTCAGAGTTTCAGATTAAAAATGGTTATTAACACTGCTGCTCTTTCATTAATTCTATTCCTGACAATATTCTTCAATAAGATAGATTCTGGTCAGAGGAAATGATTTACGTACAAACAAAACTACATTTAAGTTCTGTCCTGCAACAGGTCAGGTACTCAGTGGGTAACCCGCAAAAAACGCTTTGTACGGGTGAAAAATACACTTACATAAATTCACAGTATGGGCACGGGTAAAAATACACTAAATGCAGCCAGGCATCAGACTTGAACAAAAAATGGATTTGAGAACAAAGTCAACTAATTGGCTTTGTAGCTTGTAAACAGTGTCATAAAGTGTTTGATAGCATCGAGATAGTCAGGTCAGCCCTTAGGAAACAGGCAGAAATCTATGGAGGCACGGCAGTTGTTGTAACAATTGATTGATGATTTTCCAAGAACACAACTCTCAAAGCATTTGTGTATCATCATGGCCAACGGCTTGGGCCTCAACACTTATCTTAACGGAATGTGCGGGTTGATTTAGAGATAATAGCAGAAAAAAGTTTGGTTCTCGTCCTGAATTTTACAGGTGTAGGTTGATGATGATTTTCAAAACTGGATCTGTGCAGGACTCTTAAGTCCAGTACATACAGTAATATATATCTTTATCTGTTTGATTCAGATAAAATTAAAACTTTAAATTTTACACAGCATCGTTAAAAATATTGAGGGGCTGTGCAGCACTTTGAAAGATGCTTTCATGCTTGGATCTGATTGGCTGCTAAAAGGACACTGCTTGTAAAAAATCATTCAGATTTGTCACAGATAATATAAAACAAAATAAAAATGATTTCACTATGATTTGGCCTTGAAAAGAAGTGATCTCAAGTCTCCTTCAGTGTGGCACAGTGTCACACCGAAATGCAGTATAATGTTTAAATCTGCTGTACCAGGTCAGTTTAAGAGCACTATAATGTGTAGTTTTGTTAGACATAAAACAGCACATACGAGAATGAATTTAGAGGCGATATATAGGATACATTACAAACTTATATGATCAGCAACTTTCTGACTGCATTTCGCTCCTGCTTGACTTGCAGCGACAGTGCTGCTTTGAACCATGGCTCTGTATGTTATTTTATATTCTTCATCGCTGTCCATGATAACAACCTGTCCACTCGAAGAAGGAGGAACGTGACTGATGTTCAACTCTCAGGTAGTCTTAACTGTGACCAGATTCTTCTCCGATTATTAGAAATGTTATATCAGCATTAAACCTGTCCCAAACTCCTTTTTGTGTGTGAGTCTGTGTGTTATACCTCTGGTATTGTCTGTTGTCCAAATCGTTAGTCGTGTGGTTGACTGTGGAGCTCTGAGGAGCACGAATGTTGCCTTCACAGGCTCCCTGAGAGTGAAAATATTATTGCGTGTTTGTATTATTTCTGGTAACTGTTATCACAACAGTAAACACTGTTGTTCATATTCATGTGTATTTATCTGCCTGTGACACTTTCTTTGTCTTTAGCCCCACACTCCATCTACCTGTGCTATTATTAAGGCTTCCAGCAGCTGCCCTCTGCCGGTGAAGAAGGTGACAAGTTTTTTAATGTCTCCTGTGGCAATGCAGTATGGGATGGCATCGTCATTATCCTCAGCCATCAGCTGCTCAGCTCTCCTGCAACATGAGCACATTTAAATGACATACATAGATGGTAATTACATAATTTGCATTAAAAAAAAAACCCCCAATTGCATCACAACAGAAATGCAACATGCAGGTGTGTAAAATTACAGGAAAACTGTAAAAATGCACTGAGAGACCTGTGTGCAATCACTCCAGAGTTAAAGTCTGAAAACAAAAAAAGGTCATTATTTTAAACCCTAAAAGCAAGGTAAACCTATAACGTGATGATGTCAGCATCACTGCACCAGCCTGTGTCAGCAGCTGTTTCAACACTGATTTCTCTGATTTTACTGGCATTAAAAATACTAACAATAGCAAACAGAGGTTGTTGTTTGGTGCCTGTGGGACATTGCCTGGACTCTCTGCACCAGGAACACTTGAACAGGGCAGGACACGGATGCAGATCCTGTTGAGTTCAACAGCAAACACAGGTCATAAGACAGGCAGGGCTGAAAACCGGGAGCCAGTCCAAATCAAAGCAAACAAATCCAGAGTTCAAACAGCAGGCTGGGTCCCAACCAGGAAGTAAACATGTCAAACAGATATACACAGAGCACATATTAATGGTTTCATTATGGTTTCTATACACACTGACGCAACGACAGACAGCATGTCCCACCTCTGCATGAGCTTCTTCCAGTATTTCATGGAGACTCCCGGTGCCACCGACAGCGCCTTCTCCCACTGAAAGAGAGGTAGTCATGCTCGACTCACTTCCGTTAGGCGAAAACAGAATCACACATCCTTCACGTGGAGAACGTGACACGATGATGTCCACACCTGCAGCCTGTCCTGCCTGAGGAAACGCTGCATACCCACAGCGTATTTCACCTCCAGGTTTCAAGAAAAGGCTGTGGTGGTGCAAGGCCATGACTAAAGAACACGCTAAATATTCAAACAGTCACCTGTCCCAGCTCCACCATCAGTTCACAGTATCGCTGAATCTGTCCCAGCCTCAGGTGGATGTCTGCTGCTTCTTTAAGCCTTTCCTCCTTACTCGGGGCTCCAATGCCTCCTCCAAATTTAGACATCTTGACTATGGTGAGCTCCTGGGCTTCAGACTGTAAGAAGAGGAACAATGATCATATAAAACCTTAAAATACAGACAGTGAAAAGGGAGGATGCCTGATCCTGACAGAATCATTTAAAGGGCTCCTGTATTTATCTTTTTATCCGGTTTAAATTATGTTTACTGAACTAACAGTCCTGATACAGTGACAATCTGGCAACAAATTGGATTTATAAGAAGTTTACTTTTATAATCGCCTGCATTCATGCAGTCATGCAGTCATACAGTTCCTTCGGTCTGTAAACAAGTGTTTGTGGAGATCTTGTTTCAACTGTTACAACACGTTGCTGCCAAAAATCAGCAAGCTGATGAGCTCAGACATAACAGAGATTCTGTTTGTCAAACAGCAAATGATCTGACATTGTGACAGTGTGAGGTTATTGATGTTTACATCTTTTTCAGGACTCTGGGTTGTAGCTTCTGTGTTCACAGTGGTCTTTCTGATTTTACTGTCCAGACTGTCTCCAACCCAGAGGAGCATTTATTTATCATCACGCAGCACCGTACCGTCTTGAACTTCAGCAGGTGTCTCATGTGCATCACTCCCTTGCTGTAGCTGGCCGGCAGCAGCGAGTCGTCCTGGCCGTTGATGACCGACACCAAGTCCCACAGGTTACTGCTGCCCCCTGGAGGCTGGCACGGGACAGTACACTCAATGAATGGGAAACAAACATGTTGATTTTCATTCATTCATTTTCTAACGCTTATCCTGTTAGGGGTCGCGGGGGTCTCAGCGTCTTGGGCGAAGGCGGGGTACACCCTGGACAAGTCGCCAGTTCATCGCATGGCTGACATATAGAGACAAACAACCATTCACACTCACAATTACGGACAATTTAGAGCGACCAATTAACCTAACTGCCAGTTTGCATGTTTTTGGACTGTGGGAGGAAGCCGGAGTACCCGGAGAGAACCCACACAGACACGGGGAGAACATGCCGACTCCGCACAGAAACGCCCTGACCCGGGAATCGAACCCAGGACCTTCTTGTTGTGAAGTGACAGCGCTAACCACTGCACCACTGTATGTTCTGCAGTATTCACTGTATGTCTGCTGCTGAGCATTTTGCAGGATCTACAACATACTGTAGCTTGTGTTTGAAAGACACAAATGAATATGTGCTGTGTTCTTCAATAACACCAAAAGAAAAATTCACCGCCCACTGCTTTTTGTTACTGAATTTACTGAATTTGTTTTTAGGAAGAGAAGCAGTATGAAGGCCTTTCTTTTCTAATCCCCATAAGTAAACAGAAAACCCAGGGTGTGTATTCACTCACCTTCCAATCACCTTCTCAAGTAACCCTGTTAAAGTCAGCCTCATGCAGAATCAACAAAGTGAAATCACAGCTTTGTTACCTGACTGTAGTGAAATCACTTAATCTCTGAATGTTTACAGTTGACCTAAAGATTTGTTGGATTTGCACATTCATAGTGCTGTACTTAATGTTAAATCAAAAGTATTCAAGTTTTTACAAGCTATAAGACTCCATGCTGGCCAGCATGTTCAGACCAAAACCAAATTTGTTCTGAAAAGTTAGTTGTCTGCTAGACTCTGTTACAATAGTGAATCCCTCTTCCAGCATTATCAACAGCTGTACACACAACAAATTAAGCCACAAAAAACGAAGGCAGACATGTCCACGAACCCTTCTCAAGGGTTCTGGCAGTCTTAAAGGAGCTTTGGAGCAGAAACAGGGAGGGGAGGGAGAACGGACTTTGGTTCCACTTAAACTGGTATGAATGCAAAACTGAATCCGTCTGTAACCACCCTCGGGGCCTCAGATCCATTATTTAACGAGATGCCATCAGCAGATATCTGTTGTTAGCCTGGCCTTTGCATTTTGTATATTAGCCTGCCACTTCAAATAATAACACAAAAACACACATCAAACTATCAAAGTACCTAAATAAATACACCACTAATAACTAGACAATTTCTACAACTGTTAGTCTGACAGTTATAAAACAAGCATCACCTTTCAGTGTGCCCTTAAAACATCCATAGCTGCTGTCGTCCGTGCTCCCTGCAGGGTTTCTATGTTTGCAGCACACGTGTTTTCAAATTGATGAAGATTTTTGCTTTGGTTTCTGTTTTGCTTGTCTATATAACCCTGTCACCAGGCAACTATTACTCATAAAGGATTATGAAAGTGACTGAATGTGCCAGAACTTCTTTCAACCATACACAGATAAAACTTAAGCCATCGTATTGGGTGACAAGGGAGAACGATCAGCTCAAATTGATAAATCTAAAGACAGCAGACAAGGCCAGGAATCAGTGTGTGGTCATGGACTTAGACCTAAACCTTCTACTGTCACAAAGTCTGCCTAAAAACTTTAAGGATCAAGGGACTGATGTCTCAACAGGACTTAGAAAAACTCGGCCATGGATTTATCTCTCCAGAACCCTGCAGATCCGGTCCTTGCTAAGACCAGGAGAGTGGATTAAATCGGTCCAGTTCTAAGATATTTAAACTGGCTTCCTGTCTGTCAAAGAATTGATTTCAAAATAATGCTCCAAATTTACATAACAGTAAAGGCTTCAGGGCCAAAATATATTTCTAATCTGCTGCTCCCTTCAGGTTGTCTTGGTTCAGGCCTACTTTTTGTACCTAGAATCCAAACTAAACACAGAGCATTCAGTTTTCATGCACCACAAGTCTGGAACAAGCTCCCAGAAAACAGCAGACCAACTGATAATATCTGTTCCTTTAAATACAAACTGACAACTTATTTTATTTATTTTTTTTTTTTCAACTGACTTTATTTTATTTCACTGCCTTCATTGCACTGTGGCTTTTATTCTTCTTTCCTATATTTTTCATTGTCTATTTATTTTTTAAAATCTCTAAATGCTTGTATGTCATTTTGTGTTGTTTTTAATGTTTTCTCTTGTTTTAAATGCTTTTTATATTTTGTAAAGCACTTTGAAATGCCTTGTTGTTGTGCTATACAAATGAACCTGTTTTGCCTTTACCCTATCTATTTGCATGCTTTCTTAGATATTGAGCAATGCTCCTAAGAGTCCAGCAAAGATGTGAATCATGTATTTTCACTCCACTTTAATCCAGAAATACCAAAAAAGATAGATTGTCTGTCAGGGTCATTGGTTTCATATACTTTGTGTCATAAAACATATAAAAGATCAACTGTGAGTTAAAACCTTGTCAAATGTTCAAATTTGTGTTAGATTAGGGGTCGTTGATGTGAAGATGTTTGAGCATCACTAATGTAAAATGTGTGTGTGAAAAAAATAGAAAGTACCTTATCAAATGTTTTGCAAACAAGGGATTCAGATATTTTTTAACTGTAGAAACTGGTGCATTGTCACAGGCTTCAAACTGTGATGTGTTCACAATTTGCAACTAATGCATTCCACAACCCACACCTGCTTGGTCAACATGAAAAAGTGGACTTAAATAATATAAGACAAAATGTCTGTTTGTGCCACCTTTGCCAGAGGAAACATGCATGTACTTTAAATCCACCTAATCTAGACATGGCTGAAGGCATCACACTGATCATAACTAACAGCACAGAAGACTTCACAATTAAGTTACCGAGAAACATTCTGAGAACCAGCGCAGCTTCTTAGCCCTGATGTCCACACTCAGCTTATCCAGCTCCTGCTTGATGTCTCGAGACACTTTACCACAGAGCAGCGGTGGTGAGCCGGGAACGACTGCTGTGTCTGCAGAAGCACAACCAGGGGGCACAATCAGAGCGCTTTCACAGCAGAACACCATTAGACAGGAGAGATCGGGCCTCACCGGTGTTTCCTATGATCTTCTCCCACGGCTGCTCAGTGACAATGTTGAGCAAAAGGGGAGAGATTAGCGGCGTGAGTGACCACAGCCTCACCGTGCTGTCCCTGCTGCAGCTGGCCATGGTGAACGGACGACTCTGATGGCACGTTAAACCTGCACACAGTGCCGTGACAGTACAAGCCAAGGTTACAGCACGTACGTCCACAAGTATGCAATAACACGAAGCTGGAAAATCACTACTATTAATCCCAAAATATGTTTGTTTGCTGTATGTTTCATGCAAACTTCCCTTTATCTAATGTTCACGAGCTTATATTTATCAAACCTACAGTTACTATTGACTTTTCATCAGAGATGTTGTACCAGATCATACTTCACTAAAAGTAACTATAAAGGGGTTAATATACTCATTATTTCATTACTTTAAAGTACAAGTAAGAGTCTTAATATGTATCTATTAGCAATGTTTACTAGGGGATGACTGATTATTGATCTGACTGATTTTCAGGTCTGCTATTCAGAATTTCACAATTATTGAAAATGTATTGTTTTAATATTGTGTAATTTATTTGATTGAAAATAAAAAGCATTTTATCTGCAAAGTAATGAGTAACTGAAGTTATATATTAAATGTAGCGAAGTGGAAGTATGAAGTAGCAGTACAATAGTTTCAAAATTTTACTGAAGTACATTAGTAGTATTGTTAATGTTACCATAGACATCTGCACCGTGGTCGTAGACTGTATCCAGACACGTGCCGTTTCTGGTATCCCACACTCTGATTGTGTAATCCCAAGAACCTACGACATTTTAAATACAGTGCACAGTTGTAAAGTTAACCACAGACTGACAGAACTTAAAATCAAACTCTAAAATTAGCCAACAGCTAATAAAAAGCTGCCTACAGCATCATTTTTGGAGGCGTTAACTATCAGATTCTGTTGTGCTTTGTCTTACCCTTAATTTGCCAGTTAAAACAGAAGTTACAGATGTAAATGACAATTTACATGCAGTCTACCATGCTCATCGTCTTCTCATTAACTCACTACAGCGATCAATGTGGTGTGGTATGCTGCAGTGATGATGAGTAAAGGAAGAAAACCTTGTTATATCATCTGTAAGACTCTGCTGATGTACAAAAATGATGGTCAGGCTGAAGTAAGGAAGTGTCTAATTTGTTCAAAAACACCTAGGAAATTTGTATATTCTAACGTTGTTGGACTTTCCAACACCTGCAAATAGATGGTGCTAAAGTGTTGCATTTTACTGTCTGCACCTGTAAAATTACCACTCATTTTTCTGTAACATGACATTACTACAGACTCAGCCAAATTCTTTTACTAACAAGTTCCAGCTCACCAAGAGTGTACAACCTACCCCTTCAAAACAATGAAAATTTGTGGGGCCCCTCAGCATGTCTGCAAACATGGAGTTCACTTTCTCTGGCCTGGTCTGCTTTATAAGGCACTGCATAAATGTCTGTCATGTGACTGAAGAGGATGATTAGACACATTACATTACACTGACTTACATTAAGACAGACAGTGGTGGAGTCTTGATCACACGACAGTTCAGAGAATTTTACCTGAGATGAGGAGGTAAGGAACCTCCGTGTTCCACATCAAGCCTCTGACAGGGGCTTTATGACCACTCAGCACATTGATACAGGCGTCTTGTGTGTAGTCCCATATACGGACGGTCCTGCACGGACAGGAAATAACTTCAAACTTCACCATACAAAACACAACTCTGTGTATGCAGAGTTAGAATTGATGAATTACTCTTTTGTGTGCTGATCAAGAGATCTAATATAAAATGAAGGTACATTGCTGAATTAAATAAAGCTTTCACATCTGAGGTAATTATAACCATTCAGACTGACAGGCAGTTTGTGAGGCCCTGCCAGCTGATGTCGCCTGCTTACAGTATCACAATATATTGCTATTCTCCCTTGTTGTTCTTAATTTGTGAACATTTTTCATTGGCTTGCTGCGGGCCATGTCTGCCCTCACCCATCATCTGATCCAGAACACAGAATCCCCTCTCTGAGTGGAGACCAGCGCACGTGAAAAACCTTAGCCAAGTGTCCAATGAAGACCTTCAGGGGCTGGTCAGAGCTGGTGGCCAGGTAGTACACACGGACATTTTTATCCTCACAGCCGGTGGCTATCATATCCCTACAAAGAGAAAAAGAGGTGTCATTCAACATTCATTTACCCTCTGTCATGGACGGATATACTGTGTCTGCGTGTCTGTCTGCACCTTCAGCTTCTTAAAAACTGTTCAGACAATTGAACCAAATAATTAGTGATGAACACGCGTGCCATACATATCCAGCTGCAGCATGAATGTAATGCACACTGCCAGAGAACAGATAGTTCGTGATCTTACTTGTTGTTCTGGCTCCAATCACATCCAAACACAGCTGCAGGATGTTTGTACTTATGGAGGATTTTACCATCAATGGTTCGGATGATACTGTTGTCAAAAGATATAAAGCAAGTAAGACTTTGTTTGAATACATCGAACTATCCGTAGATGAAGATGAAGACTTACCAGAATCCATCTCCACTACAGGTAGCAATCCTCTTGGAATCCTTATGGCTCCATGATATACAGAATATACCATTTTTACCGTGCTGGAAGCAGACAGAGCAGTGTCACAGCAGACATGATCTATCATTTTTAAAAACATCACGTCACATGTTTAAAATGAGTGTGAGCTTGCAAGAATAGAAAAATCTTTCAACTGAGCATTTTCTTCCAACTTGCATGGAAACTAAAATTGTCTATTTTTCTTTTTAAAAAAAAGAAAGGCGATTTTCACACAAAATAGAGTTTGAGTTTCAATGTTTAAATATATATTTTCAGCCACGAGACATTGCACTAGGATACTAACATCTCAGACCAAAATTAAATTTGACCATCCAGTGGACTGTAACCATACATACCAGCAGCAACGCTGGTCTCTGTTATTCCATCAATTTTGGCTCTAGAGGTCCCAAAATGTAATCAGCTTGAGTTCTTGACCATATTAATCCCCCCATAAAATCTGGCAATGATCGATGCATTGGTTTTCCATTATTTTGTTCACATTATGTATACAGACATGGGAAAACAATGTCTTTCGTATGGCTAAAACCCTACAAGTAAGTAACCCACAGTCGAAAAAACAAGTCTGCAGCACTTTTTCAAATATGGCTCAAGATCATTGCATAGTCTAAATCTCACCTCAGATCTGTTCACAAAGATCTGTTAGTTTACTTTTTAGCTCTACCATGTGATATGATACCATATGATGACCAAAATAGCTTGAACTTGTCACTCTTCATGGATTTGACAACACGTCTGCTGTGAATGCTCACAATACAATCAAAAAGAGGACACTAAAAAGTGATGGACTCAAGGGACATCATGTTTTTAGTGAATTAACAGTGTTTTTTTTTAAATGTAATCTATTGTTGTTATAACATGAGATTTCGGCCAGTGGCAGACATCTGTTGTTCGCCTAGCCTTTGTATGTACATTCAAAAGTGGTTAGGCTTGCCCTGCTGCTTTTTGGATGCAAGGAACATGCTAGAGATCCCAGTGAAGTCCATCATCATTGGACACTAGCAAGAAAGGCATGCCTTGTACTGGAGCCGAAGATGACTGCTGACCTGCTTGCTAGGAGCACAAAAGTCCCCATACGAACAGATCGCAAGCGGAAGGGACGAGCTGAAGTTGACTTTCCCATCTCCAGGCTTTAAACTGAGAAATAATGGGGTCAGTCCAGACTGGTAACAGTGCCTTATGCTGAGAATCTCCACAACAGCTCTGGTCAAAAACCACCAAGAAATAGCAAGAGACTTTGGTGGGGAAAGAAGTCATACAGATAGGGTGGGAATGTTTCCACATAAAGGTAGTAACCCAGGGCCACCAGGGCGCCTAGACCTAAACCTAGACCCTATGGGATGCACCTATGAATAGGCGTGTTAGCTGGGCAGATGTTCGGAGGATGCCACACTACAGACTTAGCATCCTCATAAGGGCAGCCTACGACATCCCGTCGGGTGCCCACAGCATCTCGCCCAGTGGTTTGGAATATCAAAGCAAGCGTCTAGCACATTTAATCAGTATGCAAGGTGACTCAGAGGCAGTTCAGGTGCGCCACAATCAAGTCCTAACTGAGCTGGCCAAAGTCCAGGGGTAGGGCAGCAGAAAACCACACCACAGACTATACTCACACACTATACTCAGGCACGAGAAAGAGTGGCAGCTGTTAGCAGACCTCAGAAGGCAGCTGGTCTAAGAGATATCATTACAACCATTCCCCTGCCAGACACTGTCACATGGTGTGCAGAGGAGAAAACAGTCCTAATCATTGAGCTTAACATCCCGAGGGAATACGGCATGGCAGCATCCCATGAAGGGAAACATCTTAAGTACTTAAGCTAGCAGCTGAGAGCCAAGAAGTGTGCTGTAAAGCCACAGTTTACTCCATGGAAGTCAGATAACGGGGCTTTGTGAGCAGAGCCGTGGTTCAGCTGCTCTGCGATGCTGGCATGACAGGGTCAAATCTTTGGATAGCTGTGAAGTAGACAGGAGAGGAGGCAGAGAAAGCCAACTGTTTTCTGGGGTTCCAGAGAAAGGACAACGGTTTGGGATCAACATCCTCTTACAAAAGGCGGTGACGAGGCATCCGCAACGTGCCACTGCAAATGTGGAGGTTACCCATGTCATGTGCACTAATGCAACCCTATACAGTCACAGATGCTGGCTTTAAATTGTGTGCTGATAACAAGTTTGGTGGTACCTCTCTTCTTTGGCCTTGAGGACACAGCTTCAAACTCACACATCAAAATTGCTTAATGATTCAAATTATATTTTTACACACTAAATAGTTGTTTACAGTCTACATCAATGTTGTAAATCTCATGTATATTCAGCTGTATATTTAGAAGTAGTTTTAACCTCATTAAAACGAGTAATGATCTTTCCTTTCCTGACATCCCAGATGAACGCTCCATTACGAGACGTTGCCCCTGCGATGCAGTTCAGGTCCCCTTCAAAGGACACAGAGACAGAGAGGTCATCAGCATTCACAGGAGCATCTCTGAGACGTTACTGCACTACCTTGTAACTGAGAAGTCAGGGTACATTCCTTTGTATGATGATGTGTTTACACTGTGCTCTGGTTGAGTTCATGTATGCATTCCTCAGCTCTTCCTGGCTGCAGGGATTTCACATACACTTGTGTGTGTGTGCAGTATGTGTGCATATGTGTGTGTGTGAACTACCTGGAGCCCAGGACAGAGAGTAGACCACTCCTTCATTGCCAGGGGAAGTGTTAACAGCTGTTAATGTGTTTGTGTCCCAGATTTTGATAGTTCCATCAAAACTAGCTGTGGCCAGCAGGTTGGGATCATCTGGCTTAAACTTGCAGTCAAAGATGGTCTCCACATGACCCTGGAACGAGAGCACATCAGCGAGGAACATGTCGTGTGTTGTCAGTCATGTGTAGACTTATGACCCCACTGACAGAACAGAATACCAAGTCTCGCAGGAAGTCCCACTTCTTGGCTCCCATGTCGTAAAGTCCCACCCCTCCATCCATGAAACAGCACACAGCATGGCCAGGAGGCAGAGAGAAGGACCGGTTCTGTGACAGAGTTGGGGGAGGTACTGCCTCGCTTGTGGAACTGGTGTACTGACTTTTACTGGGAGAACAGGAACACTGAGCTGTGGAGAGAGACAAAGAGAGGATCATCCTCACAGAGTGCTGCTGAGCTTATAACACGAGAATAAAACGAATGGTGAAAAAAGAAGGGTTGGGGTTCTTTGAACATGAATACTAGCAAAAAATATAGTGGGGGTGAATTTTAAGGGACAGAACATATGTTTGTTTTGTGAAGTACTTTGGGAGAGTAAGTAAAGAGTAGTGAGTTATATAAGTAGTAGATGCATATCAGCAAAAAGGTTGAATGAATTTATAACACAGGAGCCTGTTTGGGAAGGTAGAGACCAGGTCACTGTTTGTAATACCCCTTTCACACTGGCCAAAAATCCCACTATCCTGAAACTTCATACTTAGTACACAGTGACCGTTGACCTCCAAAGGTCTAAGGTACTAATCAAAGCCAATTGTTATTGACTTTGATCTGAGTTTTATTTTGTGTTAACGATTGTGACCCTCATGAGGCTGCAGTGACCTTGACCATTGACCTATAACCTCCAAAATATAATCAGTTCATCATTGAGTCAGAGCCGACGTTCGTGCAAAATTTGAAGAGAATCCCCCAAAAGGTTCTTGAGATATTGCGTTCACACAAATAGTTTAGAGCACAAAAGTTGTAATTTTTCATTTTACCTTTCTTGGCTAGCGGGGAGTTGAGGACGTGCAAAGCATGAAAGCCGGTCTTTTTCAGTTTGAAGCTGTCCAGAGGAGTGGATCGAGACACGTTCCACACCCTCAACACTCCCACCTGTGAATCTGACACACAAACACAAACATAATGTGTTCTCGTTCAGCAATCACGAAAACACTGCATCTACAAAGGCAAGTGAAGACTGCGATGTGACGCTCAAGCCAATCAACAACATCCAGAGACAGCGCACACTTCTCACACAGGTTTTGGAACAACACATTCAGCAGCACAATGAAGACATTCTTTAAAACGTGGCCTCAGAATGAAAGAGCTTAGGTATTAGACTGACCTACAGTATCTGCTGTCCAGAAATATCCGAAAATAAAATACACATGTGCCCCATTCCTATTGGCTGACTTTTCCTCACTCTCTTCTTGCACTGTGTATGTGAGCTAAAGCACTCACCATGACTGAAGTCAGTGATTGGAACTGGGGCAGTGTAAACCTTTGTCCACTATCGTAGCTCTTCATTTTTCCTTCATATGCAACATTAAAAATATGTTTACTATGCTAATGATTAGTATGATTTTATTTAGTAAAGTCTCAGCCGTATTAATCTGACAAATATGCTTTTCATTTTGACATACTATGTTACCATACTGGAACCAAATACACACAAAAAAATGAAAATCCACATTTTTTTCATTATCAAAAATACACAGTACACAAACACTAAAAAAATAAATACAAAGTATGATGAACAATGAAGGAGATATTAAATAAATGCCGCATCTGCTCAATTTTGTGCATGTTCATAGGTGCATAAATACTGCGTTTATCTTTTATTATAAAACGTGAACTCTCATATTGGAAATTTCCTGTATATTGCATGTTTCTAGTCATTTTGACCACTCAAAGCGCTTTTTGCACACACACTCATACACTGATATCGCAGCATCAGGAGCAATTTGGGGTTCAGTATCTTGCTCAAGGACACTGACATATTAACTGCAGGGTCTGGGATCGAAACAGAAACCTTCCGATCACTCGACGACCCGCAGCTACCACCACTTTATTGAATCTATCACCACAGAGGATACGGGCAGCACGTCAAGGCAGAGGTTTATAGCACTGCTCTGTGCTTCTGTTTTAATGCTTTATTGCATGTTTTAATGCATTACTATAAAATTACATACTGTTCAGCGGGTTATATTACTGTGAGCCATGTTTACTCGTGCAGTACAGTACTAAAAATGCGTCTGTACACAGACATATGGCAGTTTAACACATTAAGATTTCACACACAGACTTTACCTCCGGTGATGAACATGCCTGGTGCAGACGGGACCCAGGCCAGACACTGAACTGATGCAGCAGCCGAGGGGAAGCAGAAGGATATGATACAAGCCAAGGCCTCGCTATCCACCAGCCGGATCCCGTTGTGGAGATTTGACACTGACAAAGAGAACATCTGCTTTAATGAATATACTAGAGTGAGAATACTAGCATCTCAGTTAGGCAATTGACTCAGCAAACACAAAATAACGCCACTGTAAAGTTAAAATCTGCTCTACTGTTCTGCTCCAAGTTTTTCATTTCATCTCAATAGTTTCAGCTAAAAAAGTCCTGGTGAGGGGACGGTAGCATTTGGCCTAACCCAGTAAATAGTCGGATGACAAAAGGTCCCACTCCAGAGCACTAACGGGGTCCTCTTCATCTGTCCCCTCCAGCGACTCTGGACGCAGCACATGCTTTTGGCTTTTACTTCCTGAAGACACACGGACAGGTGAATGAACAGAACACAACAATTTGTGTTTTAAGATATTTAAGGTCTCTTAATAAGTTGAAGAAATGTCCATACCTGGCTGAAAGATGGACAAGCTTCCGTCGGTGTGTCCAAACACCAGTTTGCCCTTCTTGTTGGGATGCCATCTGAAGAGGCAGATATCAGACAGGAAGGAGTGGGCTTCTTTGTGCACCGTGACCCCGGGGTCAGGACCCCCATACACCCAGATATACAGAGGTCCACGCTGGGACACAAACGCCACACCATCGGATGAGTTCCAGCACCAGCTGACTGACGTGGGGACGCCTGGGAAAGCAGAGGAGGCCACAGAGGAATAAAATCAACTTGCAACGCTCAGTGACGACTAAACCTCCTCGTTCATAATAACTGACCTTTTGTATTGTCCAGCCTGGCCACAGCCTTTTGTTCAGCCACATTCCATATGATGAGCAGGTTATCAGCTGAGGCTGACGCGAACAGATCGGGGTTGCCAGGACACCAGCTGATGGCTGTGATGGTCTTTTTGTGTTCTGACATGATGGACCTCAACTTAAATTCATTATACTGCTGGTCCAACTACAATTTAAGGAGACGGAAACAAAGACAAGATGTTAGAAATCCTCTATGCATTCATAAATAAATGATTACAGAGTGTTTTTTATTGACAGATGAAAAAAGACACAACCAATAAACACAAGTTAAACTGTCCGGTTTGTTGTCTTTGATTGCTTTAATTATTCAGTTGGAATACCGGGAGGTA
Source organism: Mola mola (assembly GCA_001698575.1). Classification (NCBI taxonomy): domain Eukaryota; kingdom Metazoa; phylum Chordata; class Actinopteri; order Tetraodontiformes; family Molidae; genus Mola; species Mola mola. The sequence continues at coordinate 500,956 of KV751392.1, forward strand.
GCACACTGTAATTACATAATGTATGGCCTCTGGATATCATCTACAGTGCTTTGTAAACGGTGTTGCTTTAGCATTGTTGCAATAACCATATATATTTATTTCCCATTTCTCTTTCTAACCCTAACCTAAGACATGTTAAAAGCTTTTGATTGATGGTTTGTGCTGAGCATTACATAGCTGTAAACAACAAGATTAACTCACTGGAAGTTTGCTAATACATACACATCTTTCAAAATGCCAAAGACCAAAGAATTTGACATGGATAAAATTATAATTTTGCATCAGTGAGGCCACTCTCAAAGGGAAATCAGCAATCAAACTGGAGACTCAGGATGTGGTGTTCAAGGTGTCATAAAGAAATGTGAAGAAACAGGGGAAAAAAAGCCAAGAAATTTTCTTTGGTCTTTCTTTGAGAGACCACCAGAAGTCCAGCAAGGACATGGCTCCGTATCTAGCAGCTTCACTAGGACGCCCAGTTCTACAGGCTAAAGCTCACAAAGACGGGAATGAAGATCATTGGAAAAGAGTATTACAAAGTATGGCATCATGACACTGGCAAACCATTTTTATTTTGTGCATATATTTCCTGTATTTTGTGGTTGTACTGCATAAAAAATAAATATGGATGTTCATTAGGCCTTTGCTAAAACAACAAAAGTAGTGGTGGCCTTAAGGTTTTACACAGTACTGTAGACTGCAATTGATCAACCATTTTTAAGTGTAAATGGTCAACACTGTTAAAAAATAAAAACCTAAAGTGATCACCCACACACACGCACACACACTTTACAGAGAGTAACTCACCTGGTAAATGTATATGGCCAAAGTAGCACAGTAGGCAAAGCGGTCTCCACTAGCTGCACACACGTCTTTATTCCAGGGCTGACAGCCGGCTGCCAGTAAACCCACCTGCTTCACCTTAGCCATCGTCACCTGAAGACGCACGCACACGCACACACACTGATGTCATCATATTTTTCTTATGCATTATGTATACTGATTTGCCATGTCATAATAGTGAGAGACTATTGGTACCCTGTGTTTATACTCTAAACCTCACACTCACAAATCCGTCTGCCACCAGAGCACTGTACTATGAAGCAGCTTCAGCAGAGTCAGGCTTTCTTTGTGAGAGCTGCTCGACAAACCCTAAAGCTCTAGCTAGAGATTATGGATATCACTTCCTTTGTTAACTCAGCCTTTCTGCCTCAGATTTTGTATCCGTTTACATAAAAAGGGATGTTTTGTGCGTCATTTAACTCTTCTTCTTCACAAAATGAACCAATCATGTGCTTCCTTCATCCATCATGAACAGGTTGTTATAATAGAGAGCTGTGAAGGTTATTATTAAAATACATGATGGCAAAAAGCAACACATGAAGCACAACAGAACTGCATCAGGAAGGTGCTGGTTGTCAACATTCCTCATGTCTATACATATTTCACCACTAAATTCACTGTCTGTGCTTTCATTTCTAATGTGACGACTGCACGTTGTAACAAACTTTAAACAGACTCAGCAGATTTAAACATTACACCACATTTAGGTCTGTCCCATAGTGATCACTTGAAATCACAAGTCAAGGGGAAAATGTTTTTAATTATTATCTGTGATAAAAGCCAGAGGGAGAATCGATTTTTATAAGTAGCTTCTTTTTATTGCAGAAGCAGTAATATAAACGACTCGGCAGCCAATCAGAAACATAAAACCACCCACAGTAGTCAAGAGCCTTCATTATTTCTTCAGTGTGTGGATGTCTTTATATTATCCAAAGAATAAAAGATGTTTCACTGCCTCACCAACACTTATATTACCGGGAGGTGGAAAGAAACGCGAGATGCGTATTTGCACTAGTGTAGCTTATTAGACCTACAGCCCTTGTTTTGATGACATTAATGTATGTACTGCACTTGGTGAGCTTACAGACTCCCGACATGCTGACATACAACCGCGATCCACAAGTTGGAGAGGCTTAAAGACAGTCACACAGAGAGGATTGAACTAATCTGTGCTGTGATTGGCTGCTGATTGAACAACAGCGTGGCAGTGTGAGGATGTGAGTAGTCACACTGTGTGTCGATGCTGTTTCATTCCTCACTGAGGCAAGCCCATCCTCGACAAGACAAACCTGGCCTCTTTGCACTGTTTCATTAAAAGATCAATGAGCGTCTCTGCCAACCAACAGAAGTCCGAGCCACATGGAACAAGTATTAAATCATCGTATAGAAGCTGAACATGTCGTTTTGATTTGATAACGGTGGAGTTTTCACAATAATGACTGCACTGCACTGCACTGACCTCATCATAAATGCCGCTTTCCTCTTCAGAAATGTCCGAAACAGACCGTCTAATGTCACCACCTTGTCAGATTTCTTCACAGACTCCACGCACGGGAGTGTGAACATGTCGAGTGACAGGTCGCATATTACTCAACCGTGTGGCTTGGACTGATATGAACCGACACGATCACCATCGCTCTATAACATATCTACTACCATCATGACACACAACAGAACTTCCTGAGCTGCTACAAGTCTGACCGCAGGTGACACAACATCTCTGAAAGCCCCCATTTCAGTGTCGAGCCTTTGATTGTGATGTTAGTCTTTGGCCAGGTCAGCCACCATCATCATCATCAGGTGAGACATGCAGGTCACACACATTCTTCTTGATCATGAGTGTGTAGCTGGTTGGTGTCAAGGAATACACCGCATTCTTGTCTATTCGGTGAGGCAGATCTTATTGACAGCAGAGATTCTGGGAAAGGCGACCTAGGAAAGCACAAACAAGCCATGGACTGGGCCCACCTGCACCACACACAGCCTCTCACTGAGAGCTGGCGTCTGCCTAAGGAAGCTCTATTAGCACTAATGGTGTTCCCGGGAGATCAGGTAGGAGAACCCTCTCACTCACAGGCAGAGCGATGCTGAGCTTCAGACCAAGCACACATCTTAAAACAAACAGGTGGAAGCATGACGGCTAGCCTCCGTTAGACTGCCGCGGGTTTGGTTCTGCTCAATTGGCTTGTTTTCAGGGGAAACCGGAGTCCAAATTAAGACGTGAGGCAGCCGTTGATAAGCGTTAAGCCGCATCTCACCGGTTTTGGATAACGGACCAGGATCTGGGGTGTAGATCCCCGCACCGTGCTCACCGGGCTCGCTAACTGTGGACCACAGCGGGTGGTTCACCGAGCACGACCGTGTTATCACACCGAGGCTTGTCTAATATCAGGAAGCAGCTCGCCTGTGATTAATAAACTAATCTTGGTGGTCAGTTGTGATCTGTCTGCGTCCGCTCTCTCCCGCCATCCGAATGTGCGCGTGGATCAACAGGTAGCGGGCGCGGACACACCTGGATGCTGCGGCCGACGCCGCGCGCTCCGCGGTCGGTGTAACGAGCCGCCTGGCCGCGTTAAGGCGGTGCGGACAGGAGGACAGGAGGTCGCTGTGCTGTACGTGGGTCTGCGGCTCTTCTTACCGTCAGTTGTTGGTCGGCTCGCGCACAACGGACAGCTCCCAGGTGCTGAAACGCATCCAGCCCACCGTTATCCGCGCGAGGTGGGACGTCCCGTGGGCGGTGATTGGTCCGCGGGAACGATCATTTTGATCAGCGATTGGCTGTCCGGAGTTTCAGTCATATAATTCCTGGGCTCACCGTGCTAAATCCTTCACTTCCTTCATTATTTTATAATCTGGATTATTACCATCAGTGTGTCTGCGTTTAATGGCGAGTTCAGTTTAGCGATTTGAAGGAATGGGCAGTTTAACCGGAGAAAAACACTGGACTGGTATTTCTGTCTGTCTGTCGCCAGTTTGCTACAGAATATTTCCAGAATGTTTACATTTCAACTGACAATTATGACATGTCCGATATACATTTAATTATTGCATGTTTGGTATCAGCATGACAAACCAAATCCATCTGACATATTTTAAACTGTAACCTTTTCTCGTTAAATGCAAGTTCAAAACCCAAGACTCATTCAATATCATTACCACACAGGGATGCAGAGGGGTTCTGGTTTGTATATAACATTTAATCTTTATTGAATAAGTGTATTAAGAAAACCTGCATCAAGGCCGTACTGTCCCTGCATATTGTGTATACAGTTAAATAAAATCCATCCATTAGCCCTTTCTTAAATCGCCAATTTTTGTTGAAATCCAACACTGGACAATTATGATCTAAAACAACCAGTTTAGCAGAGATGTCAAAATCCATTTATTTGTCTCAAATTCATCCTGGTTTGGGAAGGGGGGTGGGGGGCAGGTCAAAGGTGGTTAATTACTGTAAACATTAGCCTGTCATCCTGCCATCACAGGCTACAACCTGGTATTTAATTAGCACCAGTCACACAAACTTTGAGGGACAGTACTTCAGGCCTAATATTTGCCAGCATTCTAATGAGCGGATTAGGAAATACATCACCCTTTGATTCACTATCCAAAGTCAACACAATTATAATCAATATACAAAATTTAAAAATGGCTGCAATCATTTTGAAACTACAAAAATCCCCTCGCAATAAAATGACAGTGAAAAAACAGCACTACCAAACAGAACACGAGCAGTGCTTCCAGAAACGATACATTTGTAAAACCTTACGGAGGGAGTCACGACTGTCCTCAGCCTGTACGGGAACTTCAGTTCTTTGAATAGTCACAGGAACTTCTGGCTGCGTTCAAACAGCAACAAGGATCAAAGATGTAACAAAGAGTTCAGAAGAAACTTCATTAAAATAATTAAGTGGAACTAAGCAACGAAAAACTTAAGATCCTCACTTTGAAAGGAACGTCAATATCCTAAAGACGGCAGGACAGTCAGAATCATCCAAAAAAGCTGAACAATGCATTGGAAAATTAACACCCTTAACATAAACCATTTTAATCATCATCCTCATCATCATCTTCATCCTCCTCCTCGTCTTCATCATCTTCATCGTCATCGTCATCGTCGTCCTCTGGTTCTGCTTTCTTGGCAGCGGGCCTGCCCGGGCCGCTCTTCTTCCCAGCATCAGTCTTCCCTGAACCACCTTTGGCTCTGTAGGCAGCAACGTCCTGCAAGACAAACGGAAACGTCAACCACGCGTCTGAGAGGCTATGTGATGCCATCACCTGGCACAGTACAAAAAGTGAGGGCGACAGGTGGGATACCTTCTCGTATTTCTCCTTCAGTTTGGCAGCCTTGGCTGCATATGGAGCCTTGTCTTTGGTCGTCTGTGTAGCCCACATCTCGCCAAGCTTCTTAGCGATGTCACCGATGGATATACCAGGGTTGTCCTCTTTGATCTTGGGTCGGTGATCGGAGCAGAACACAAAGAAAGCCGAGCTGCAGTGATACAGATGGGTTAGTTTGAGAAAGTAGCTTATCATGTCAGATGTCTTGCCTCGGAGTATGCAGAGAGACACAAAAGCCAAAGACTTACGGTGGCCTCTTGGGTGCATTGGGGTCCTTCTTCTTCTTCTTGCTCTTGGCCCCTTTTGGGGGGACATATGATTTCATCTCTTGTTCATAACGGATCTTGTCGTTCTTAGCCAAGTCTTCAAACTTCGTCTTCTCTTTGGATGACATGCTCTACGAAATGGAACGCACGCTACCATAAGACTTGACAGTCCATTTAAATATGCATCTCTCCAGACATGTGCAGATACAACCTGTCAGTTAATACTGCAACATCTGTTCCATTCATTTAGAATACTTCAAGTGTCAGATTATTGATACAAATTCAATTTGATAGCAGAATGGACTAAATAAAACTGTTGAGCCAGACAGAGAGAATATTGACTCAGGTAGAAGTACAAAAATCCATCCATTTAGACCACGACATCGAATGACTTAATTAGGTACATAATATCATTTGATATATCACAGGGTCCTGATTCAAATTCATATTACAGAAGACTGATATGTGAAAAATTGTCTACAGAATCAATATATTGCATCTTGATACAAATGGTGACTTGCATGCCTTCACTCCGTTCCAATAGGGGACAATTTTTTAACAGTTCAACAGGATACAGTCACAGGTGAGTTACAATACCTCTCGAATCTTCACCAGCAGTGGTTATTTATACAGTAAACCAGTCTGTGCCTTTAGATGTCTTTTATGTCAGATAAAAGACTTAACTCATCATCTAAGAATTTCACAGCATAGATACTCAAGATTTACCATTAATATTATAATCTATAAGCCCTTACCTTCCACCTCTCAGAGCATTTCTTGGAAAACTCTGTAAAGTTGACGCTGGTGCCTGGGTGCTTCTTTTTGTGCTCTTCGCGGCATGTTGTCACGAAGAAGGCATAAGAGGTCATCTTCCCTCTTGGCTTTTTGGGATCCCCCTTCATGGCTGCAGCAAATCTG
>KV751392.1:507613-518563 GCA_001698575.1 Mola mola
ATGCTTACTAAACTGCGGGAAAATATATGCGGAAACTTGATTTCCCACGAGATTTGTCTCACGTCTCGTATATAAGTGACGTTATTGACGCACAAACGGGACGAACAGACGTCCGAGGGCGTTTTCAGACCGTAATCGGCTTGCTTCTTCACTGGGACAAAAAAGCCTCGCCTCCATTTTGTACGTTCCCGCCTAAACTTAGCTGCGCCGAGTCCTTATCCTGCAGAGCCATATTACTTTGCCTCTAATACGACCCCACCGACGCAGCCACTTCATCAGAGGACAAGCCATCAAGTGAATCTAACCCGAGTAGCGACTTACAGCAAAACTTTAGACATGCGCGCTATTGTGGCGCAGCGGGCTGAGCTACCGAACCAAATGGCGTTTGCACTGCACGTTGCGCAAACACAGCAATAAATAACTCATTCTCACACGTTCCCAAATGGCACCACGGCCAAGGTCGACAGAATAAGAACTACAATTCGACGGAGTTCTCCGGAAACATCACCGGCAACTTCTGTAATTTAAACGCAAACACAGAGGCGACATAAGTCCTAATACGCTTTGAGTAATAAAAATGCCAAGTCACCAAAGTGAATTGGTAGAAAACAGCGGAGGTCTTTGTTTTTTTTTAAAAAAAAAGCAATTAAAAAAAAAAAATGTGCTACATACAATTTAAGTAACGACGACAGACACTCACCAGTTATCAACAGGACAAGAAGTGGACGACTGACTGAGGAGGAAAGCCCAAATGTTTTGTCAGTGTCTGCGAGGCCGAACTAACTTAGCTACAAGTACTTTTAAAGCTCCGCCCTGCTCTCAGCGGATTGGTCAGATCTACGTATTTAAATTTAAACTGCGCACAGGAGAGTCAAACTGTCGTGATTGGTCGCATTGTGCCAAAGAAAGGCATCATGTTTGTATGTAGCGTCAACACGGTGATTGGTTGAACTGGGCTTTTAAATGTACGGCGCGAAAAGGCTTTTGTTTGTTCGCACTCAAACTGTTTTAAATGTTGGTGTGTTTTGTTGGGTGCGTGTACGATTTGGCCACCTGTCTTTTGAATAAGACTGGCGTCAGCGGACACAGATGTACTGCTCTTTTTATTTCGGTTCGTTCACCAAAACAGCTCCAACCACCTCTCTTGGGTAAGGTCGAACAGAAAAAAACTGCTCTTTGAAGCAGAAACGATTCGCCGCCGAACTGTTCAGAAAATGAAGCTCGGACTTCCGGGTTAAGTTTTTCCCTTCAAAATACAATGGCTCGACGAGAAGCCAGAGTCGTGAAAAGCTCTGCGTACACACACGCTGTAGCAGGACGACTTGGGCTAGTTGAGGCGGACAATAGGGAGACTGATTCCGGGTAACGATTCAGGCTGCAGAGAAGCGATAATTGAAACAGTTATTAAACGTGAACCTGCTAGGTTCAGCCGTAAGTGAGTGACAATACCACTCTCAGTTTTCATCTGCGCTGATGGCTTATTTATACGTTAAATATGCCTTTTATGTCTTTAATGTCATGACGTCTTTAGATGTCTTTTATGTTACATCATCTAAGAAATGCACAGGTCCCTGTAGAGCTATGGAGCACACGCCAGGAGAGAAAAGGGGAAGGACAATAAAACTAAAAGTCGGATATTTGCTTATGAAACTGATCATGGACAGTATGTTGTCTAACAAGATTAGTAACACCATAAACACCACAAGAACTGGGTCGTTGGACACAGGGGCCTTTAAAACGTATACTGTATGTTACACGTGCACGTTGATTAGGCTACATACTGGAAAACCAAGTGCCATAGAAGGTTATTTAATAACATTAACATCACATTTCCTTTGACAGATTGATTGATAGTCACTCTATTGATTCTTTACAGGAAATTCCTTTGCTACATCAGCTACATTATGACTCACATGACCCCACAATCACACAAGACAACAAACACTAAAGGCACATCAGTATTCTTGGAATAGGCACTGACTATTAACAACAAATTTAAGTTAAAATTAAAAGGTGTGTGCAAAGTTTGGGAAATGCCAAATGTGGTTTAAAAAGAAAAAATACAATGACAATGTAATATGTATGCAATATACAAAATGACACACAATATATACAATTACAATAAAGTTAATTATGTGATGGTCATATTTCTAAACTGTGAGTACTTTTAAAAAAGTTCTGTTTCTTGCATTATCGCTTCCAGCAGTAAATATACGGAGACGATGTCAATGGCATGTTTGACCTTGTTTATGATAGCTAGGAACACACAAAATGTGAGAATCACTAAGAAGAGACACAGTCAGTGTGTGCTTACCCTATACAGTGTTTGTATGAGGCAATGATCATGACATGCCTCCTCAGCAGAATAAATAAATGTTATAGCAGAGTTGTCCAAACTTCCTGGAAGATTTAACAAGATTTTCACTCATAATTTCACACACTTTGTTTCCACCAGGGCGGCACAATGGTGCAGTGGTTAGCACTGTCGCCTCACAGCAAGAAGGTCTTGGGTTCGATTCTGGGTCTGGATGTTTCTGTGTGGAGTTTGCATGTTCTCCCTGTGTCTACGTGGGTTTTCTCCGGGTACTCCGGCTTCCTCCCACATTCCAAAAACATGCAAATCTGGGGGTAGGTTAATTGGTCACTCTAAATTGCCCGTAGGTGTGAATGTGAGTGTGGATGGTTGTTTGTCTCTATATGTCAGCCCTGCGATGAACTGGTGACTCGTCCAGGGTGTACCCCGCCTTTGCCCCCCAAGATGCTGAGATAGGCTCCAGCCCCCCGTGACCCCTAACGGGATAATCGGTAGAAAATGAATGTTTCCACCTTGTGGAGTATTTGAAACATTACAATAGATAGTAAGTTTCATACGACGATGTGATGGATGGACATATACAATTCACTTCATTTATTGAAAAGGATAGTGTAAAATTCTCTGTAAGAGAACTTAGCCACATTTGTGGAGTGATTGCTCTATGCTTAAAACATGTAGTATACCATATTATAATGCATAGTGCATAATTCAAATGTATATAATAAACTATTCTCTGATTTCAACAGACCTTAAAATATTTAAGTGTCTCTTTTTCTCTTGCTTGGTCACCATGAAATTTCGACCAGATCTTAACAGATGACCACATATCCAAACTTCATCCTTCATTTGATTTTACTTCATCTGGACTAAACTAAAATAACTAATTTGATTAATTAGCGTTAAAAAAAATTAAATAACTATGATCCATAAAAATGCCATTGAAACGTAATTCTCTAAAAACATGTTGAGACACATCTCTTGTTAAACAAACTCTGGTTCACATTTGGTTACATTTTCAACCCTGAAGTGTTTAAATTAATTTGTGGTTTCTTTTCATTTTTATTTTCACTCTGCTGTTTGAGCTTGCAAACTGATGTGTTCAATAAAGTTTTTTGGAGCATCAGGTGGTTCTGTCACTGCCCCATCTCTTTAGGAGACAAGCGGCAGGTCTGAGTCATCATTGTCATGGGAGAAATGAACATGTTCACAGATTATATGAGATTCTTTCATCCATTGATAGATATTTTTATCCCTCAGTCACCAGTCAAAACTGTTCAAATTTGTCTGACACTAAAATGTCATTTTATCACAAACCAATGAGAAGAAATGCCACTTTGTTCAACAGTTATCAGCCTAGGCAATACAGTCCTGCAGCATATTATGCTAACAAATAAAAACAAGAGGCAAAATAAATCGATAAGCATCAAAATGATGCCTGTATTTAATGTAGTATAACTTTGGACCAACATCAGTCATCAGGATTGTACCAGAGACAGTCAACGTGTCAACACAGGTGGCGCCATGGAATAATAACAGCATTTGAGTTGGAAAAGGGTTTATCGAACCAGGTTTGGGGTGTTAAATGTAAAAATTTGGTTATATATATTTTTTTGCTGATACGTTTTCAAATGTTAGGCTGACATTTGACCAATTTCGTTTGCATTGACACAAAAATTCATCTAAAATGTGCTGAATGTGATATGAATATGTAATAGTTAATGTTTACATAAAATTAAGGTTATTAGATTACATTCTATATTAAATATCGAATCTAAATGTTAAAAGTGAAATCTAGATAAATTCTAAATGTGTAGCTTTACATTTGCTGAAGCATTTAGATTCAGCATTTAGATGTCACTTTTAATATTTACATTTAGATTGTTTAACTTCTTGTTTATATCAATGGACATATAAAAATTTACATATTCATTTCAAATTCAACACATTTTAGATTATTTTTTGTGGGAGCAAAATTGGCCAAATGTGAAGAAAGTGACCTACATATTCGAAAATATATCGGCAAAAAAATACAACCAAATTTTTACATTTGGAATTATAACTGGAATGATGAGTGGTCTGAGTTCAGAATAAATCTGTCGGTAGTTCATCCAGATGAAGTGTCTCAGATGCTTATGTGACCTGACATTGACTGGTATTTGCAAGAAGTTCAAAGAAAAGAAAAAGATCAATTTGATTTAGTAAGTACACTCAATTACCACATCATGAATGAATATGATTTTGTACACATTTCTAGGGCAGTGCAATGAAACCCAATACAGGGGTGACAGGATTTGGATTTAGTAGTGCTGGACAGAGGAGTAGTCATCAGCAGAGGAACATCAGATCAGTTAGGCGTGCACACAGTGTCGTTGGCACTAATGTGGGTGGAGAAAACAAAACAAAATAAATCATCAATGTGTTCCAATGCCGCATCAGTCCTGGCGAGTATTAGATGTTTCTGTGCTCTACGAAGTCCTTTAGTGTGTTAATTCAATAACAAATCAGGGAGGAAAGGTCACCTCTCTTTGGGTTCCAGCACATAAAGGGATGAGGGGGAATGGAAAGATGGACAAAGGTACAAATATAAAAGCAGATTACCATAAGTAAATATTTTTCCCAGAGGCCAAAAGTGTTAACTGGGAAAATTATTCAAATTTGGCACGAAATGTGGGACAGAGAAGTGAAAAGTGTCAAAATTAACAGGGTTGAGGGAGAAAAGTTTGAAATAGGTTAAGGCTGAGGCATTGCGCACTAAACATAACAGAGAAAATGGGAAACACCAGACAGTGAAGGGTGTCAGGAAGGGGAATCTGTGGATCGTGTTGGAACGCACTGTAGCAGGTGTAGCATGAGACACTTTGAGGGTGTCAGGGCGTCTCATTTAAAGGAGAATTGCTATAACTGAGAGATAAATAGGAAGTTGTTTTCTTTATGGACTATCAGCCTACTGTCTGAGTCACACTCCGAAGCAGAAGGTGGCGGCAGTGCGCCATTACCGCTGGATGCCGATCTTCTTTAAACAAGAAGAAGAGACTTCGGTTGTCATTCTCAGCAGGTCTGTAGTTCGAGTCCAGTTTGACAAGAAGTAAAGACTGCAAGCGAAGCGAGCGGGAGCGTGGACACATTCATAGGGACCAGGAAAGATCGGGAACACCGGGGGGGAAGTGGACACAGAAAGGAACAGCAGTTTCCCTGAAACAGGACCCGGGACAGACACGATGAATGACTCCGCCGTGGACACCAGCACGCTCTGCCTCTTCGATGTTGACGGCACGCTCACCGCCCCGAGACTGGTACTGTTTTTGTGTGCGTGCGTATGAAAGTAATACATAATTTTCGCTCGACTCTGTCTCTCCAAACATCTGGCAGGACGTAAGTTAAGGGCAACATCCGGTTCCACGTTGTAACCTGCCAGTTGTAGACCGGTAGTTCCGCAGAAACGTTTTCCTTTCTGAATGGTTCATGTCGTCGGACTGCTGTGAGGGACAGTTGACACACTCTCTGCTATAAAAGTAATTAGTGTTTGGACATGTTGGATTCACGAGAAAATGATTTTGGTTCTTTTCTAAACAGGAATGAACGCAAAGTCTTTTTGACACTTTCAATTAGAGTTTATACGTAAGTCCCAAAAATACTTCCAATAATAAAACAATGACCTCAAACACACCTGCTGTTAGGGCCTCATAACGTTTAAACAACAGCAACATTAGGCTCAATGAGACCATAACATAAGGACACCACACAAGAGTTTGCAAATAATGTGTTTTGTTTTTATTTGCAAATTAAGTTAAATCACTGGGGGGGGGGGGGAAATAATGGAGATCCCGGCCAAAGGGAAGAAAAGATGGCGAAGCACAGGGCCAGCCACGCAGTGGGCCGTCGCACCCTGCACTTCCACCCTAAACTAGGAAAAAAAACAGATTAAACCTCAAAGAAAACGACTACCGGCAAACTCCAACTAAAATAACAAACTAAAGTAAAAAAAACGGTCACTAAAGACAGAGGAAAAATAAGGGCTAACTTACGCAAAGAAAAACAACAAACTTCCCCATGCTGCTCCTGCTCCAGAGTCTTGGCCAAGAATGAACTCTGTCCTCCACTGTGTTCCCTGCCTGATTAGCTAATTGATCCAAGGCCTGTGGAGACGGGAACAGAGAGGGAGGAGAAAGAGAGACACAGCAGCAGCAAGGACACACCCTCTATTCAGATGTGTATGTGGATCAGCTCTGGCCACACATAACACAGACCAATAAGATGGTTGACCATCAACCAAACCTGAATGAGAAAAACATGAAGAAGAAGGAACAAAAGAAGCTTGAGGGACAGTGTGTTGGCCAGAACGCCTTTAATGTGACGAACAACGATGTTAAAGGACTGTAGAAACAGTGCCCAACGCATTAATCTTTGATCAGATTTCTTCATTTGGTGGACAAAAACAAGAGGGCATTGGTCTGTAAACACTTCAGTCGGCGCACCAATAGAGCCTACATAAACTTCAAAATGCTTCAGTGCCAATACAAGAGACAGGGCTTCCTTTCTGATGGTGGAATACACCTGTTGATGTTGATTAAATTTCTTTGAGAAATAAGAAACTGGGTGATCCACACCATCATCTCCTTCCTGGAGTAAGACGGCCCCCGCCCCTGCATCACTCGCATCCACAGATAGCTTAAAAGGCCGATCGAACTGAGGCGCGGCAAGCACCGGCGCATGTCATTAAGGTTTTAATACAATCAAATGCGTACTGGCAGCTCTCGGACCAGTGATACCGCCTTTTTGGACTTAGGAGATCAGTGAGTGGAGCTGCGACAGCTGAGAATGTTTTACAGAAACTGCGATAATATCCTGCCACCCCCCAAAAGCAGCGCAACTCTTGGAGCGTCTGGAAGATGGAGCGGGAAACGACAGAATCGCCTCAACTTTGGGCTATATTGGTTTGACTTGCCCACGACCCACAACTTTGCCCAAATAGGTGGCCGTGGCTTGGCCAAATTCACACTTTGCAAGATTTAGCGTCAAATTGGCAGCACGAAGTCTATCAAAAACAATTGCAATTGTTTAATGTGTTCCTCCCATGTGCTTGAATACACCGCTATGTCATCAAGATAAGCCTCACAACCGGTTAAACGACACAGAACAGTATTGACCAGGCGCTGAAATGTAGCAGGAACATTACGTACGCCAAATGGCATCACGGTATACTGCAGGAACGCGTCAGGTGTCACAAATGCAGAGATCTCTCTGGCCCGAGGAGTAAGTGGCACTTGTCAATAACCCTTTAAAAGGTCGCGTTTGGACACAAATTTGGCACTGCCAACATTGTCCACACAATCCTCAACTCGGGGAAGTGGATAGCCGTCAGGTTTAGTGACCCCATTGACTTTACGATAATCCGTGCAGAACCGGTCAGAGCCATCGGATTTACCCGCTAAAAGGCACAGCGAACTCCAGGAGCTACAACTCAGTTCAGCGATACCATTTTCAACCATATAGTCAACCTGATTTTTTTTTTAACCAGCGACACTTATCAGGATTCACGCGGTGAGCATGCTGTTTTATTGGAGGAGAATCCCCCACATCAATGTCATGCTGAAGCGCATGTGTACGCGTTGGCACGTCGGAAAACAAATAAACATGAGATTTAATTAATTTGACCACATCCTCACGTTTTGACTCTTCCAAATGAAGAAAGTACTCATCAAGTTTTGACAACATTTCTGAATTATTAAGTCGTCCCTGAACGACAGCACTGGACGAACTAGTGACATCACTCTCCTCAGAAAGCTGTGCATCAGTGGAATCAGGACTGGATAATGACAGGACACTCATAACGCTCTCCTTAGGAGGAGACGGAGGGACATCCTCCCTCTCCAGGTACGGTTTTAACATATTAGCATGGCACAACCACACATAACACCTGCACCCAGGTGTGATAGGTGTGATCCAGAGTCCTTCACCTGAGTCACTTATTAAAACAATTTAAATCTGAACTGGGTGTTCACTGTAAATGTGTTACAAAGCTTTAGTACGTTGGCCTCTACAAGACCAGCACAGGTAGCTTAAGTTACAATTGATGCACAACAAAGCACGGTGTGATAAACACAAGTTTATATAATGACTAATGAGCATTATTAGTTAGAGAGGAAAAAGTGAGCACAGGGTTTTTCACTCGGCATGTGTAACTCGAATCACCACAACTGAAGCGCATGCAGGTTTAGAATTAACAAGCAGTATTTGGTGTTCATTGTCTTGTAATGACTGTTGCTCATGTATGTTGTCGCTGTCACTGAGCGTAAGTCTGTGTGTGTTTTCAGCGCGCGACTCCAGAAATGGCACAGTTCCTTCAGCAGCTCAGGACTCGGGTTAGAGTCGGGGTGGTGGGAGGTTCAGACCTGAGCAAGATCAAAGAGCAGCTGGGAGATGATGGTGAGAAGCACATCCGGGCCTCTGTCGTACTATCGTAAGTATTGATCGATCATGTGACTCCTTGCTCCTCTGTTTGTGTGCAGTTATCCAGAAAATGGACTATGTGTTTGCTGAGAATGGTCTTGTAGCCTATAAGAATGGAGAGCTCCTGTCTGTTCAGGTAAGATTTACCTTGATTTGTCCATAGATATGCCATTCTCTTTTTGGTTTTGTGAACAAATACAAAGATATCCTGAATATTTCAGTTAAAAATTATTTAGATGTTGCCTTTCATGCAAAAATTATAACGCAGGGTTCTTAACAGTAAAAATAAATACAATGCAAACAAAATATAATAAAATAAAGAAAGGAGAGTATGACTTGCCCACTGAGTGAATTAAAATAGAGGATCTTTTCACTTTTGGGCAGGTGAGATCTGGTCCTTCTGTTCTTGGTCAGTATGGGTTGTGTTGCATTTTATTCTCAAGTTGTTTTAAAACTTTCTGATGAACTTCTCAAATATGCAGCTACATCCCAGGTAGTCATCTAAGCCGTTTAAAAACAAGTCTTTTCCTGAATTATGCTGAGTAACGAAAGGGGGAAAAACTAGAAGCTACTTCTACAGAAGAATCCAGGTTGTGTTTCTTCACGGTTTTCAATGCCTTGGACAGTCATCAGTGAGTGATTTACAATTGCTAGCACAAGATAAAATCATACGATTTTATCGATCTTTAGCCCACTTTAAAGACATGAATAAAAATATCAGAGAGAATTTATAATTAAAACCCGATTAAATGCAGACATAATGAAAGAGCTGTTTGTCAGACATGTACCACGTCACCCACACAACGGTGTTGCCTCATGTGAAAGATCCCAGGAAGTTTACCGTGTCCGCTTGCTGTTATCAGTCCATTCAGGCCCACATGGGGGAAGAGCTACTGCAAGATTTCATAAACTTCTGTCTCAACTACATGGCCAAGATCAAACTGCCAAGGAAGAGGTACAGACATACGTCATATGTAGTGCCTGGAAGTTCTAATGTTTGAAACTGTAGAAGAGAGTAATAGGAAAAATCAGCATTTTCTGGTGTTTCACAGGGGCACGTTCATTGAATTCCGTAATGGCATGTTGAACATTTCCCCTGTTGGACGCAGCTGTACACAGCAAGAGAGGAAGGAGTTCTACGAGCTCGACCAGGTACCACGTACGTTCAATGCAGAAAAAGCATCCATGAACAATAGTTTCATCTACAGGTTTGAATAACTGTGTACATTGGTAGGGGTCACGCATGCTGATGAGCCCACACAGACTCAGCAGCTCCCCCACAGGGTTTTGGAGTGTTTTGAAGCTCATGGTTTACTTTTTGGTTCCTGTTTACCAAAAACGCTGTGACAGGATGTCACCAGTCTTGGAGCGCATGCTGCCTGGACAAATACTGAGCAAAATCTGAAGAGACTGATTTATTATTATCAGTGAGTGTGGCTTAAACACATGTTCAGTCATAAAAGACATCCTGTTGCACATCTCAACGGTGAAGTTTCAACTGTGCAACTAGTTACTTGAGGAGTTTCTGTTAAACCCAGAATTGCCTCTGTCAGCTTTTTTCTTTTTGGTTTTGCTTGTTAAAGTGACACCTAAAGGGTGAAGACAAGAACTAAGGAAATCTACCGCTAATTGTATTTTTGTGATCCTCGCAGAAAGAGAAGATAAGAGAGAAGTTTGTGTCGGCATTGGTGGAAGAGTTCAAAGGAAAAGGACTCTCATTTTCCATCGGTGAGTTCAATACATTCTGGGTAATTTAATAGGGACATTGTGTAAACGTAAATAGAAACTGAAAGTGTGCTTTGCAGAACATCGAAACCCCATATTTAATTAAAAATAGCATAAGGCAGCATATCAAATGTTGAAACAGAGTTTTGATTGTGTTTGAAATTTATATTTTCATTCGAGATTTGATGCCGGTATCGTGTTCCAAAAAATTCAGGCTCATGCTTGCCACTCTGTAGTATCACCCTTCTCTTAAACACCGCCCCCAAATGAAAATCACATTTTTCACATTGTTAACATGTCCCTTTGGTGTTTTTTATGTGCTACAACACCCATCAGGACTGAAAAAAATTGTCACAGTCAGCTGTGTTGTGTAAGAGTTCTGCTTTTGTTCTGCAGTGCACCAGTAAGTCCTTCCAAACAAATTCTGACAGCCCAGGTCTTCTGCAAGGAAAACCTAAGTA
>KV751392.1:546932-568222 GCA_001698575.1 Mola mola
AATTATATCTAACTATATTCCTATAGCACCTTTCATGCATATAATACAGCTCAATGTGCTTTGCAATACTGCGTTTAAAACAAAGCATAGTGCTAAATTAGTTCAACATTACAAAACGCAAAGAACCTTTACTTCTTTGAAAAGTCAGGCAATCAATCATTGTTATTGAAGTTGTCAGTTTTCCTGTTAGCTGGGACTTTATTGGTGGTAGCCCCCACTAGGTTTGCTAAGTAATGTGAGCATAGCCAACTTCAGTTACTTTAAGAATATGTTTCGAAACATTAACTGAGTGGCTCTTTAGGGAACCAATGGTCAGTAAGCGCTACATGTGTCGGAATTATTACAATTAGTGGCTAAACAATAGTTCTAACAGCTAACATTATAAATCTTCATGTTGACTCTGCTGATTATCCTGCCTTCTCATGCGGTTGGCTGGTTAAAGTAGAATACAACAGATTCCTGCAGTTCCCCAAATAGCTACTGAGTTTTCTCTATTGGGATTCTGCGCTCTTTGGTATTATATAAGTTGGGAATTAGGAAACCATTCACACATCGATGGTGAAGCATATGCAGCAATTTAGGGTTTGTTATCTTGCCAAAGAACATTCAACCACCAATCCTCTGATCAGGGAAAGACCCGCTTTACCCACCGAACCACAGCTGTACCCCCAGTGTCAGGGCAAGCCCAAACCCCCAACCATTCCATGTGTGACATTCTGCATGGTGTGAACTGTGTCAGGGTCTGGGTTTTGTTGTAGTTTTTTGTTTTGGGTTTTCTTGTTTGTTTTTTTTCCTTCTTGTGGCGTTTTCAACGTGTGTGGCAGGAGGCGTGGCTGGCCAACTTTCCACCTTCCCTGGTCTACTGTGGAGGCACACCTGGTTCTCACTCTCAGTAATCAACCACTCCATAAGACCCTGGTCATCACTCCACCACTTCGCCAGATAATTACGATCTGCTCGTGTGTGCCTCGCTGTGGGTTTTTGTCGCCAGTGTGTAAGCTGCCACACCCTCGCTCTTCGCCAGCCTCCCCGTGGTCAGACGACTCCCATCTCCTCCACCGAGTGTTTGGAGAGCTTGACCTGTTTTGTATGCACTTTATTCTGCTGAACTGCCACGGTTCATTAAACCTCTGAAACTGTTCGCCTGTGTCAGGCTCCGCTACTGTTGGTCCACATTTACTGCTCGTGACAAACTGCCTCTAACGCTGTTGTAAAGAGCTGCTTAGCTTAATGCATACTGCACTTGCACTTGCAAAAACAGGTGTTTTGCCAGGGTTTTAGGCCATCTCAGCTATTGGTGCCTTCACTGTATCTTGAGACTTTAAGAACCTTGTACCAGAGACCAAGGAAAAAAATTTTTATCCAGCATATAAAGACCTTTCCCAAGCCAGTATAGTACCTGGCCTTTTGACCTTCCAGACTCATACACCTCCACAGCTGGCGTTTTCATGTTAACAGTGCTGAGGACAAGTATATTAATAAGCTTAATGTCAGCTTCATAATGTTGTTTGTCCATTTCAAAACACTTTCATTCACTGCATTTCTCCTATAAGAAAAAATTGACTCAAACCTGCTGCTAGTTTCCAGAAGGGACACAACAACGTGACAGATACAGGGAATATCTCAGTGAACAGAGTTTAGGTTTCTGAACTGTCTTTGGTTGTCATTCTCAGCAGATCTGTCGCTGCAGTCTACTTTGGAGAAAACAACCGAACACTGTGAGCGAAGACAAAAGCTGCCAGAAACATAAAAGAACAAACAAAACAAGAAGAAGCATGGACACATTCAGAGGGACCGGTGTAGATCAGGAACACAGGTGGGCAGCGGACACAGGACCTAGGGCAGACAAGAGGAGTGACATCACTATGGACTCCAGCACACTCTGCCTCTTTGATGTTGACGGCACGCTGACCGCCCCGAGACTGGTACTATGTGTGATCGTGTGTGAAAATAATAGATACATTTCAACTGACTACCTTCATCTAGCTGAGCGGTAGTTCTCCTGAGTGATGCTATGTTCTGCAGAAACCTTTACGTTTTTGAAATGGTTCCACTCTAGAACATTAGAACATGTGGTTGAACTGCTGAGGGACAGCTTAAACTCTCACTGATATCAAAATCAGAATCACAATCAGATTTATTGGCCAAGTTAGTGAATACAAACAAGAAATTTGACTCTGGATCAACTTAATTTTCAATGTACAAAATACACAAAATAGACTAAAGTATAAAATAAATAGACTTAAGATATAAGTCTGTGTCCATTGCAATGTAGGAGATGATTAGTGCAGTTATAAAGAATCTGTATTTCAAACAGCAGATACAATGAAGAGATGTGCAAATAGGCATATGAGGTCGAGAGTTATTGCAAGAAGTCTTCCTGAGATGTGCAAATGTGCATGTGAGGTAGAGAGTTATTGTAAAGAAGTTTTCCTGATTCTCTGTGACTGGAAGGAGTTCATCAGAGCGACAGCCTGGGGGAAGAAACTGTCTCTGTGTCATGTGGTCTTGGCATACAGTGCTCTGTATCGCCTACCAGAGGTAGGAGAGTTACTTGCCCGTTTCCTGACCATGGGCCGGTACAGGTCCTGCAGAGAGGCCCTGATGATCCTCTCTGTAGACCTGATTGCCCGTTGCAGTCTGTTCCTGTTCTGTTTGGTGGCTGATCCAAACCAGACAGTGATGGAAGTGCATAGGACAGACTGGATGATGGCGGTGTAGAAGGTGCAGCACCTGAGGCGAGTTAAAAAGGTCCAGAGAAATTGCGGATCCCAGAGACCTGAAGGTGTCCACAGTAGACACTGTGTTGATGAAGATATTGAGCAGGGGTGGTGTCTGGGGGCTTCTCCTGAAGTCCACTATAATCTTCACACTTTTGACCAGGTTCAGCTCCAGATTGTTCTGACTATACCAGTGGACTAGCTGTTCTACCTCCCGTCTGTATGCAGACTCATCACTGTCTTGGATCAGACTGATGAATGTGGTGTCGTCCACATACTTCAGAAGATTCCCTGAGGGGTCCCCTGAGGTGCAGTCGTTGGTGTAGAGGGAGAAGAGCAGTGGGGAGAGGACATACCTTTGGGGGGCACCAGTGCTGATGGTCTCTGTGCTGGATGTGATGCTCCTCAGCCTCACCTGCTGCCTCCTGTCAGTCAGGAAGCTGGTGATCCACTGACAGGTGGATACAGACCTGTCATCTGTGAGCTGGGTGAGCTTCCGGTGGAGGGTTTCAGAGATGATGGTTTTGAACTCGGAGCTGAAGCCAACAAACAGGATCCTTGTGTATGTCCCTGAGGAGTCGAGGTGATGCAGGATGTAGTGCAGTCCAACGTTGACCTCATCATTACCCAGTAGGCAAAGTGCAGGGCGGCTGTGATGTCCTTCAGGTGGCTCAGCACCAGTCTCTGAGCACCAGTCTCATGACCACAGATGTCAAAGCAACGGGCCATTTAATCCTGTGATGGAGGGCTTCTTGGGGACTGAGATGATGGTGGAGTGCTTGAAGTAGGATGGCACTTCAAAGAACGGTTAAAGATCCGGGTGAAGATGGGTGCCAGCTGGTTAGCACAGATTTTCAGGAAGTTCCTGATCTTCTGTCTCTGAAAGAGCCGACACACATCCCCCTCGCAGATCTTCAGTGCAGGCAGGGGGTTGAAGGGAGGGGGGGTGGGGGTTACAGGGTGAGTAGTTAGTCATTTGGTGTGGGTGAGAGGTGTAAACAAGTGCTTCTCAAACCTACAGTAGAAGCCTTTCAGGTTGTCAGCCAAACTTGAGGTTTTCAACAGGGTGGGGGAATAGTCTCCTGTAGTTTGTGATGCACTGCAAGCCTCTCCAAACTGAGACAGAGGCGTTGGCTGGGAAGCTGTTTTTTAGCTTCTCACTGTAGCTCCTCTTAGCTACCCTGATCTCCTTAGTCAGCCTATATCTGGTCTGCTTGTACGGGGCTTGATCCCCTCTTCTGTATGCCTCCTCTTGAACTGGCGAAGTATCCTGAAATTCAGTGTGAACCTAGGTTTGTTGTTGTTGTATTTGCAGAAGGTTTTGGTCTGCACACACATGTCCTCACAAAAGGTGATGTATATTGTCACAGTGTCATTGAGTTCATTGAGGTTGGTGGCTGTAGCTTCTAATATACTCCACTCAGTACAGTCAAAGCAGGCCTGTAACTCCAGTATTGACTCCTCTGTCTATTTCCTCACAGTCCTTACAACAAGCTTAAACGTTTTTAATTTCTCCCCTTAGGTCGGGATGAAATGAATTCAGACAGTGATCAGGGAGTCCTAAAGCTGCATAGAGAAGAAAAAGATTGGCGTCCTTCAAAACAGTGTAGCAGTGGTCCAGTGTGTCCTTTGTGGGACAGTTTATATGTTGCCTGTATTTTGGTTAGTTTTTCTGGGTCAGGTTTGCTTTGTTAAAATCCCCAATAATGATGAGCAGGGAGTCTGGGTGTTTTTTCTCCATGCCTGTTATCTGGTCAGCCAGCAGCTGTAACGACTCTGTTGCACACGCCTGAGGTGGGATGTAAACTCTGATCAGCGCCAACAAGGAGAATTCCCAGGGTGAATAAGAATCTCCAAGTGAGGCCTGCACCACGTCTTCAACACTGTAACATCTGTACACCAACCTTTGTTTATGTAAAAGCAGATTCTGCCTCCCTTGTTTTATTCGCCAGTGAGTGGACTTTCGCAAAGTGAATAGACAGGAGCAGGATACGTAAACCTTGCTGCCTCTGTTTGATGAACGCTCCCAGCGCTTCAACCCTCAATCCACAAATGTGCAAGAATATCTATAAATCTGCACCAACATCCGTAAGTGTGCATATATCCATAAATACGTAAATACATCTGCAAACATGTACATCCACAGCTAAACGTCCACTCAGTGCATATCAAGAGCCAAAAAAAAGACAATTCACCAGCCGTAACACAGTCAGGCCTGTCTAGTGTGGACAGCAAGATGTGGGAAGCAGGACAACTTTCAGAGCCACTTGTGGGGCTGCAGTTCCATTACTGGTGGCTGGCAAGACTTGTAGACTTGAATCTTATTCACCAGGAAATCCATTCGTGTGGCTAGTTCAGAACAAACAGCCCTCCTACTGCTTATAAACTTCCCTCATCTCCTGACTTGCTTCCAGATCTTATTATCAGGCACTCAGAAAGATGCCTCACAATGCAGGTACAAACACAGATGTAAATTCCGGTGTCATTTCCGTCAGACTAAATCCAGGCTGGTCTCTATTCATATCATCTTTATCTTTTCATGATGATGTGTATGCATCACGAGAGGATTTAGTATATGTCCCTGTGCCAAAAAACAGAATCCGTAGCTTACATTACAATCACTGCAGAATAAAAAACTGAAAATATGGAAATGTTTCAAACAGATCATTATACTGTATAATGAGTGATGATGGACAGTATTAGTCACTTAGGATGTGCAACAGTTCACATGAATCACAACAACAGAAATGCATGTAGGTTTTCACTAAGCAAATATAATTGTAGAGAATTAAGTCTGATTGAGTGACTTTTGTAATGACTGTTATATATTGTTCTTGTTGATGCCATTGTTGTCAGCCACCATAAGTCTGTGTGTGTTTTCAGAGACTGACTCCTGACATGGCTGAATTCCTTCATCACCTTAGGATTCGGCTTCGAGTTGGGGTGGTTGGAGGTTCAGGTCTCAGCACTATCAAAGAGCAGCTGGGAGACGATGGTCAGACACACATAGAGAGATAGATAAGTGGTGGATGAAAAAGCTAAATGTACAACAGTTATCTGTTTATGTATATGACGCCTTGTTCTTCTGTTTGTGTGCAGTGATCCAGAAAATGGACTATGTGTTTGCTGAGAATGGTCTTGTCGCCTATAAGAATGGAAAGCTTCTTTCTGTTCAAGTAAGTATTTACCTGATGCATCCACATCCTGTTAACCAATTTGTTCTATCAAGGTACTGTATTTGTTTGACAGATTAAGATGATAGGCCATCCTAACCTAGGATTTGTGGAAAAAAAAAAAAAAAAAAAATGAAGATACCTTGAGTATGACAGTTTTGCCGAATGTGACAGGTCCAAGGAAGTTTACTTTGTCTGCTTGTTGTTGTCAGTCCATCCAGGCTCATATGGGGGAAGAGCTACTGCAAGACTTCATCAACTTCTGTCTGAGCTACATGGCGAAGATCAAACTGCCCAGAAAGAGGTACATCAGAGTCATGATCAAAAATGTCAGCAGTTCAACAAGGGAAATGTCATCCTTATTTTTTAGCCTGTCAGTCTGATTTTCTTCCCGAAGAAATTAATATTTAATGTCTTCTGGACAGAGATCTCAGATGTTGCTCCTGGAATCTGCTGGAGCCACTGGCCCGGTTTGGGGGGGCGGGGTCACAATCCCTAGTGTTTACCACTGGCACCAACATTGCCTTTACTCCCAACATTTTTTTCTGCCTTTGGTATTTTCTAAGCTTTTTGTGTTCCTTCCTCTTGGTGTTGCTATCATTTAAGATTGCTTCATCTTGTACTACTGACTTGTTCTCGTGTTTATCGACCACCACGATATCCAGTTGATTAGCCACCACCATCTCATCAGTCTGGATCTGGATGATCTGTACTGTCCTTCAGACAAGCCTTCTACAGCCACTGGTATACATTCTCTTCCACCTCCTATGTCAGTAGTACATGCCATGAAGGGGCTTGTTCCTCCGTGATGGTCCTTCCTCATCTCACTCCTCATCACTGGGTTTCTGCTGCCTGTGGCATTCACTTAGCAGGTCATCATTGGGGGCCATCTTCCTGATGTATTCCTTTATCTTTGCGGTTTCATTTTGGATAGTGGCTATGATGCTCACTAGTCCTCGGCCTCCCTCTTTCTGCATAGTGTACAGGTGACAGACTTGGCTTGAATCCCTCCAGTTATTGTGAGGAACTTCAATTTCTTGTTTTTCAAGTTTGATTGGTGAACACAATTTATTGAAACATTTAAGTTATGATCTGATAAACTTGGCCTGCAATGTCTTTAGAACTGTGTAAGAGTTGCCAGTTACTTTTTTACCAGACACTACAGAGTCTATATATACTGTATATATTCAATGAATTTTGAGAATATTTACTGGCTGCTATACTGCCACCTGGTAGATTGGAGGCTGTTAAGCCACTGATATACAGATAAAGCGCCACACGTACTTACAGTGTTTTGCAAAATCATGTGTTAAAACACAACCAATAGTGGCCCATTTGAGTTGTAACTGATGACTTACATGTCTGGATTTTCAGGTCTTGGAAAAATACTACCATGAATATCTATGTTCATATGTACAAATTTGTTCAAATATTTGCAAATTTGTGTCCACACAGATTTGTCTACATATGTACAACTCTCAGTACACTTGTTATATATATTTTTTTTTTACACATTTACCAAGGTGATGACACAGAGATTATTAATTTTTATATATTTGCAGATTGCCATAAACATTCACAAATATCAGTATGTGTTTACAGGTTCCTAGTCCCATTTACACCACTCTCACCTCACATTTGCAAAATGCTTGCAGTAATAGCCTAATACCCCAGGTTCATTTCATAAAGAGACAAAATTGTAATGTGGGATTTTTCACAGGGGGACATTCATTGAATTCCGTAATGGCATGTTGAACATCTGCCCTGTTGGACACAGCTGCACACAGGAAGAGAGGAAGGAGTTCTACAAACTCGATCAGGTAGCATAGACACATTCATGTCAGAAAGTGCACCACTGAAGGTTGTGCTAATCAATAGTTTTATTTACGGGATTACATAACTGTGTAAACTGATAGGTGTCAGTCATGGTAGTGGGCAAACAAGGAATCAGCAGTTGCTCAGTGTGTTTTAGATTTTCTTGAAGAGCATGGTTGGTCATAAAGATGGGACACACAGAGAAGGATTGAATGTGCAGTTACTGAAATAGGCAGACTTTGTGATGACTAGCTGAAACCTGAAACACTCTCATTACCAGTTCCATCTTTGATTTTGACCCATTTAGGAGTTTCTGTTGAGCCCAGAATCACCCCTGTCAAGTAGATTTCTTTTAGGTTTTGCTTGTTCAACAGCCACCTAAATGGTGAAGATGAGAACTAAAGAAATCTAATGTGTGTCTTAATCTAGTCTTTTTTTTGGTGATCATTACAGGATGAGAAGATCAGAGAGAAGTTTGTGTCTGTATTAAAGGAAGAATTCAAAGCAAAAGGATTATCATTTTCCATTGGTGAGTCAACTACATTCATGGTAATTTAATAGCTTAGAGTTACAATGAATTTGTTTCTGTTTGTTTAAATAAGATAGGAACACAGCATTAATACCAATGTAAGGGTTGTGTGGTTAAGCGGCTGACCTTAAGGAGTAGTGTGTTCCAACTAAAGGGGGATTGTGCTCCTCATCCTCCCTGGAAAGGTGTACTCCAGGGTGGTGGAGAGGAGAGTACAGCACTTAGTTGAACCTCAGATTCAAGAGGAACAGTGCGATTTTCTTCCTGTTATGGAACACTGGACCAGCTCTACACCCCCGCATGGGTACTTAAAGAGGCATGGCAGTTTGCCTAAACAATCTATGTTTTGTTGCTCTGGAGAATGCTTACGACCGTGTCCTTGGGGGGGGGGGCTCCAGGAATATGGGGTAGATGGCCCGTTTTTAGAGGCCATTTGGTCTCTCTATTTTCAGAGCCTGAGCTTGGTTAGCATTGTCAGCAGTAAGTAAAACTTGTTCCCAGTTAGGGTTGGACTTCGCCAGGGCTGCCCTTTGTCTCCAGTTCTGTTCATAATTTATGTAGACAGAATTTTCTAGGCACAGCCAAGTGGCAGACGGTGTCAGGTTCAGTGGCCTCTGAGTCCACGCTTTTTGCACTGTTGGTGTCATCGAACAGTGACCTCCAGGTCGCGCTGGGTAGGTTAGCAGCTGAGTGTGAAGCAGCAGAGATGAGGATCAGCACCTCTAACTCTGAAAACATGATTCTCAGCTGGAAACGGGTGGATTGCCTACTCCAGGTCGGGGAAGAGTTGCTGCCCCAAGTGGTGGAGTTTAGGTATCTCAGGGACTTGTTCCCGAGTGAAGGACTAGATCACAAATACAGCTGGCCAAATTGAGTTTCCTCTGCAGGGTGGGTTCAGTCTCAGATTTAGGGTGAGGAGACTGAACATCCAGGAGGTGCTCAGTGTAGAACCATTGCTAGTCCACATCGACAAGAGTCAGCTGAGTGGTTCCGGCATATGGTTAGTTTGCCTCCCGGATGTCTTCCAGGGGAGGTGTTTCAGGCATGCCAATCCGGAAGGGAGACCCAGGCCTTACCCAGGACACGCTGGAGTGATTATATCTTTTGGCTGGCTTGGGAACACCCTGGTATCCTCCCAGAGTGGAACTGGCCAAGAAAGGAATGCTTGGGTTTCCCTGCTCAGACTACTGCCCCAAGGACCTGGACAAGCAGAAGAAAACTAATTGCGACGAGATTAGACTTTTGAGAACTAAACTGTAATGCATTTGTGGGATGAGCAGCAGAGTTGAGTATGTGGGCTGTGCCCAGGAAAAACTTGCCAAATCTTCTATGGGGATGCCAAACAGCTTATTCTGCTATTAACTCTTGTTTGGTGTCGTTTATTGGATTGGATGATGGAAGTCTGAAGAAACAAGACATATTGGAAATTTAAAAATGTAGTCATTTAACAAACAGAGGCCTCAGTAGCATGTGGAAGAATACACATCCACAACAGCCTGGCACCTCCTCCTCATGCTGGTCACCAGCTTGGTCACACATCGCTGGGGGGTGGCATCTCATTGCAGGTGCCAGGCTGTTGTAGCATACTCAACTCTACTGCTCATCCCACAAAAGCAATTTGCTTACAAATGTGGCACCATTTAAAAGGGAAATAAACAGGGTTTCCGACAGTATAAGATTTATTGCCACGAAGCATTGTTACTACAAAGAGATAATCGACCAAACACAAATTTCTTTACTTTTTGTGCTGAGTATATATCTTTTGACAATATGAGATGTCAGTGTGCTGACATTGTCCCCTATTGTCTCTTGTTGCTACTGTTTCTCTGCAGGAGGGCAGACCAGCTTTGATGTGTTTCCTGATGGCTGGGATAAGAGATTCTGCCTGGGGACTGTTGAGAAGGACAACTACTCAATCATTCACTTCTTTGGAGATAAGACAAAACCTGTGAGTATGCTAACTACTGCAGAACGGCACAACAATAGCTGAATACCTGTAGATTCATTCCAAGGCAAAATATCAGTATCAGGTACTAGGTCTGGGGGATCCAATAATGCAGAGACACACAGGGAGCTTTCTAAATTGGTAGTCGTTTTAATAATAAAGGTCAAACCAGGAATTCAAATTACGCGATGGTACAGATAAGGATAAGGCAAACTCAGTAATCAGTACACAGATCGGACACAAGGAGACTTACAAAGAATCAACACTGGACTGCTCGCTAGAAAGACAAGACAATCTGGCACAGGTGGAAGGGAACAAACAGGTTAGATACACGAGGGAGAGGTGGACAATTGGACGCAGGTGGGACACATTAGGGAGAGGGAGTAATCAAACACACCTGAGGGACAACACTTGAGAGGACATGGGGAATAAGACACAAACAGAACTTCAAAGTAAAACAGGAAACACCGAATTAACCTAACAGACAGACACTTGACACTAACAGACCCTGACAATCAGCAGGGCCACTAGGTAAAACCCGACTGGACAAACAGTTAACACAGCCTGAAATGGCCTTTTTTTGGCACATGCTTTAGAAAGCAAGGTAGCCTGGATCTGATACCCACACTATATAGTATTATAACCCCCCAAAGATGTATACCTTTCTCTATTACACTATTTCATTAAACCTTTACCAACAGCCTTCTCACCAAATCACCCACACCCAATGAATCAAAACTTCAAACATACTGTACATCAGAAAATTAGTCTCTATGCTGAAAACATACTGCTCTTCATCCAAAACCTTCACTTATTACTACAGGACATAATTAAATCATTGAATAATTTCAAAACATCTAGAATTATTCAATAAACTGGCATAAATCTTCTATTCTCCCATTGCACAGTAACAGATTGTATGTAGCAGCCCCAGCTTTGCCTATTCCTTTATGCACAAGTCACACTACATATCTGGGTATTAACTTTTTCCCCAGGCTTTTGGAGCTGTTCAGTCTCAATAATAAAGTATTACACAAAACAATAACTGACAACCTCTTCCACTGGATAGACTTGCCACTTTCTGTCTCAGGGAGAAAAGCAGCAGTTAAAATGGCAATTGAAAAACAAATGGTCTTTTCAGTAGGATCCAAACCTAATTATCATTTGGTCTTAGGAACTTTTTAACCTGATGTTTAACCTCCAGTCTCAGCAGGGAAACCCAGACACTCCTCTCCCCAGCCATGTCCACTAATTCTTCTGGGAGGACATCAAGGTGTTCCCAGACCATCTGAGGGATATAACCTCTCCAGCATTTCCTGGGGTCTCCCCCTGAATGGCCATGCCTTGAAACACCTCCCCAAGTATACATCCGGGGGCATCCTAACCTGGAACCACCACAGCTGGATCCTCTCAATTCAGAGAAGCATCAGTTCTTCTTTAAGCACCTCCCTGGTGTTTGAGCTCCCCATCCTATAAGACTGAACTCCTGAAGAGGAAGAAAACTTATTTTGGCTGCTTTTATTTGCGATCTTGTTCTTTTGACCACATCGCTGTAGATTAAATTAATTGAGAGCAGCTTTCTCTTCATCCAAATTGACTTGGATAGCATCTGAGTAACTGCTGCCCCGAGTCAAACTCCCCCTTTATTTTCCCCTCACTCGTGAACAAGAACCTGAAATGCCTGAACTTGTCCACTTGAGGCAGCAATTCTTCCCCAACCTGTAGTGGGCAATCCACCCTTTTCACTGAGAACAATGGCCCCAGAGATGCAGATCCCCCACAATGGTCTGTTACTCCCTATATACCGTCTCTGACCTCTATATGACATTGAAGAGACAAGCTATTAACATCCCAAGGTGTTTATCATCCACACCAGTGTCCTTGCGACACAAGGAGCTTCTTGACTACCTCAGTGACCTCTGTGCAGGATGCGGACAAGTACTCCTTCTCTGAGTGTTTAGGCTGTGTGACTTTGCTTTGGATGTGATGAATGGGGCCATGAGCTCCTCAAAGTGATCTTTCCACCACAGGTCACTATCCCCAGTCCAGGTCAGCAGTTATCCTCCCCAGCGAAACACAGTCTGGGACGAGCCCTGTTTTCCTTTCCTGGGAGTACTTCTGGTACTGTCCAGTTTTACAGCTTGAGCAAAAACTCTATCACACAGAACTAAAAAAACGTAGGAGCCTATCGTAGCAGCCGGTATAATATCTACTTTTTCATAACAGCATCCACACATTTGTGACATCATTGGTGGTGATGAAGGGGTTCTTGAGTATATTGGACTGGACAGTGATGGGTGCATCTGGAAAGACAGGCACTCTATGCGAAAATTACAATTTAGTCAAGTTAAAATGTGTGTGTATGTTATGTTACAGGGAGGAAATGACTATGAGATCTACTGTGACCCTCGGACCATCGGCCACGAAGTCTCCTGTCCAGAGGACACACGGCGACTTTGTCAGCAGCTTTTCTTCTCCTGAGAAAGAGAGAGGAGGTGGGGGGGTACATGACAGGTGTCACTGTGTGTTTGGTCATTTTCACAAGAGAAAAAGGTTCTCAAAGATTCTTCGATTGCTATATACAGAGAAAATTTGTTTTGGAAATTAATGTAAATGTTCACTCGTATACATTCTGAGGTTGATGAATGAAATCATTATTTAGTCCAGTTTTATATCTGTCCTAATTTGCTGACAGACAACACTCCTCCTCAAAGCAATATTATAAAAATCAATGTATTATACATTTATTTACTGTTTTCTGTTTTACATACAAAACTTTGGTAAAAATCATTTTAAGCATCAAAAAAATGTATCCATAGAAGTATGTGGATGAAAATTTTCATGGATTGGCATTTTGTTTGTCAGTTTTTGGGAATGCTGTCTGATAACTAGAAGCCTGAAAAACAATCAAAATTATTTTCTTTATAAAACACTTCACCATACAGTTTGCAAGCAAAATTTAAAGGTCAGACTCAAAAATTAAAGAGAATCAGTGAGAACACGTGAATATTTTTGCATTCTTGGGACAGAAATCCAACTTTGAATAATGTTTATTGCGCCTTAGTCTGAATGTAAGTACTTATATTATTTTTGCTTTTGAAACAGTGTATGTGGGATGTTGTGGGCTTATAAAGGCCAATTGATGTTACCCCCCGTTATGTCGTTACCCTCAACAGACCATCAGTGGTTTAATGTACAATTTTTATTTCTCTTAGTAAGACTGTACAATAAAATACAGATTTTTTTTAACATTTATTTGAGAGCTAATATTTAGGAATCACTGAATATCTGAATGGATTACTGACCGCTTGCTTTGTGAGAAGGTCTTGAACCAAACAGTGAACAAACAAAACTACTAGCAACTTATTCATTAGTGACATTAGCTACTGTTAATGCATCCCAAGTAGTGACAAATATGACTGAACATACTTGTATGTTAATGTGTAACATCTTCACAAAGATAGATGCTTCACTTTGTTGTTAATTCAAAAAGGCAAATTAAATTGTCTTAGAAGCCAGATCAATTAAGATCCAACATTTATACAGTTGAAAAACACAGTTGAGTAAGTGGAAAACTGACTCCCACTGTAAACGTAAGGCAAGATGAAGCAATACAATTCTGAAGATTGATAATTTGTATTTCAATAAAAGGTGGGCCCAATTTATAAGCATCCGTGCTATATTTAAGTGACCAGGCATTAATGTTCTGGTAGACCTTTGGGGTGTACTATATATTTCATTATTGAGACAATTCAAAATGTTCTGCAGTGGAAGAACAGGTCAGACCCAGTGTAACACAGTACTTTTCCCTTTATTGGTAGATCATTCACATCAGCAGGTATAGAACACACAGTACAGGTTGTGTTTGTTGGATTCAGTCAGTGTTGTGGCACACATCAAGCAGCATGGAGACGTTGCTGAGGACAGCATGTTGGCTCACCTATCAGCGAGGAGCAGAGTACATGACTGAAGGTGGGAAACATTTATCTCTATTTTTCTTGGCTTGGTCCGTCCAGTGTCAATACAGTACATGTGATTCCCAAAAATGAAAACTCATTATCTACTCACCATTGGGCTACATGACAACGTCTGTGCTAAAATATTTGGCCACCTTCTTGGATGAGTCCTGCAGGTGGCTGTCAGTAAGATCTACTCAGTCAGCGTGTGTTTCCCTTTACAGTTTGTCTTTCCGCATTACAGGAGCCTCACATGGAGCCACAGCAGCTCTCAGTGTCTGTTTTCCAGTTCAATAAGTCACCCCTTAAGATTCCACACAGCCAAACACTGCATGTTTATAGAAACGTTTGAACTGCTCTGACACAGACCCTTTCAGGGAAGCAGTCTATATTTGTTCTCGCAGTTGGTGATTCTAGTAAATTATTCCAGATCATCTAAAGCTACGTTCACGCTGTAGGTCTTAATGTTCAATTCTGATTTTTTTGCGTGGTTGCTCACATTATAATTTAAATGCGACCGCCATCAGACTCCAGTATGAACGGTCTACGTCCCTGAAGTGACCCACACATGCAGAAGACATGATGTCACACTTGTCCATTGCTTACATTTGATCTTGCCGATTCCTGCCGCTTCCAGCACAGAATTGTGACGTCGCATTTCATCCGAATTTTATGTCATTGAAATGCCACATGACCATTCAGACTGAGTTGCATTGCAAAACATTAGATATGTATCCGACCTAGGACCACATAAAAGTGGACAGGGTCTGATATGAAAAAATCCGATTTGTGCTGTTCAGACTGTCATAAAAAATCAGATATGGGTCACATATGGGCAACAAAGTCAGATCTGGGCCGCTTTTGCCTGCAGTGTGAATGTAGCCATCATTAAACATCAGTTTAAAATCATATATTTCACAAACAAAAGACAAATGAAAATACTGCCATCCAGTATTTGTTGTAAACATGAACATTTTGTAAATCTACTGACCACTTTGGGTCAACACCTCTTAGTGCAGACAGCTCGTCTCTCTCTTCCTGTAGCCTTCTGCAAGTGCTGTTTGTGAAATGGAACTGAAATCCTAAAATGCTTTTTTTGAACACTGAAGTTGTATTCAAACCTAAATACTGACCCCTAGTGGCCTGTGTTTGAACAAGTGGGTAAGAAGGTAAATGCAGCCGATGCCTCATGGATGATCAGATTAGAGGAGCAGCTCATCAGATTTGGCTGATAGATTTTAGGCCCCCCAGTGTTCACACTACATCACAGAATATTTTACATTTCCCCACCAGCAATGCTACAATTGCATTTCTGTTCTTCCGCTCAGTCATGATGCTTTGAATAGGATACAGAAGGAGAGCTAATCCAGAATAAGGCTGAAAATGCTCAAAATCACTGAAAATAAACAGCTTCCTTTACGTGGAAGAGAGAAATATAATAAAATTAGGCTTAATTGGCCTCTAATTATGTATACCACTAAGTTTTAGTGACACCAGACTTGAATAAGACTGTAAAGTACACAATATACACCTCATTACTAAACGCATCCCTCCACAGATGTCCGTCAGAGGAAAAATGAGTGCAATTATGAATGAAGAATCAGGCCTGGATGGAAAAGAGTCATTCATGACTCATCAGTGTGTTTTTTTGAGTCAATCATTATAAGAGTGCTATCATGTAACATCTCACATTAACAACAGTGTGTTTGTCAAAGGACAAATGACAGACTGAGCTAATCTACATCTTTGTATAAAAATCAGCTTTCTGGCCTTCTGCAACATAAACATGATGCTTGAAGATGTCAAATAAAAACACTAGCGTAGCGTCTTTCATTTACTGGAACACAGCCTTTCATTCCCTCCAGCTATGTGAATAAATATTTTACACATCTGTGTGACTTTCACCTTCCAGCCTTTCGTCTAGTTAGGCGGTTGTAAAGGCAGCATCATTACAGTCCAGGTCCTTTCTATCATTGCTGCCGCTGGATGAGCGGCTGCTGAGGTCAGCCACACCCGACTCCAGGTCGCTGCAGGCAGAGAGGTCATCGGGGTCGTGAATCTTGAGGTGGGCAAGCGGCCCCAGAGGCAGGGTGAGATTGGGGTCGTTGGTCTGAGCCTTCCCACTGGCTGCGGTGCAGCACAGGGCATGGCCATGGTCCTGTACAGGGCTGGTGATTGGGTCTGCGTAAGTGGTGGGCGGGTCAGGCCCACAGTGTCTCTGCTGGAGGCTGCTAGTCCTCCTCGGAACCTCGACTTTCTGCCATGTGATTGGTTTCTTTGTTAGGGCTGATATCCTCTGCAAAAGGAAAAACACACAATTTTGTCAATCAGCCCTTCTAGTTATGTCCTCCTTCCTCTACACTGTCACCAAAAACTCTCCTCTCACTGTGCAGGCTGATGGGGTCAAGAGGAGAAATGTGGATGAATCACATGTGTTCAGTCCCCAAGTCTGCCACTATTTAGGAAAACATTGATAAAAACTGGAGTTACTGCCCTCCCTCCGCATACCAGTCAAGTTGGTATTTCCACCACGGCTGACTCATATAATGTATATATATACAGTATGTACTGTGACTGTGAGTGTTTGGTCACATGGTGCAATGATAATCACCTGAAACACAACATCAGCAGAACCAAAGAGCTGCTTCAACAGCCGGAGACGAGAATAACAATGAGCATGTGGTTACAATGCCCTGTTAGGAAACTTTGGTTCCTGTTTTCATGTGGATGTTATCAAGACATGCGCCTCCCACCTAGACATTAGTGCAGACCAAGTACGGCAAGAACATGTCTAATGCCAGTCTGGCTCTGCTTGATGTTTTCAATTAATGATGAGGGGAAGTCTTTACTTCACTAAGTCTTGTATTTTAAGATGATCAGATTTTAAAGCTGTTGCTAGTTTGTTTATTTTGCTGTTTTATTTTGTTTAGATGAGGGCGCAAATGATATGAATATCAGAGAGACATCATAAGTCATTTTGGAGTTTTGGACAGATGGATGTTGATTTGGGGATATGGTGATGTCCTGAGAGGGAGTGCGTGTTTGTGTTCGTGTCTTGTATACCTTGTCTGGAGGCCGGGTGGTGATGGCGGTGGGCGGTTCCTCCTGCTGGTACCTCCTGGTGATTAGTCAGCGCCTCCTCCAGCTGCTGAGATTGCTCCCTCACAGCAGACAGGAAGTCAGAAGGTGACTGTCGAGGAGCTGTTGATTTTTGCACGTGGTTATAGAGACCCTTCCACATTCTGGAGTATAGAGAAGAGAAAATAAAGAATTTGCACTGGCAAATACAGCAGCATTTATCATTCACTTGAGAACAGCTTCAGTGTTATGCGGCAAGTGTGTCTGCTGCAGTGACTCACTTGAAGCAGTAGGGGGTGGTGTTGGGTCTTAGTACACCCTGAGTCTGGCTCAGCTCGGCCTTGTACAGTGGGTTGATGTACTGGGCTCTGTCCTTCCAAAGCTGAGGCCACACAGAATGAGTGCGCTCACGGAGCCTGGAAACAAATCAGACAACACACACACACCAGGATAAATTTCATGATAGTTTAAAAATTGGTTGCTAGATTAATCAACTAAGTGAAAAAAAAAGTAGAACGTTTAAAATATTCTGACTCTGATTTTAGACACATTATCTGTAGCTAGAGAAAGTATACAGTATGTTCAGCATTGTGGAAATCATACACTGTAATTTCTGTTTTTCCAACATCAAGGATGTATAATATGCATTTTCTTTAAAGGTGCTAACAATCACATACTGTACTGGGAAAAGGTACATGTTTTGCTTGTTGTCATGTCAATGAAACCAGTTTGCTTTTGTATTGTTGGCTCTATTCATAGGTAAATAATTTCAATATTGGCCAATAACTGATGATGTAAATTTTCCAATATCGGCCTCATATACAAGTTTTGCAATAATAAAATAATATCACCTTAATGGAACTAAGTATACTGTGGTTATTTATGACTATACAGGTAACAAAACAGTTTGACTTAAAAAGACACTAACAAGTCTCTGCAAACAAACATTTTGTGTATGTGTGTTTGTGTGTACCTCATATCCCTGCGTTCCTTCTGACAGTTCCCCAGAAAGTTACCAAAGTGGCAGGAGTACACGTGTGTGTGTATGGCGATGAGGAAGCGCTCGTTGAATTCAAAGGCACAGGGGAACTGCTCAGACAGCTGCCACACACACTCCAGGAACTGATCCACCACAGGAGACACCTCTTTAGGATCTCCATCCAGGTGAGCGTACCTGTAACAACACAGCTCCGCCGTGACTGTCCGTCACATGGACACGCTCCTCCAAACATCAGCTGTTATCATAACAAACAGAATTTGTAGATGTTCTAATGATGTCTGGACGTGCAAAGAATGTGAATAAGCAGACTCCAGACAGAGGCACAGACATGCTGTCAGCAGCTGTCCATGGACTGATTTTGAATTCAATTACCATGGCAACGGCAGAAGCTTCTCAGGTTCAATGCACTTTCGTCAGCCTTAAAATGTATGACAAGGAAGTCAGAAGATGATTCTGAAAAAAAATTTCAAAGGGATTTTTGTACTGACACAAATTTGTATTCAAAACTGTTTACTGTTTTTCTGTCTGCTATTTCACATTCTTGACACTCACTTCATCTGTACAGAGACCAAACTGACCCTGAAGGGACATCCAACCACTGTTTTAAACTGAATGGCTTGACTCTTTAAAAAAAAAAAATCTGAATAAAATTTCCCTTCATATACCATCATACATTGCAAAAATTCATGAAATTGAACAATAATGTTTTAGCGCTGGATCATAACAGTTGGTTCTAAATGTCTGTAAGGACTTGAACTGAGATCCAGTGAGCGACCTGTGGGAGAACTTGTGTCCAAAGGAAACCCAGTCTCTTTCTATCAGCACCTGGAAGACAGGAGGAAATCACAGATTAAAAAAGGAGATGTCCTCAGAGGAACAGATGTTCAATGTTTTGTATATTACCATGAGGCCTTTGATGGTTCTGTAGAAGGGGTCCAGCAAGATACTGGCTACAGCGCAGGCCTGGGCTGTCCTGTCCCAGCCGTCTGAACAGTGGACTAACACACTCACACCTTCATCAGCCACTGCCTGAGAGACAGAAGAGGGAATTAACACTTCCTATCTGCTAAACCGAAGTCAATTCACATATTGGAGGTAAATTCTTCCATCTTCATTATGCTGTAGGAACATCACTCTGTTCAGTAGTTTGTCATGTGACTCAGGAGCTGACCAGCAGATCAGTGGTTCTCTCCCTGACCCCTGCAGTCAGTGTCTCATGGTGTCTTCAACTCTGGACATGGGCTTGGTGTATGAATGTGCCAAAAATGGAAGTGAAGTCAGTAAACCTGAAATTGTTAATGCACACTTACTTTGCTTTTTTTTCACTGTATGTCTCATGTTTATTGGCTTTAAACTTTCCAGTCTTTGTTGCTTTTGTTTATTTTGTTTTGTTTTGTTTCGTTTTCTGCCGCTTATCCGGGTCCAGGTTGCGGGGGCAACAGCCTGAGCAGGGAGATCCAGACGCTTCTCTCCCCAGCCACTTCCACCAACTCCTCCGGGGGGACACCAAGATGTTCCCAAGCCAGCCGAGAGATATAATCTCTCCAGCGTGTCCTTGGTCTGCCCCGGGGTCTCCTCCCGGATGGGCATGCCCGAAACACCTCCCCAGGGAAACGTCAAGGAGGCATCCTGACCGGATGCCCGAACCACCTCAACTGGCTCCTCTCAACACGGAGGAGCAGCGGCTCTACTCTGAGCCTCTCCCGGATGTCCGAGCTCCTCACCCTATCTCTAAGGCTGAGCCCAGCCACCCTGCGAAGGAAGCTCATTTCAGCCGCTTGTATTCGCGATCTCATTCTTTCGGTCACTACCCAGAGCTCATGACCATAGGTGAGAGTTGGGACGTAGATTGACCTGTAAATTGAAAGCTTTGCCTTCTGGCTCAGCCCTCTCTCCACCACAACAGACCGCTTCAGCGCCCGCATCCCTGCCGACGCTGCTCCAATCCGTCTGCTTGAACTCTTTCACTTGGGGAAACGACTCTCCCCCAACCCGTGGGCAATCCACCCTTTTCCGGCTGAGAACCATGGCCTCAGATTTAGAGGTGTTGATCCTCATCCCTGCTGCTTCACACTCGGCTAACAAACCGTCCCAGTGCGAGCTGGAGGTCACTGTTCGATGAGACCAACAGGACCACGTCATCTGTAAATAGCAGAGACGGAATCCAGAGGCCGCCGAACTTGACGCCCTCCGCCGCTTGGCTGCGCCTAGAAATTCTGTCTATAAAAATTATCAACAGAACCGGTGACAAAGGACAGCCTTGGCGGAGACCAACCCTGACTGGGAACGGGTCTGACTTACTGCTGGCAATGCGAACCAAGCTCTGGCTCTGACAATACAGTGATCGAATGGCCCGTAACAAAAGGCCATCTACCCCATACTCCCGGAGCACCTCCCAAAGGACACTTTGAGGGACACGTTCATAAGCCTTCTCCCCAGTGGTTGAGTATAACCCATGCCCCAGTCTGGGGCATGGGGTATACTCACGAGGGTATAGAGCTGGTCCAGTGTTCCACGGCCACGATGAAAACCACATTACTCCTCTTGAATCCGAGGTTCAATTAGAAGCCGGACTCTCCTCTCCAGCACCCTGGAGTAGACCTTCTCAGGGAGGCTGAGGAGTGTGATCCCCCAGTAGTTGGAACACACCCTCTGGTCCCCCTTCTTGAAAAGGGGAACCACCTCATCTGTCTGCCACTCCGAAGGCACAGTCCCCGATGTCCACGCAATGTTGCAGAAGCGTGTCAACCATGACAACCCTACAAGATCCAGAGCCTTGAGGAGCTCGGGACGAATCTCATCCACCCCCGGGGTGCTGCTGCTGCGGAGTTGTTTGACAGCCACAGCGACCTCGACCCTAGTGATGAGAGAGCCCAGCCCAAAGTCCTCCAGTTCTGCTTCCTCCTTGGAATGTGTCTTGGTGGGATTGAGGAGATCTTCGAAGTATTCCTTCCACCGCCGA
Source organism: Mola mola (assembly GCA_001698575.1). Taxonomy (NCBI): domain Eukaryota; kingdom Metazoa; phylum Chordata; class Actinopteri; order Tetraodontiformes; family Molidae; genus Mola; species Mola mola. The sequence goes on from KV751392.1 coordinate 568,111, forward strand.
ACTATAGACTCAGTTGAGGTCAGCAACTCCCCTCCCACACTGAAGGCCGTGTGGACGGGGTTCTGCTTTCCCCTCCTGAGCCGCTGAACAGTTTGCCAGAATTTCTTCGGCG
>KV751392.1:568885-614361 GCA_001698575.1 Mola mola
ACTCTCCTTTTCCAAGGACTTCAAAAAGGGTGGGTACTCTGAACTGCTATTTGGTGCATAGGCGCAAACCACAGTCATGACCCGTTCCCCAACCCGAAGGTGCAGGGAAGCAACCCTTTCGTCCACCAGGGTAGCTCCAACACATTGACTGAGAACCGAGGAGCTATTAATAAGCCCACACCTGCTCTTCGCCTCTCACCTGGAACAACTCCAGCATAGAAAAAACCCCTCTCAAGAAGACTGGTTCCAGAACCCGAACTGTGCATTGAAGTTAGGCCGAATATATCTAGCTGGTATCTCTCAACCTCTCGCACAAGCTCAAGTTCCTTCTCCACCAGAGAGGTAACATTCCATGTTCCAATAGCCAGCTTCAGCAACCGGGGATCGGACCGCCAAGGCCCCTGCCTTTGACTGCCACGCGATCCACATAGCAACAGGCGCTCGCCTACGGACCCCTTCCCCAGGCCTAGCTCCAGGGCAGGGTCCCGGTATCCCTCCGGGCAGGGTACACAAGTCCTTGTTTGTCACCATCGTAGAAGTCTTTTGAACCGCGCTTTGTCTGGCCACTCACCTAGGACCAATTTGCCTTGGGTGACCCTACCAGGGGCAAAAAGCCCCCGACAACATGGCTCCTAGGATCATTAGGGCACCCAAACCCCTCCACCACAGTAAAGTGGCGGATCCTAGAGGGGTGTTTATTTTGTATGGAAGAAATGAGGCTTGTTATATCACAACTGTTTACATTCAAAGATCCTACTTTTTTTAAATTGTAACTCAGTCAGGAGGGTTTGTTTGTGTGTATTTGCGCACACACCCTGGATATGAAGACCCCAGCATCCAGTATGGCTTTAATGTGTTTGAGCCAGCCAGAGTTCTCCAGACCCCACAGGAAGTCAGTCATGGACGGAGATCTCATCTCACCCACTGCACAGAGAACGAGAGAAAGAAATAAGACACTATCAGAAGAATTCTGTGCGTTACTCAGTTTCATGTCTTCCTTCTGAATCAGCTGTCTCCATCTCAGCCTCTCAATAGCCAACCCTGAAATAAATTCTCTTCAAAACCAAGTCTTAACTCTTTTGAAGGATTAGCCTCATGAGGGTCCTTGTTGACCCTCGCAAGATTGAGATTTAAATCTAAATGTGGCTGTGCAATTGTATCATGGCCTCACTCCGCTGGTCCTCACTATGTTGCCAGTACAGGCACAGGTTACCTTCAACAATTTTCTGCTGGCTGCTCCTCATCACGTGAATGTTTTCGATGCCGATGAAGTGCAGCTTGATGTTGGTATAGTGGTCCTCATTCTCATAGCCTTTACCTGCTGCTCGATTGGCCATGGCGTTCAGCTGGACACACACATTTTTACAAAGAACTGTGTATGAGAATATTATGAATGCATATCTGTATTACTAACTGTGCATCTAAATAGAGAGGAGTGATGAAGGGTGTGAGTGTCACCTTGGGCCTGGTGTCCACCACGTAGATGTAGTCACTGCCAGGGTTGGACTTCATCACAGCCTGCAGCATCATCTCATCTTCCTGACAGCGTCCACTGAAGCCTGATAGCGGCTGACTGCACCGGCACACTGCTGCCTGTATCATCATCATCACACAACTTGTTTCTCCATCATATGATTCTGTCTTTGCGGTTAAAAATCTGATATTACCAGTTTTTCCTGTGTGTGTGTGTGTGTGTGTGTGTGTACGTGTGCATGCGCTTGTGACTTGTACTGACCAGTGTGTCCTGGTGGAAGTAGGATAAGGCAGGAAAGCGCCCTCGGCTCCTGAATCTGGAGCTGCCCACGATGATGGCAGGTGTGGCTGACCTTGGAACAAACAGTTCTGATGGGTAAGTGTCACATACCTGGGAAGGGAGGGAAAATTCAGCAACAGGATGACTCATTGAAGTGTTTCTGATACAAATGGAGGAATAGGGTGGGGCTGGCCAGTATGAAAGTAACAAAATAATATCAGGATTTTTGGAGGGGCCACAACATAACATAGGGTATATATCAAAATATTTCTCCTCAATAGCTCTTCATAAATGCAAAAAAAATAGGAAACTGAATCAAATACCCATATATTTTTTAAAAGTATATGAATGAAAATGTTCAATTAGTATAGTATAAAAATTAATGTGGATTTAATTACTGAAGTGGGTGAAGGCAAAATCTTAGCGCAGACAGAACATTTGGATAAGTTCAGAATATTACAACATTTTACTGTAATGCAGCAAAACACAAAGTACACCACCTATATCATATGATATATCTATATCAAAAGTCTCCAAAGTCAAGATGATATGAATCCTTATATCATGATAATGGTATATATTGTATATAATTCATAAATATAATGCACATATGAATGCAATTTTTGATATTTTAAAACCTGGGCTTTATTTTTAGTGTTTCCATGTCAAACTGGTTATTAGGTACAATAAACCCTTGAACTGATCCAGTAGATGTTGTGAAGCAGATGTGGGAGTAGTGAAATGGGCTGCAATGTGTGCTGTAATCCTGAGATTAACAGTGCTATTCAAACGATGTCCGATACAATTGCTAAAAAATTGTTAAATCGAGTGTTCGGCAACTGTTTAGACAGGATCTTTACAGAGAATGACTTCTTGATCATTAAATATTGAGGTTCTTAAAATGCAGTCCAACAGTCTCATGAATACACGGACCAACAGTAATTTTGGAGCCAGACTGAGGGACAGCATGAGCGTGAAACAAGCGAGACGCTTTGCTCTCACACTGAGAGGGTTGCTGATAAGGAGGATGAGAGGAAGTTTGTACTATTTATGACTGTAAACATCCTAAGTACAGGGCAAACTTGTTCACATAATAGGAGACCAATGTAGCCAGCTACAGACCATACACTACAAAGTACTGGCCTTAATATTTTATTTCAACCCATTTTATGCAAGAAGTAGCTTTCATGTGACTTTAATCCAGCGGAAGGTTCCCGCCTTTCTAATCTTATAATAATTTAAACTCCCCAGCTGACTGGTTGTATGCCAGGCCGATTAAACTGTATAATAAGTAGCAGAAATAATAATTACAGATATCAACATTTGCTTTATGAGATAGAATCCAAACCAATTTACCCAAAATGAAATTTAATGTAATTGATCATTCAGATTTGAAATGTTAAAATTCTAAGCAGCAGAACACATAATGTAATATTGATTAGCTGCAAATCTAATTGAATACCTCCACCTTTCCAGGTTTTCTTCCACCTGCTCCCTGCTTTTACTACAGATCAACGTCATCTGCAAACATCATCGTCCACAGAGATTCCCGCCTGACCTCATCTGTCAGTTTTTCCATCACAGTACCATCATTGATGCAGTCCCACATCCACCTTGAAGCCATCCATCACTCCTATGGTGAAGCTCACCATTGTGCTCTCATACATATCCTGTACCAGTCTAACATAATTCTCTGCCACTCCAGACCCCCTCATACAGAACCACAGTCCCTCCCTATCATAGGCTTTCTCTATATTCACAAAGAAACAATGCAGCTCCTTCTGACCTATTCTATATTTCTCCATCAACATTCAAAAAGCAAACATGGCGTCTGTGTCATTTCAATTATATTTGAAATACCTACAATTTTTATATCTTTTCAGAATTTTACAGCTATCAATAAAGAAATTCCATTAGTCCACGTGGTGCTGCATATGAAATGGTTAGTTAATATACCAAATATATCGAAAAGACAATTACTGACTTGAAATGGGAAAATCACAAACCTTTGTCACCATGCAAAAGGTTTAATTGTAGAGAACTGTACGTACTGTTCTCAGTATTGAAAAATGAATTAGTGATATCTATGGCTTAACTAAATACATTGAAGTGAATAATATACTTTTAACTAGTTCACACTGTTTACAGAAATTTTAAATGAACATTTTGCTCAGTCAAAATCACATTTTATCACGTTGATCATTTCAACTAGTGAAAATGAAATCCTTTCTAGTCAGTATTGCTGGTTAAATATGGCCAATTGTTTGTTTTCCTCCTTTTCAAACACCACAGAACTTATTTATACAACCACAATAGGCACATTTACACTGACCCTGTATTCACTGTTAGCCTCTGTGGTGACCCACAGGTTGTTAGGAACGCCCATCCTCTTGTAGTCGGCCATGAGGTCTATGAAGGTCCATGATTCTTCTCTCTCTTCTTTGTTCATACTGGGATTAAATGACAGGCAGTACAGCTCACTGTACTTCTCTGAAAGGAAAGGAGAGGCTCGTAAAGTCCCTTTATTAAACTATCTCAGAGGACCAAAGATCACTGTGAACCTGCAGCTGTGAAGAAATTACACAAAATCATATCAAACCAGCCTTTATAGGCTCTCTGTCATGGTAGACTTGAAAGTTTGAGTCAAAGGAAAATGAAATTCGTTTAGGTTCTGGAAGATCTTGCAGCTCTCATCCAAAAGGCATTAAGCTTAGGAACATCAAGCTTGGAAATTTTTAACATTAGAGTCTAAAGCAAATAAATCTATGAGAACACTCAGACCAACCAAGGTCAAAACAAGTTAATCGAAAACCTCAACTCAATGGACATTAACATCAAGTTCACTAGGGAGGACACCAAGTAAAATAGGCTGCCATTCTTGGACTGTGCTGTGCAAACTGAAAAGTACAGAATCCTAAACACTGCAGTTTAAGATTTAAGGATGCGCCGACATGGAAATTCTAGGCTGACACCAATTCTGATATTTAAATCAAAATATTAAAAACATTTGTTTGAGATGTGACACCCTACAACCATTACTTTGTTCATCCTGGATGCAAGACAAAGTTTGTCATGTCTTACTTGATCAAAGACAGCCAGTACAACCTCCTCCACAGTAACATTACTATACAACAGGACTATCCTCATTCACTGCAGAATAGATGGAGGACACATCTTGGTGGACGCCATTCCTCCGAAAACCATCAAAATAACCACTAAAACAATGTAATTACGGAGAAAACTTAGGCTTGCCAGTTTTGACAGAATTATGACATCATAAATACCACACACAAATTTGCAACAAGCCACAGATTGGGCCCTGGGATTATTAGGGGTGCGGCAAATTGGGCCCAAAATCTCACCTGTGTAGTCAGCCCTACCTGATCATGCACGTATAGTAGGACAGGTGAGCGAATATGAAGACCTGACACACATGGACAGAAAGTACTTCAAATCGAAGCGCCTTTTGCACATCCACCATCATGCTCATCAGAAACAGCAAGGAGGGTAGTTTAAGACACACTGCTAGACAATATGTGTGTGTGTGCCCATGAAATCAATCTTATTTCTCACACACCTGGTCGTGACAACCTGACCAGTGACGTGTAGACGTCCAGACAGTCTCTCTCCTGTGGAATGAGGATCTGGAAGATCCTGAAGTCCTTACAACGTAGGAGCAGCTGACTTCCTGCTGGGATGGTGGGGGGCCTCTCCACACTGCTCACCATGCTGTGTAGCACCTGAAACACACACACATCAAACACAACCTCACTAGGTTTTTAGGAAAAAGATAAAATAGATTTAAAAAAAAAAGAACTAAAGCAATGACAACATCATTGTGTAACCTCTCTTGTGATGTGAAATTTTCAGGAAGGAATGTCACCATCAGTTCATGGGTGAAGCTCCTGGGCTTTTCTCATAGCACAAGTTGTGCAGTGAAGAAGAAGAAGAAGTAGATGGGTGCTTGAGTAACTGTTTGATTTTTACAGGTAGTTGTGTTGTTGCTGATCCAGCAGACAGTCTGAGTGTGTAGGGTGAAAACAGATACCCCTGAAAGTTTGTTTTATCTAGTCAGGGCCAAAGAAATGGAGCAGCCTCATCCTGCCAGGCATCTGAAAAGGGGAAAGGGTGACGAATTTCCTTCCGGTGTCGGGATTACACACCCAACCAGGGATGACATAACACTACCTCGTGGCAAGAATTGCTGTAAAACTATGAAAATGCCGTGTGAAGATCAGCCAGTCTCCTGACATCATGACAGTTGTACTCATGACTGAGTAACTGTGAGGCTACAGACTGAGTCCAGTATCTGACACTGGGATTATGTCATGTGTTATGTGCTGTTTCTACTGAAAAAATTTAGAGTGATTCTGAAAAACTTCATAATATAATGCAATAATTATCCAAAATATGTTCCTGCATTTGAGTTTTAGTTGTAACTTGCACATCATATTTCAAATGCGGCATGATGTTGCAGCTACTCAGCATTCTTTCTCCAAAAGATAACATTATCTTCTCAAATCTCTCTTATTCACAGAGCTGTTTTTCACACAAGTGGAACAAGTTGCTGGGTAATATTCACTCTTTTCCCACCAGAGTTTTTAGCTCAAATTCCCCATCAGTGCCAGCCTTTTTGACCAAAATCACTCATCTTTCTAGCTACCCAGAAACATTTAATTTTACAAATGTGCTTTTACAAAACATTTTTGACATAGAGCCGATAAAAATGTGTTTTTGTCAAAGAGTAATTTTGAAGCAGAAAATCAATTATTTTTGCCCTCTGCATCACTTCTGTGGCCGCACTCTTCACTGTCTGCAGCGTGGTTATATCAATTCTCAGTGCCAAAATCAATTGCAACTCTATCACCATTAATCCCTCATCCTTGAGGCTTGGACACATTTCTCGTTCGTACGTAGGCTTATTTTTTGTGAAAATGCCAATTGCGAGAATATCTCATGGATGGCGGAGAAGCGTTACTATTCACTTGTAATAACTAACCTGTCTGCATGTCTCTAGGATCTTCTGTAAAGAGCTTTTACCAGTCTGCAATCTGTACAGATGAAGCAGCAGTCTGGTTTACAGCCCCAGGTGGTGACTGCTGTTGGTGTAAACTATGAAATGTAAAGTGTCTTTTTTTCTGATCTGTATGATAAAATGTGCTGCTTCATCTAGAAATACACTGTTTCTTATGGATGTACGGATTGAAAAACATTTGAAAGAAGGCTATTGAGTTGAAACTGTCAATTAAATATGGAAAAATGACTGTGACAGGACTGAGTATTAACAGTATGCAATCGAGGCTAACGGATTCAGCACCCTGCTTTCCAGTTTACCCATGTCTCCTTGCGCGTCTCAGGGTTGTTCTCTACAAAGATGGTGTGTGTGGCAGAAAGGTAGAGAGTCCCAATGCCTGCCTTTCTCTGGCCCGATGACCGGTCCAGGAGACGCACATTTTCCACCTTAGGCAGAGATGAAATATGCACAGATTAAACATTGAGGAAGATCTCTTTACTTTTACAACATGAGACTTTTTACCTGTAATAAGAGGTAAAAATGCTAACTCAGATCAAATTGGATTGAAATTAAGGCCACTCACCAACTAATAGGATTGTATGGAGTGAGCAACATATGAACTGTTTGTGTCAAGTGAACGAGGATCTGTTACTGTTAATATAGATTCTGCATCCTCTGGTGCCCTCTTAACTCATAAACATCTCAGTCTGGCAAAGGGCAGCACAATGCTATAACCTGGTAGGGTAGGTAACAACAAAGCATCTGGACTACAGTATATAAAGTATATTACATGTTAACCTTCTAGTAATGATTAAAAATTATGATTCCCTGAACGTTTACAGTAGCAGGAGCGCATGAGCATCCTTACACCAACATGTCTCAGGTACGTTCAAAGACACAGGGACTCTTTGTCCGCCTCCACCTGCGTCCCCTATCAGACACATGATGCTAACCTAGCACATATTTACTGTTTTTAATGAATTTGGTGTCTGAATATTAAGTAAACAGAAGATAAACTGCGGATTATTGCTGTATCCAGTGAATATTATGTTTAACTGTTAGCTAAACAGGAGATGAACTGCTTCACACTCTGGGACCATGATTTGCTGGAAGATATGCGTGTTAGCATGATGTCTGACTTCAGCGTCCGTGTCCTCTAACAACAAACGCCAGGTTGGGGAAGAGAACACTGGAGGAGGAGGATGGAGACGGAACCGTGGGATGCAGCGTTTTGTGGGAGGAAACCGCGGGACAGGTGGACACACCAAAGGGAGAGAATCGGCCAGGAAGGAAGCGAAGAAACCAGTGATGTGACTGGTGTTTAAATGCCAAGGGTCGTTACCTTGGGTGTCCGGATGTGCTCCATCACCGACAACCAAAATGGTGGAGATGTGGAGAGAGAAGCCCGATGTGATGTTTAGCGTTATAGCCGTTATATTCTCGGTTCCGTGACTGTACATAGGTTGGTTTCTCCGCTGCTGCTGTTTCGGATCCTCACTGGAGAAATTCCCATCCTTTCAGTGCCTCGGTGTCCGGGATGTTCTATTAATAAGGCGTGGAGGGGTTCTATTCTCCGCGGATAACGGGTCCCGAGCTCCCACTGCCTCCAACAGTGACGCTGACAACAGCTGCGTTACTGCGTAAAGTGCCGTCGTTATGCTCGCAGAAACAATACATACAGCTTCCGGTTTACAAACCTCAAAATAAAAGCATTTTGGGAAGCAACGCCACCAAGCTCGAACATTAGTGGTATTTTTGTCAAAAAGAGTGTGGTACGCGCAGAATTTTTGCCTTCCCGTTTAATATTTGTGGAAAAATATGCTACTGGACTTGTTACATACTGGTCTTCTCTATCAATAGAAAAAGTTTCCTTTATTTTGACAAAAATGACTGAACGTTTAATTGTCTATTTTTGCAACCTTGACAGTCAGTTCTGCCAAAGCGTCTTCGCGCAGTGAAGACAGGCCAGAACTGCGCGTGCGCACTTCCACCCTTCTGACGCCTGTCATTGAAGCCACGCGACAGAAAAATCTGTTTCAATGCTATTCATTCAGCCCTTTTCTCCGTTTCCATCTCGTTTGTTAGTATTAGCTATTTTATAGCTCCACCCCCTTAAGCTCTGGAGTGGTCAACACGTCAACGAATTTTTATTTTTGTCATTTCATTCTCTACTGTTAATTCACAACTTAAAATAGGCCTACACTTGAATTAACCATTTTTCTTCCGGTCGTGTTTATCAACTGTGTTTGTGATATGTTGGTAGACTATCACGAATTATGATTGTAAGGGCTTGAATATAGATATGACATACAGGCCTGTAGATACAAATATATCATGTCATAAGTTTGTGTACAACAGTGGCACTGCACATGAAAGTCACATTGCAGAATGACTGTCTGTACAAAGTGTCAAGGGTTGTTATGAAACTTTTTGTCATATCTCAACACAAGGTTGATGAACATGATAATCACAACAACAAGCCAAGGATTTTAACAACGTTACAAAGTGCTTTACAAAAACGCAGTAGATTAAAACCAATAAAGCAGTAAAAATAAGGAGGGCAAGAAAGGAAGGCCATATAACGACACTGTTTAATAAAACAATTAAAACTTGAAACATGGCATCAGGCAGTGTAGATATAAGTTTTTTATTATATCAAAGAAAGTTTGACGAAGTGATTTGAACAATGGCAAAGATAAAGCCTTTCTGATTTCTGTGGATTTTTTAAGTAATTAATGATCGAAAGAGATCGAGGGGTTTACATGACAAGGACTGAGAAGGACAACACTCAGAATGAGCAGTATAAGCACTATTTCATACTTGGTTTGAGACTATGGATACAAGTTCAGAGAATTCTCTAATAAAGTTATACCTCAGAGGTCTATAAAGTAAAACACGGGGTAGAGGAGCAGCACAAGAAATAAGAAAGTGTGCAACTTCAAATGTAGAGGAAAGAAGATAAGACTCAAAACCAAATCTCCCACAGGATATAGATAGAAAATGAATAAAACCAGGGGGCCTAGCAGCGTAACCTTAAGTCAGCTAAAATAGCCTGATTAATCAGTTGCGTTGGTTTATTGATTAAGAAATACTTGTTACACAGCCAACAACGGTGTGTTGAAATTTTGTGGTTAAAAATGTCAGTATAATTTTAACACATTTTGACTTAAAATGATGTTCAGTGCTGGAGTCATTTGATAGTTGATTGCAGCAGTGTTGTACTAACTCTGCAGGCAGTTAATTTACTGAGCTCCAACGAATTTCAGCTGGAGACACTGTGACCAACCGGACTTAGCTCAAGTTTTCAGCTGAGTGACAGTACGCTGTATCTCCATTTGCAATGTTTCAGTTTACTAAAAAAAGCACACTAAATTTAATTTTTAACCAGTCATCAGTTTTTAGTTAGTCAATTTAAACAAACAAATAAAAAATGTTTACATAAAAAATTTGCACTTTTTTGGTGATGATAGCCTGACACATCAGGGAGTGAAACTAACACTAACCAAGTTGTTCAAAAGGTATCTCGGCAGTGTTACTTGCATCCTTAGTGTTATTTTAACTCTGTTTAGCAAGTTGAATAAGGAACAGTGTAAAATCCTTCTGTAAGTGTTAATTTAACTTAACTAAGTGTTGAGTGCGGAGTTATAAAAACCCAGAAAAAGTGTTGTAATTAAGTCTGTGGGAGTTAATTACACTCCGGACTTTAGTTGTGTACAGGTTGATCTTGTGTACAGATAGTAAGTGACAGAGTTTTGCAATAAGATGCAGTTTTGGCTTGGTTTTCAGATCAAAATCTATACCGTGACTTCTCTTTGCACTCTTTGCAACTAAAGTTTTTTGTTTTTTTTTTAAGTAATGTTTTGGTACTGTATGTTGTACACCAGGCTTCTCCAAAAAAAACCCCAATAAAAACCAAAAACAAACTCCAACTATCAATGAGAAGCTTGTAACGTGTCTTGAATACACCGGGTGTGAAACCGTGTGAGTCGTCATCTGGTCACTAGATGGCAGTGTGAGAGACGAAAGTGCCCGCAGGAGGGCGGACAGCTATAGATATATTACATTAAAGGAATATTAAACCTGCATCAAACCTGGAATTGGATGACTAATTTTACACATCTTAGAAAATATATATGTCATTACGGTACTTTGGGCAGTAATTGTACCCCTCTTAAATATGCTCGAAATGCCCCCCACAACTATTGTAAAAAGATATGTTGTGACGTAACTCAATTTAACAAACTTTATTCATCCGCCTGATAATATAGTCCCTGGACATTGTGGAGGGTGAGGATTCATTTGATTGGTAACTGGTTATCTACAGGTGTGTGCGTGCGGGGGGTCCTTCGTGACGAAAACAAACCAGTCCGACAGAAAGGAGGCATTTGCCGGCCGGTAGACAGTGGGTGTACGGCGCGTTCATCCCGGGTTCGGGCTGCATCCAGGCAACAGGGCGGCTCCAGAACATGGCGGTGCGACACCGCCGTGTTATGCGTAGGTGAACTTATGGGTCCTGGACGCCTCAGCGAACAGGTGACCGCATTAGAGCTGAACACCTCTAACTTCCACGGCAGATTCTGCACACATGAGTCGGACACTGCGGCGCGATTTAAACTTGGGCGTGAGTTCATGTTGACTGGTGAAAATCCAGATTTGATGGTGCTGCTTCATTGAACGTAGCCGCAGTTAAATGGACAGAGTTTGGTGGAAGCTGCTGCGGCGTGCGGGCGTGTTTCCAGGAAAAGTGACGTGGTGCGCGTGTCCCTGAGAGTTGACTCTGCTCTTTAAAGGGCAGCGGGTTCTCCCTCTGCTCCTCTGCAGGTGCAGGGATGTCCGAGCAGTGAAGAGTGCTGCTGCTATGATGAACATTAGTGTTGCAGCAGTGCTCTCTGGGCGTTACATAACAGACTACCCGGGATTAAATAAAGGCTTCTCACTGTGATGCACATCTAACGCAGCCAGCTCCTGTTCAGCAGAATGATAACGCCACTGATCAGTAACTCAAAACGTCACTCCATCCTAAGTATTCTTTGCGGTTTACCAGTGCATTAAGAAAACATGTCTAAATATTCAGTATTTTCATTTTAAGACGTTGTTAGGTAAACTATCTTCTTATATCTCCAGCCTTAGATCCTCTCACACCAGCAAGTAGAGTGTCCATTTCTGATGCTGGTATCGGAACAGTTCTATTTCCAAGCGCTGGTTTCTGCTTTAGAAAATCTAAGAAATGTTGAGTTCAGCATGAAACAGCATTTTCCAGCAGCGGAATCCAACATTTGTGCGTGTTTACTTCTTCTTGTGCAGTTCCTCATTTTTGCTGGTTCCTCGGAGCAGACGTGTTGGGATGGAGGGTGTCCTTTATTTTCAGTTATTGTGAGTTATACATAATTGAAAACATTTCGGCGCAGCTCTTTTTTTTGTCCCCTCATTTTGCACATTGGAAACCCATGGTGACTCACTATTGCCTCTCGTGGACACGCGTGGCATTACAAATTCAAGCTGCAGTCGGTTAGCATCCAGTAGCTATCCCTACAAGACAGAAAATAGACATGTTGAGACATAGACATCACAACAGATACTACTTCCCACTATCTTGAACTAACAACAAATAACCACAGTTCGTTTTATAATCGGTCAAATCTTACATCGAAAGAATGACATCGCTTTGAATTATTGTTCAAAATCCGAAGCACAAGAACCTCATTATGAAAGACACCACTACCAAATGGATGGCAAGAGTTGAAGAATAGAATCATGTCAGAAATGTGTTTACTTTTAGGGCTACGTATATTACGGCATTTTTTCCCCCTTATTTAGTCATGTAGCAAAAAAGCTTTTTTTTTTCCCTAATGTGGCAGAATGTTTTGTGAAGTTTATGTACATAGTGAGAATAAATGCTCAGGGAAAGGCTCCAGTCCCTGTGATTTTGGTTGAGGTCTGTGCTTTTGAATGAAGACAAAAATAACTTTTTTTTTTTTTAAATATACATATTTTGTATAAATTGTCCAGTACACGTGTTCATCAGTTAATTTGCACTCCATCCTCAAGGCCTGAACAAGGGTTATTCAACTATACTTTTGGGGAGAGGGGACACTGTCTGAAGATTTGAGTGGAATTCTGTCTCTTTCTTTCTCGATACGAGGCTTAAGTTGCTCACAGCCTGAGGTATCAGTTGTCATATTTTCTGCCTCGTAATGATCATCAGATTTTCGATGGGGGACAGGTCTTAACTGCAAACAGGTCAGTCTGGTAGTCAATCCTTTCACTCTGAAGCCATGCTGTTGTTAACCAGCATAAAGTCTTTGTTGTCCTAAGAAGTAGAACAGGCCTGGAAAGACGTTGCCTGGGTGGCAGAATATGTTGTTCCAAACCTGTATGTACAGTACCTTCCATTGTCAATGGTGCTTTTCAAACCCTTACATTGATTAATATACATTTTTAATGTGGTTCCCCTTCATGATGTGCAGGATGTTGCTCCATTAACAGTAGAGCTAAGAGTGTTCATGTGTGTGCGTGGGTGCACGCATGAGCTACCTGGTAATTTTGAGGGTGTGTGTGTAGTAGTTGAATGCCATCCTCAGTCCAGACTTGTCCCTGAGATAAACGTTGTAACGTGTTTTGTTGGTGGAGTGATTATCCAAAGGAACAGGTTAAATGAACAGAACATTACTCTCCTACTCGCAGCCTTAACTTCCTTATTATTATCCATCAATCAAGTCCAATCAGGATGGCTGACAGCAGCCAGGGGAAATCAATGGTGTAATTGAGTAAAATGTATTAAGGCTCTGTTCCATTTAGCAAGGCAGAATTTATGTAACGAGCCAACAAGCACAAGAGTGCAGCACCCTAACTCTGTTTGACCAGAATGGGACTGACCTGTTATTAGAGTTATGTTTACCTGCTGGCCTGTCGGATCAGGTAACTTCAGGTGGAGGTGAAAGGTGGCTGGGTTTAACCTGAGTTTTGATGCCATGGTGATTTGCTCCTCCTCTTGAAGCTGCTCCAAGCAGTTAATATTCATGATTGACTCGGTGTTAGTTCAGCTACATTTCTTGCCATACAGGTCATTAGTCAGATTTGTTTTTATCTAAATTGTTTACACATATTTAGAGAGTAAATTTTGAGTGTCTGTAATCTGTCACGACATGTTCAGGCCATTCAAAGTGGAAAAAACACTTGTGCTGTTTGTGGAAGGGTGTGGCTCAATAATCCTAGATAATACAAGGATAAAAAAAAATCCGTACCATGATTTTTTTTTTTAGAACATATTTACACCAATGCCTCTTTAAAGATCCATGATAATATACTAAGTGTGAGCTGAATTCACAAAAGCTTCATCATCACATCCCATTATAAAGTCGACCTGTAATGTAACGATATCACCATTGATTGTACATTAGTTCACTCCCTTTACCTCATAAAACAGATGACACCGATTAGAAGTTGGTAAAAAGGGAGAAAAGATGCTGCTGCTGCTGTTGTTGTTGTTGTTGTTAGCATTTAGCTACACCAGATGATAACAACACACTTGGTGATAGTTTGCTTCATACCGTATGTGTTATATAACATCGATGACGTGTGAGCTCCCTGAGTGAAGCCAAAGCAACTCGGTCGCCCCCTGGTGGCTGACTTCAGTATAGATCCTAAGCCCTGCATCCTCCATTATTTTAGGTGGAACTGGAGCCAAATGAAGAACCTGAAGTACTCAAATACATTTTTCCCAAAGATGGTCTCTGTCATTTAGGTCGTTCTTATCAAGCAGGTTGTATGTTCAACAGTTAATTTTGCTTGTTTTTGATTATTTAATTCTTTAAAATCAGGGTTGAATGTCATGATTGACAGCTGAGCTCTATGTACGGGCGTGTATAAGTTCAGAAACTCGATACAGCAGCGCTCAGGATGACGTATCCTTCTGGCATCTCGGAATTTCTGACTTAAGTGTACAACAGCTGCCGCTGTTGTATTATGACCAAATGTCAGCGGATATTAACATTTTCTTATACATTTGTGATTTATTTTGTCATAAATTTACAAACATTATCTCAAAAACTCAAAATGTGCCTCATATGTCCTCATTGCTGAAGCAATTTCAATTGAAAGCTCACTTTCCAAATAAGAGTCGAGACAGAGGCAAGAACAGACTGTTCGCTGCTTTGTTGGCTGTCATATCTTTCATATCATCGTTGTACTTTCTTCCTGGAAGAATATTCAAATATTCACCCTACGCGTTGGCGACAGTGTTTTCACGGCACGCACACCTTGTCCCATGAGCCTCTCCATGCCTTATAAAAGCTGTAAAATAAAGCCCACCTGACCCTGTTGGCTTGACTTGTGGGGCATTTCAAGGTCTCTTGTAAAGATCAGGTCAGATGATTGTGGTGTTGAATGTGAATGTGTGTTCTGCTCTCTGAGGAATGGCCAGTCCTGGTGGTTCTGGCTTGATTCTCCCGTTGCAAACCTTGAGCACAGTTAGGATTGTGTCGCATGTGAAGTCAACAGAATTGTCTGATCACATGTTCGGATTTCTAGTTTTCCTCCCTGATCCATACCATGTGCTGCATAATCACTTATGGGATTTTACATACCTCAACATTCTCACTGCCTTTTTAACTTCTTTACCGCTTCAGACACGATGCCCTGCCACACATCTTACCTCCTGTTAATGCTCATTTTACCCATCCCTCATTTGTACTGATAGATTTAACATTGTTACTCTAGCATGTCTGGGTGTATAACAAGAAGTCAAATTTATTATCTTTACTAGGCTGGTGGACTGCTCCATTACCTGAGCTGGACAGAGGAGTTTTTGCTGTGGGCGTGTCATGGTCTCACTTAAGTTATGCAAGTTTGACTCCTAGTATGTGTTCATGCATCTGTGATCTTTCACTTTATCTAAATGTAGTGTAATACTTTTTTACACTCACATTCTCTCTGTTAAAGGAAATGACTTGTGTTATAATGTGGATATGTGTAAACAAACAGGTATAATGCTGTGACTGTGTGAATGTCATTGGTCATCGTATTACCCATTACATTTGTGGTGATTATGAAATTATGATGAGATATATTATAATTGAATCCAGAATACGGCAATTACGGATATTTTGATCTTTGTCATCAACTTCAGGACATATATTGACACAAATCCCACGCAGATTTTTTGAGGGTGGATGAATTTAAATATTGCTTTAACTTTGGGCTGGAAGCATTTTTTGCAGGGTGATTAACATGTTGAGGGGATTGTTTTTATTATTACTGTATACAGAACTGAGAATTGAGCCGCCACTACTACATGTCCTGACATTTTTAATTTGACACTTGTCTAAAATGGCGTGGGAACAGCCGCCTGCCTTAAATGACAAGCACAGAGCAAAACCCACATTTTCCGCATGAAAAGGCCTTGTTTAGTGAAATAGTGCATCTGACGACACGCTCACTCTCTTCTGACTCTCTTCCACCGCACGAAACGGTGTTGTCCCAACATTTAACTGTTGCTCAGTAACAGTAATTCGACCGCACATATCCAAAGAATTCATGCTTTAATTGCTCACAAACACGTCGTTCCAACAATCGTCCGACTCCTCAGCCAGCCACAGTGAAGTGCTAAGTGCTGGACACTTGTGCTTTTTAGCTACAAGGACAAGAAAACATGAAACATGTCTGCTGGATCTTTCTAAATCGCAAGTTTATTTTTCCCCTTCGCAAAAATTGTGAAGAGGCCTCTTCAAAGGGATTTGAGCTAGCTCATGTGAGTTAGCCCGCTGTCAAAAGATAACAGAAATTCACGCAAATTAAGAAAACACCCTCATCAATTCGACAACACAACACGCTGCAAACACAACCCAAACAGAGAAACACACAGCAGGTAGAAGGAAGAACGTCAATATGGATGAATATATGTGCAGCAATTTTGATGGTTAGAGGAGCACTTTCACTTTATTTCACTGTCATGCTACATCAAATAATGTTTTTTTTTTTCTTTCAAATTAAATGCCCTCTGATTGAGTTGAACTGCTCCTTCTGGGCTGTAGCCAAATGATAAGTGTAATGTTAACATTAGAGGAAAATCTGTAACATTTAGATAAGCCCCAACATTAGTATAAACAAACCACTTCACACCACGAAACACGAAGCTGTTGAGTTATTGACACTGAAGTTAATTTTACATGAAGCTCTGTAAACAGCGGTGAATGGCGATCATGTAGGTGGGGGCTCAAATTGGAAATGTTGCACACTTTCCTCCAGTAGGTTCTGCATGTCGGCATCTCCTTTTCCAGAACTCAAAATATTTCAGCACACAATATACAAGATAAATTTGTATATCCCTCGTGATGGTCACAATCATGTCTTACTATATCATTTCTGTGTAATGTTTGTGATGACATTCGTCAGGTATTAGCCAGTGGGAGATTAGTGGCAGATTTCTAACCTTTGCCTGTTAATACCACAGAAAACATACCGAGCTGTTACAATATTACAAGAAAGAAACATCAGAATTTTTATCTTTTTATCTATCTAGTGTCTTTGTTTGGTCGTTGTGTTGTGTTTGCTGAATGTGTTTTGTTAAGATGCAGTTGGTTGTAGTCTCTCGGCCACTGATTCAAAAAAAAAAAAAAAAGACTGTGAAACAAATTCTGTTTGTATGTTGTATATTTAAAAAAATCATTGAGGTGAAGAGAAACCATCTCTTTGGGTTTCTGTCATTGAAATTGCATGATAGACTGGGTTCTGCTAACAACTCTTCACATTAGTTTCTCCATGTTTTCAGCTGTAGGAATGCACTTTATTCTTTCTTCCGGACTACTTTTCGCATTGGTTTGCCAGTGCCTTCCTCCCTCTGTCCCCTCCATCAGATTGCAAGCCTTACTTTTCCATGACTGTTCTTCTCCGTCCAGAAAACTGTTTCCCGTTCAGTCCTGCAGACAGTAACAGGGAGGAGGCCCAGTGCAGCTTAGCAACAGCCAACCACTCTGCAGTGACCACCGCAGGCTCATCCTACTGCTCAGGAGGTGGAGGGTGAACCCTGACCACAGTAAGATTACCTGACACATGCATGCACGAGCACATGCACACGCACACGCACTCACACAGGACTGACTATCTTATGTTGTGATAGTCTGTTGTTTCTGGCATGTGAATAAGTCTCTCTCTCTCTCTCTCTCTCTCTCTCTCTCTCTCTCTCTCTCTGCCTCTGCAGTACTTGAGCACTGTGCTCATGTTTCACATCCAAAAAGGGAAGGTGTATTTCCCGCTCTCCCTCCCTCCCTCTCCCTCTCTCTCCTGTCTCCTCCCTCCCTCTACCACAGTCACAGCCTGCGTTGACTTCCCCTCAGACACACACTTAAAATGCAGCGGTGACGGGATGAGGTACGATGCATGAACGTGCAGTGCAGCGAGGGCGGAGTTTGTGAGTGTGTGTGAGTGAGTATGAAGCGAGGGGTGCGAGCAACCTGAAGGAGGGCCATAGTCTTGTTTCATTCCTGGATGTTTTTACGTAGTGCAGCCTGAGACAAAGAGAGCAGAGTAAGTTATGGCAAGGGTTCAACGTGTGTGTGTGTGTGTGTGTTGGTTCGTGCTCTGGGCACAGGTCTTTCTGTCCTTGCGCTTTGATATGTCACTGGCTACAGTAGAACTCAGTCATGTAACATGAACTTTTGTTTGGTAGATCATTTCTTTCTGGTACTAACATGACCTTGTACTAATTTCTTGTCTTGTAAATGTGAGCACTTACATGTGGAATTTGTGTTGATTGTTCAGGTTCTGAAAGTTTGTCCTATAGTATAGACTTCATATTTGTCCCAGGTTTGAGTGAAGTCCTGTAAAACCTCCTCATAAAAACAGATGTTGGGTTTCAATTTAGACAAGCAGGCGATGTCGGAGTGATGGAGCCGTTACCCAAGGCTCAAAGCTAAATGAACAAAGCAGTCATGTGGTCTCTCCTGTCGTGCGTGAAGCTGCTGGGCTTGATGGTTTCCAGATGTTTCATAATGTATTTACAGTGGCAGCATTGTGTTACTGGACCTATTTCTTTCTTTAAATATGGTTTAAGGCAGGCTGAACATGCAGTTGTTTCAATGTTTTTGGTAAAGGATATTGATTACAAGAGAGTCATGAGCTTGGACTAATGTTAAACAAACTTTTCATGTCTTTTACACTAAAATTCATGTTAATGTTACATGTTGATGACATCATACATTTAAATTGGACTGTTTAAGTATCTTCATGTGCGCATGAAGCGCATGAGAGTGGATACTGAAGCAGTCATGACTATTATATCCCCGAAATCTGTATTATTATAGAATCATTAGCGCTGCTGTCGCAGAACCTTTGTGTCTGCAGTACATGACTATGACATCAGGAGCTGATAAGATTTTCAGCATTATCTGACATTAGAATTGGCCACTAGGTTTTTTTTGTGTGTATATCAGGGATCTTCTGGCAAATGGTGTTGACTAGTAGTTGACTAGTCCTTCTGTTTGTGGAGACAAAGCATCCATCTTTATGCTTAACTCAGTCCAAAGTGCTCGGTAGCTGCTGCAGGTGTTGTTGAAGAAGGATGGAGGAGATTAATTTCCAGAGGACTGTCGGTCCCTGTAAACAGCTCATTAAGTCTCAGGTCTTACAGCCCACACAGATGGAAAGAAACTTCAGAAACAATCCACACACTCTTTAAGATGTGTAGATTCTGAAAAAGGTCCACTGAGGCTGATCGAGTTCTCTGACTGGTTTCAGATGCTTTTTGTTCGCAAACTGTTTTATATCTCACACAGTACACACACACACTTCTGAGCATGTGTGGACAGATGTGTTCTGGTCTCCCGTTCACAGCCATTTCTGTAAACCCCTTTAGTGAGCCAGTTCAACCCTGTTTGTTCACATCTGTGGTGGTCTGATAATCAGAGACTTGGAAGATAACTAATCATCTTGACTCTGTTTTCTACAGGAATTTCTGTTGGTATGACCGTTTGTCATGTTCTTTGATCAATTTCAATGCTGAAAATATCCTCTGCAACGTAAACTCCTCCTTCTACATTGTCACGTATCCACGTATTGATCTGATTACTCAGGCACAGTGTCATTGTAGGAGATGGACCGCAAGCCGGTTATGTAACCGCTCGATCCACACGGTGCTGTGAAAGCTCAGGACCGGTCCTGATTGGACTGGCAGGCAGCCAGCTCATACCTCTTCCTGCCGTCTGCGCCTCGCTCTCTTCATTGCAGGTCATTATTGTCACTGCAGTATTGGATCTTCTCTTTCAGCAGTGACTCACCATAATTCTGATATTTCTTCAGATCCAAACATAACTCATACACAGTTCTAGTGAACAACTGCTTGACGTCTCTTATAGTCGTGTCCTCTCTGTGGAACGAGTGCCATTTACGTCATCGAACAACCTGTCAGCAATCGTTTCCTCCCAGGGCCTCTGTGTTCCGCTGTATGTGAATACACACACACACACACACACACACACACACACAAATCCTGATCACATAATATCACAGGCTGTGTTAGACTTTTTCATCTTTTCTCTGTATGACTAAGCACTCTGCTTATTTCTATGGCAACCAGTTTTGCTGCATCGGTGTGTGTGTGTGATGCAGTGAGAAGCTGATAGTGATATACAGTACGTGTGTGTGTGTGTGTTATTGTTGTTGTAATGCTATGCAGTGGTGGTTTGCGTGTGTTTCTGTAATGTGATGCAGTGGTGACTCTGGCCGAATGCTTTTGTGAACAAAGGTGACCTGCCTGTAAAAAAGCTCTCCGTAAGCTGAAGCCACCAGCAGCACAGGAGCCTGAATTCTTTCAACATTATGAATTAATCAAATATAATCAGATCAAAATTTATCCTGCAGATTGCTTCAGTGGAATTTTAGTAAAATCTGAAATGGTGGACTGATTTTTTTCGTTGGGAAATAGGGAATCAGTGGCCCACCATTGGCTGGGTTTCAGTCTCCATTTTTTCAGTGTGAAATTTCTTATGTAATGTAAGGCCACTCTTGTACAACCCATTTCCAAAACTGTTGTGACACTGTTAAATACAATATGATTAGCAAAACATTAAAACCCCACATTTAATAGAAGATAACATAACACATCAAGATAGATTTTATTATGTTCGATTTGATTTTATTATATCCTGATTTAGAATTTATTAATGCCAGCAACAAATTTACCCACTAATTTGGGGAAGGGCCGTGTTTACCATTCTTGTAGCGTCACCTCTTCTTTCAATAGCGCACTGTAAGTGTTTGGGAACTGAGAAGACCAAATACTGTATTTCTGAAAGTGGAACATTTTTGGGGTCGCTTCGCTGTACTTTGTGTTTCATAATTTACAAAACATTTTCAGTGGGAGACAAGTCAGTACTGCAGGCCAGTTTAGCACCTGAACTCTGGGGCCACGCTGTTGTAATTTGTGCAAATTGTAGTTTGACATTGTCCAGCAAGAATAAGCAAGGCCTTCCCTGAAAAAGATGTTGTCTACTTGGCAGCATATGTTGCTCCAAAAGCTGTAGATATAATCAGCACTTACGCTTAATGGTGCCTTCACAAATGTGCAGTTTACCCATGCCATCTACACTAACACACCCCCATACAAGCACAGGTGCTGGCTTTTGAACTGTGCCCTGATATGCTGGATGGTCCCTCTCCGCAGGCCAGGAGGGCTTGGCATCTAGGATTTCCAAAGAGAATTTTAAATTTTGACTTGTAAGACTGTAGTTGTCCACTTTACACTTGTCCATCTCTAATGGGATTGTGCCAAGAAAAGCTTGCATTATTTCTGGATCTGATTTAAATCAGTTTCCTCTTTGCGTGATGGAGTTCACATTTGCATTTGTGGATGCAGCGATTAACTGCGTATGTGCAGACAATGGTATTTGAAAGTGTTCCAAGGCCCACACAGTCCACTACAGAATCGTGTCTGTTTTCAATGCAGTGCTGTCGGAGTGCCAGAAGATCATGGCCATCTGACAATATTGATTTTCAGTCTATTTTTTCAGATTCTCTGAATCTCTAAAATGACGATATGTACTTCAGATGACGAAAACCCCAAATTCTCAAAACTCTTCTTTGAAAACATTGTTCTTAAATAGTTGCACATTTGCCAGTCTTTTATAGAGTGTTGGACCCCTCCTCATCATTCTACTGCCTGTTGTTAGATAACCTCATTCATCGTGAAATGTTGAAACTTGTGTTGTGTTGTTGAAAGCAACAGATGATTGCTACAATCAATGGAGTTGGCTTGTGGTGACAAAGAAATAGACTGAGGCAATGGAACAGAGTGTATTTAAACAGATATTCAGTCAGTGCCAGTCTCTGATGCCCACAAAACACACGATCAACGGGATGTTTACAAACAGAGCAGAAAAGAACAGCGGCTCCGGATTAGCGATGGACATTTTCAGTAATTTCAGTATTCGAGTACCAGCAAATAAATAAATGTTGTTTTTTTTAAATGGTAAAATTTGATATTTCACATATGACTAATAAATAGCCTGCTGTAGCCTGCTATACAGCGGCTATGTGGCT
The DNA here is from genome assembly GCA_001698575.1 of Mola mola. Taxonomy (NCBI): domain Eukaryota; kingdom Metazoa; phylum Chordata; class Actinopteri; order Tetraodontiformes; family Molidae; genus Mola; species Mola mola. Next base: position 591,184 of record KV751392.1, read on the forward strand.
GCCAGAGAACATTAGAATTGATCACTTTCACATTTTTGTAAATAAATAGCCAATAATAATAATGATAATAAAAACAGATACAGTTTCAAGTGTACGCACTCCTCTGCAGCTGTAAGGTCTGTAGTAAGAGCCACCTCATTGATATGTTGCTAATCCCCTCTTGCGGCTTCTGCTCCAGCCACCCACCAGCTTCTCCTCCAATTAAACATAATGAAAGCAGATCTCCAGTCACCATTTCCATTATTAGCACTAGCAGGCTAATCTGCAGAGGTCTGTCATTATCACAGCAGCTTGTGCTAACTTCTTGGGTACCCCTTGTGCATCAAGTGCAGGTGGTTAAACATCCAACTAGTATTTTTGCAAGTTTAATGCCACATATTTTGTTTTTCCTCAAAGTTTAAGGCCTCACTTGTCCTGTTCACTATTAACATGGTGCATGTAACGCTGACTAAGTTCAACTGTTGTAGCCAAAAACAACACTGTGCAGGTACGCAAAGAGTAAAACGCTACTCGAATAATAAGGTCACCAACAAGTACTTGAGTAATTGAATACTTGTGCCCATCCCTACGCTGGTTGTACGACTCTTTTTGTATTGGTACGTAACATGACAGTCTGATGACCTGAGTGACTCTCCTTTGAAGAAAAAAATCCTGAAGGAGGCTTTGGAAAAAACTGAACTAGATAAGAGTGATGGAAGACAATGGCTGATTCTAAAAGTTTAGTATTCTTACTGAGGAAAAACTCTTGTTGAAACAGAGGTGTGATACTGCAGTGATTAATGGAGAACACTCCATCACAGTAATATATATTATGAGGTAAGCTCTACCTGAGTTAGTCTCTGGCAAATATTGGCGAAGAAACTGTTTATCACATCTCACAAACCAGAAAAATTAGGTTTCGGTTTAGTTGTGACTGTTTCTAATGGACAACATTACTTGTAATGCTTTTGTTAAATGCATTCTTCTGAACCATTTGCAAACGTTTTATGGCCTCCTCCTGTAATTGCTGGGTAGTGCCTGTTTAATCGTGTGTTCACTTGTGTCACTTTCTTCCTTTTCATGTTCTTCCTCATCCACTCATCCAACTCTGGTCATAACCTGCTCGACAAGCGTGTCGTAATGCATAGCAGGGTCCAACCGTTCAACAATGGTCATTAAAACGTGCGGACTAGTCCTGTTATTCACTTCAGGCTCGCTCAGTCACAATGAACCCTGGAGGCTAATGGTGAGGTTGATTCCACCAGGCGTGGATGAAACGCTGGCTTGGTGAAGGACAGTTCAGCAGCTCAAGTCAGGAGAAATCAGTTCAGTCAGTGCTCACTCTGCCTGGCGGGAATAGAGACGAGCCTTCACTGTGCACCTTGCTTTGTCTTTTATGCATTTAATGATAAAAGAAATCCTGAAAGTGTGGTTATTGAGCATTACAGTAATACATTTGTCCAAACCATCATGTTAACACACACGTGAAAGATTAAAATCTCCCACAACCATGTAAACCAGATGAAATAAGTAACTTAGTGCCTTGGCAGCCTGGAATGCAATGAATGCAATAAAGGAAAGCTGCTTTTTCCAACCAAATGCTCCTCAGATTCCTGAAAATCTCGTATTTTAGTTGGCCATCAGTGGCGTGGCTGCCACAGATCTTGCACAATAGAACTAAAATAATTTGAAGCTGGATCTCCATGTTTTGCACACTAACTCATTAGATTTCATTACTTTCATTGTGCTGCATCTGCAACTGCCATTTTTTTGTTTGTACATCAGGGATTTCGGGATATATGTCCTTGTGGTTGCGTGTTGACCAGGTAGACTAGTTTTAAAGGGTTAATCCACTAGTTCAACCTCTTCTTGATAAGTGATATGATCAGTGCAGAAGCTGTATTCAGATGAACAATTGTGAACAGCATTTGTCACATAAATAACTGCCAGGTTTTAGGAATATCAGAATTTGGGATTAAAACTTGGAGAGCAGCTACTTTTTTGCTTATGATGATAGCGTTGCCATTGTGCTGCTCTGCCTTGCATCCCATGTACCTCTCATTAGGTGCTTTCTTTATTTGCTAATTATCTTTCAATTCTAACCAGAAGCATTAAAGAAAATACAAGTTTAGATAATTATTTTGCGTTTCCCCTCCAATCAGTTCCAAGATTGCTCGATGAAGATGTTGGATTGAGAACCAAAGAGACAAATCGTTCTCAGTTCAAATAAGTGAATTTTGAGGTCTCTTCTTGCTGTTAAATTGCACTGTGTGAGAGCAGATTTTGGTTGCAGGAAGCCAAGCTCTGCCAGCTTGCTTTCCTTCATACGTCCCCACACCTATGAAGCCCTCCAAAGGTTTTCAAATAAATCACATTCCACTGACTTTCTCTATGATCGCTTCATTTTTGCTTTGACAAGAGAAGTATTTTCACTGGGTATTGTGACCAGACACATTTAACAATGTCCACTTTGACCGATTTTTCTGACTGAAAAAACACTCACTGATAATCAAAACTGTGGGTAGAATGTACAGCCAGTAGTATAAGCCCTGTAAACCAACCCTGATGGTGGAACTGAACATCACATACATTATAGACAAGTTCAGAGACTGTAGATGTCATCAGTATTTGTATTTAGATGAGCGTGTTACAGGTAATTCCCCCCCTGCAGATGTGAGATTGAGCTATCCTGTTTCAGTCAATGTTGCTGAAGGCTTTCACTCTTTTTCCTCTCTCTGTCTACTTGGAAGTGAGTCGCCTCTCTGTGTCGCCCTCACGCTCTGCTGTCATTACTGGATGATGGAGATGGAGCACTGTCCTGGATCTGATTGCCTTTATATAGCTTCTCTCTCTGTCCCTGACCCACATACAGACACATCTTTGAATGTAACGAGTAGAGAAGGCATAATGTGTCGATGTTCAGAGTTTTCATAGCCATGTTTCTGTAACATCAGAGCACCCAGACTCAAATTAGAATTATCACTCACTGTAGTTTGCTTTTCAGTGTGGGCTTTCAGGTTCGCACATGAATGAAGCACAGGTTAAACTTTGACTTTGGCTGTGGCTGGTTTTTTACTTCACACATGGGTGAGCTCATGCTGTTCATCAGAGCCTGCAGAGGGCAGCATTTCTCAACTCTGTGCCCTCAGAGTGGTTGAGAGAGAGATTAAATCAAAGAAGAGCTAATATTAGAACATTTTCACTTTCAGAAAAACTGATTATTTTAATTTGTTCCCCACTGTCTTAAATTAACTTTTCATTTTCCTCTCTGTCTGCTGTGTTTCAGGTGGAATCTTGCCTTGAAATGAGATGTCAGGATCACAGTATTGAAACTGACGTTCTGAAAAAGAAACTGCAAACACTGCGCTATGGAGAATGTAAGACATCTCATGAAATAAGCTGTAGAAAGAAGAAGAGCTGTAACACTGGAAAGAGTTGTCGATTGTTCTTCAACAATTAGCAGAAATGAGAACAGAAAGCCAATGAGGGAGTAAACGCCTGCATCACCAGTCAGCTCATTGAAGCCTCGTTGCTCCTGGCAGACATGAGTGTTCCTCAGCCCAGCGAGGGCTTCCCTGTCAGGGGGAAAGGTGGTTCCACCATGAAGCTCCCTCTTAGCAGTGAAGGAGACCACAATGGGAATGCTTTCCCAATTTCTTCTTCTTCCTCCTCATCCTCCTCCTGTCTGGGGGATTTGTCTCCTGAGTCCTTGCGGAGTCTGAGCAGCCTGAGTGGGGCCCGGACTGACAGCCCACTGGATTACGACATGTTTGAGGTCACTGTTATGACAACAGTAATGACCAAAATGACAGATGATGTTTTGACATGGGATCCAGAGAAGGAAAACCAAAATGACAATGATGACATTTTGGGGGGAAAGATCCAAGTGGCAGCAGATCTAACAGAATCCAATGACAACTCTGTGTCCATTTACCTGGACGCCAACAGTGAGTACCACCAGGAAACCTGGAAGGACAACCTGACATTGTCCTTAACACACAGCGGGCAGCGTGGCAGTAATGATGCACTCAGCAGTGGAAGTGGTAAAGGGAAAACGCACGGCTCCTCAACTCCAGACTCGGATGCCACGGAAGTCCCTGCTGCTGCTGATGATGATGATGATGATGAGGAACTGTTGTTTATGTCTGTGAGCTCTGACATGATCACAAACACAAGCAGGCAATGCAACAGTAGCTCTGAGCTGCAGACAGAAGGTGCTGAAGGTGATAAGAGGTCAGAGCTGCTGGTAGAAAATCTGGTAGCGCCTTCGGCTTCTGAGGACCTCAGTAAAACCATCCAGTTGTCATCTTCTTCTTCCTCTTCTGCTCGTCCAGCTCATTATACAAAGGAAGTCACTTCTCCTCCACAAGAGGGAGCTGAAAGTTGTGCTGTGGACACCAAACCTCACACAGGTCAGCCAGTCAGAGCAGCAAAAGCCATATCAACCACTTCCACTTCACCTGCTGTCCGGACAGGTGTGTCCACATCTGTCCGGACATATGGTCCAGGAGCACAGAAAGATTCACAGCGGGAACAAAAACTTGTGAGGTCTAAAGCTGGACCACAGTCTCCAGCTAATACACCCACCCAGGTACTGCAGAGTTTCTGAAGCCCTTCAATGTATTAAGTATCGACTCTGTTTAACATTTGTGTTTCCTCTTCTATTTATCAGAACAAATCTGCTCCAGCCAGTGGAAGGAGAGCTGTTCTAAGGAAGGCAGGGGTCAGATCATCAGCTGGTGCAGGCAAAGAGGCCGTGGCGCTGAAACCCATCAGAGCAAAGAGCAGCAGTGTCAAAACCAAACAAATGACAGCTACGGACGACTCAGCCCAGCTTGACAAGAGCGTGGCTATACCGCAAACACTCTCAACTTCAATCAGCTCTCTGGACTTAACTGATGATAGACCCTTGGACTCTTCCGGCAAGGTTGTCCGGGAAGTGCCTGTCAAACCTGAGACAGTTGAAGGTGTGGAGCCTTCATACCCAAGTCAAGAGTCTGAAAAGGGCCAGAGGGAGGCTACTGAAAAGGCTTTGGTAACAGAGGCAGCTGTGGAGAAACCGAGGAACAGCAGCAGGGTGAGCATTTAAAATGAGCATCAGACTGTGCTTTGTCACAATTTACATTAAAATCATGCTTCTTTTTTTTTTTTTTATATGGATACAATCATTGTGAAACAAATAACTTTTGTCATCCACCTGAATACATGGTGTGTGATTTAATGCGGTGGTGGGGATCTCGTTGCGTCTTTGAGGTTTAAGAACTTTTCATTAGTATAGAATTTTTATTGCTCATTTAAGGACCCTTTTAGAAGCACATGGATTTGTGTCTAATCTTTCTATGGCCCAGACATTTAAGTACATTGCAGGTAGTACAGTAAAAAAAAAGAACAATCTATTTAAAAATCTATTTAAAATGAGAAAATAATCAACAAAAGACACTTTTAAAGACAACAATAAACAAAGACGTGAAAGACTAAGAATATTAAAACAGAGTAGTTTATTAGGAATATGTATTATTCTGTTATTTGGCAAGATGGCTCTTGAAAATTAATTTTTTTAATTCACTGTAGCTTGGATATTGGTAGGCAAAGAATTCCAAAGTTCTACTGACCTTTGAATAGGTTAGTTCACAAAAGTGTATTTTGGGAGCTGCAAGCATTATGTTACTAGAAGAAGCTTCTTATGGGCATACGTTAAATATCGTCATTTCTTAATGAGCTCAGGACGCTGTTAGATTAATTTTTAAGATGTGGCTTTTCAGCTAAATGAAACAAAAGCTTCTTCTGGAACCTCAGTGACATTAAAATTTGCAGGTCGGAGACAGGAAGGTAGCAGTTTCGTAAAGTATAGCTCAAGACCAGAACATTAACTAAATAACAGCAAAAGGCTTGGAGCTTCAGTCATCTGATAGCCTCTGTGGTGGTGTATTTGATGTTTATTGGCATTATTTACATAAACAGGCGATTGTGATGGATGTTTTTAAATGAGGGAGTGTTGCGTGTACAGTATGTGCTCTGTCTGTGGTATGTGTTTTGAAGATCAGTGACAGGTTTGAAACCTGTCTCAGCGTATTCTGTCAAAGGCAGCCTCTGGGTGTTAATCTGCTCAGGGTGTGTTTGGAACAGATCAGCTGTACCACACACATACAGTCACCTGTTACGAAATCAAATACAGCGTAAACCGCTGTGATATGTTCTGTGAATCTGCACTTATTTTTCTAAAGGTTGTGAATAAGGTCATATGGTTGCCATCAACAGTGATGAATTTATTGGGGTGGACCTCACTGATCGATGCTCATTCCATTCTCAAAGACTGCATGAACTCCATCCATAGTGGAGTGAGTTCAGATGTCCATATGGTTTAATTAGATTAGTATTTTAAAATATGCAGTTGCATGTTTGCATTCAATTTCTCCGTCCATCCATCCATCCCTCCATCTCTGTACAGGCAGAAGATCAGCTGCTAGCAGCTGGCGTGTCCACACATGATTTAGAGAGTATTGGTATGCTGAGGTAATCCGCGGGCTCAGCCTCTTGGCTCGGATAAAAAGTTGACGAGAATATAAGCTGCAGGAACACTCTGAAGTGTTTCATCTCTTCTGAACAAGCCCTGCGTCTGCTGTGCTGCCATTTTGGGTAGGATGGTGAGAGTAAAGGGGATCAGCATTTGAATCAAGACACATGGGATATTTTTCTGCAGACTAAGTGACCAAAGTAGACATAAAAACAGACTTGAAAAAGTTCACTTACTTTTCTTCCCAACTGTTCTGTTAGCAAAGATAACTGGGCAATGACAACCAACAACACTGTAGGTTGATTCTTTACTCTGACAGGGCTGAGACAGATGCCAGACCCTCATCCACAAACTCAGTCCATGTGTGCTGGTGTTTATAGAGGGGTGGGGGTGGAGGTCTGGTCAGAGCCAGGATTCTCAGGAGGAATGTACAACATAATAGCAACTTTCCCCCCCCCCCCTCTTGCAGTTGCTGCACACTCCGGATAGTCCCTCCTCCCTCTCTTTTCCTTTCTGTCATTTCCTCCTCCCTCTCTGTCTTAAAACTGTCTCTCCTTCACTCCTCCCCTCTGCTCCCTCACTGCTTCCCTTTCCCTCTCCAGTCCACATTTCTGACGAAGCAGGGAATGGCTAACACCATGGTCTCTCTGCGCAGCTCCGAGCTGGGGCCCCTCAGCTGGGATGCTGTCACTAAACGTCAGCTCTTCCTACAGAAAGTCTCCTCCAAGCTGGGGCCCAACGCCAGGCCGCAGGGGCGCGGCGTGAGATTGGACAAGGGGTCATCAGGGACAGGCCTTCCAGGACAGGGAAACCCCGGGCCACAGCAAGCCCACAGTGATGGTTCCACGTTGAGAGAGGATGGACAGAAGGCTGAGGTTGGATCTCTAATCAAAGCAAGGCCGAGCCAAACTCAGAGCCAGGGTGAGTCAGTCTGGTTTCCACATACAGTAAACTGTAAAAAACATGAACTATTTCAGTACAGGCACACTTCACGTAACCTGAAACCTACAAAACGGTTCACTCCAGATGTATATGCATGTGCAGCTGCACATGGCGATGCTGGTTAAAATGCTGTTCGACCACACAACACGCTGCGGGTCAGGGCGCTGCTCAACAGCAGAACCTGCTGCTTCCCAACACACTGCTTAGCTACTCAAAAACTCAGCACACTGATTGACAACACAACATGTGGCTCGACAACACCAATGTGTTACTCATTAACACGCTGCTTGTCAACACACTGCTCAACAATGCGACACGCTGCTCGACAACACAACACTCTGCTTGATAACACACTGCTTTACGATACACTTCTCAACACAATAACATGATATACAATAATATGCTGCAGCTGCATGAGTAGCCAGTCAGCTGTGATCTGATGTCAGTGGTCAACACGTTGCTCAATAACACGACTTGCAGCTTGACAACATAATGCTCACACTGTCAGCTGTGTGTGTGTTTGTCTGCAGCTCACACAGAAAATGAGCAGGCCGACACTGCAGAGCTGCCAGTTAAAATGCCTTCCACATACCGTTTTACACACACACACACACACACATGGGTTTACAATACATAACACACTCATACTGTTGTGATTTCCTCTGTGGCACTTACAGTGAGCAAGTTGCTGATGGACAGGCTTGTATTGTGTGCCTGTGTGTGTATTGCAGAAGAGCAGAACTGTACAGCTCTGTTAGCTTTCCAGTAGTGTAACAAGCTGCCATGGGACACTGAGACTTAAACCAATGTTGTCCTGCTCATGCCTGTTTGTCTTCAGAGGAAGTTATCCTAGGCATCATTTTCTCTTTGAAGCTGTCATTTTTTTTCTTCCAGTCTTCCCTGTTTCTCTCCTCTTTTCTTTTCCCCTTGAGGGAATTTCCTCCCCGTTTGTGTTGACTATGAAATGGAGAGGGCTGCTGGCGTCATGTCAGTCACATCCCGACATTGTGAGCTCTAAATGTCATGTTGAGACACTCGTCTTGGGTCTGGCGTAATCTGCAACTTGAGCCTTGTTTTCCACAGTCCCTCTGTCATTTGCGTAGCAGACAATGCTAATGGTATGTATGTGTGTGCAAAACCAGCTCTTTCTTCCTATAAATGTGACATTCTGATGAACAAAAGCTCATCTGTCCTGTGATTTGCAGAAACAGACAGACGCATCTCGACCATCAATGGTTCCTTTGACAGTGTGTTGCGTTTTGACTTGATTACTTCATTACAAATCCGTTGGCCAACGTAATTTCTTATGCTCAGTGGATTTATCTGTACTGAGATAGGCTTCAGTTTAATCTGCTTGTAACATCAAAGAAATGCCGTAAGGAGGGCGAACCACATTTTAGCAGTGGGTCAGTCCAAGGTCAGATCTTATAGAAGGACAACACTATCTACAGTTAACTGCGAGCTCCACAGTTTCATGCGTCCCGTGGACACTCGAGTTTGTGGTTGTCTTTCCTGTTTGCTTTGTTGATTCATGTCTCGTCTGGTTGGTTATTTCAGGCAAACATTTACTGCGCTGTAACTAATGCACAACTACTGGTCACACATAACAGTAGAACTGTAGACAGCAGATAGCTGATAAGCCAGCACTTTATGTAAGAATGGTGACAACTCATTGGTGTTATGTTTCCTCCATGTTTGAATGTTTCAGCTCATGATCATGGATATCATACATTTCATGACCTTCCTGACTGTTTTCCCCAGAATGAGAATGAGAATGAGCTAAGACATGAAGTACTGTTCAAAATTCTCCATTAGTCACTAGTAGATTTTCGGTTGAATCAACGTTGTAATGACCATATATTTTTAGTTCCGGTCTCTTCATCAGACTACAGCCAACAAATACAGGAAAAAATGAATACAATATTTAAAAAAAAGACAAAACAGTTTCCATAGGCTAAAATAAAGTGTGAGCTCTCCTCACTCTCAGCATGTCCTGAACTCTGTTGGGCAGATGAGATGAGATTTACCACACTGGTCCTATGTTTTACACCACATTTATTCAAGACACATAAGCTATTAGTGTTGAGCATTACATTCACATCTTGTACATGTTTAACCCATTAAATGCTTGCCAACACCTATGAACATGAACACTTTCAAAATCTAATGAGAAGTTTTTCATAGTTTCTCCTTTTAAAATAGAAGTCATCCAGCAAGAACCTGGCTCAACGGCTTCATTGGGATGCCCATTGAACCTTCTACAGTCTGAAGAGCCTTGTTTAAGAACGATCTTCGTAGAAATGTAGCAGCCAATAAACCACATTTTTCAGGAGGGCAATGAGGGGAAAAGGGTAAGATATGCCAAAGCTCAAAAGGATTGTAATGAAGATCAATGGAAAAGAGTGGTATGGAGTGTTGACTTTTGTCTGTAGGAGCCATTTTGTTGATTTGTCTACATATTTCATGTACTGTCTGGTCGTTGATAAAGAGACTAAAATGGACAAAAGTATGGATAGTCATTGAATTTTATTAAGACAAAATGGTGATGACCTAAGATTATTGGACAGTACATTGAATAAATATACAATTGTATGCCAAAATTTGGCCATCGATGGACAAATTGTATTTTTGAAATGATGAGTAACTATGTATTAATGTTTGCTGGTCATAGTGTCTCTTTTTTCTATGTCCTACAAAGACTGTTTGCATCTTTTCAATTAAATAAAATGATTAAAATATGGTATATAATATAATATGTTTTTTTGTAATTGAAAAGATGTAAAGTTATTTTATTTTTTTTTTTTTTAGATGAAGTTGGCTTTTACCCTGAAACATTGCTTCTAAAACTCTTTTCGAGTCCGAGGTTGAAATGTATCTTCAGTCTAAATTTGGGTGTTTCTGACCTCAAACTAACATCTGAGTTTAAAGCGGTTTGTTAAAGTCAGGATTACAGGAGGAATGTAGTCATTAAAACTTGCCCGGTGCAGTGAGTCCTGCGTGTATCAACAGTATACACGAGGAACACTGCGGCAAGCCAGCGCTTAGCTAACATTGACTTCCTGGCTAAGAGACTCCAGCTGCTGTCCCTCTGGCTGCTTTTCATCAGAATTGAAGGCAAATGAAGCCAGATGTTTCCTGCTGCTCTACCTTAAACAACTGTGTGTGTGTGTGTGTGTTAATGTGAGGTAATGTAATTGCGGTGAACACTAACTTTTCCTCTCTAACAAGTTCTGTTTTTCACAGTTCTTTGTGCTTTGTAACTCCCTCCCTTCTGAGGAACAGAGCATACGTGCAAAAGAGTTCTGCTGAAAGATTGAAACTTGGATGTCAATGGATAAAAGGGTGTTGCAGTGTTTGATAAAACACAGCATTCTTAGGGTCTTTGGAATGGTCCCATTGGAATGGCCAAAACCACTTTGTAAACTGCTGCTCTGCACTGCACTCAGAGTTCAAACTTTGTCAACTTTGACTCCTGGGCACAGCTGAACTGAAGAGCAACCACGGAGATGTGTGTGCTATAGAAAATGCTGAATTTCCTCTCGTTCTACATCAATGAAAGCCTCACCTCAGTAGAATGTGTAATGTGTGGCAACATGTCAGTGGTCGGTGTGGCTGCCAGGTCTGAGAGAAAATTAGCATATTGTGAAGTTGGGAAAATAAAACTGTAGCTTAAAAATATAGTTACCCAATCTTTTTTTTGTTGCTGTTACCACTGAGCAGAGGTAAGATTGGAGCTGGCTCTCATTGGTTTGGACGTCCTTGCTTGCAGCCACATTTGGATTCATAGTAGTTGGGACCAAAAATAAAGACACGAGACCTTCAGGAAAGCCTCACTGTCTCGCTTACAGCATAACTAGTGGACAGTAGCTTTCAGGACTGTGGTTATGGAAGTACAGAATGCTGTGGCTCACTTAACAAGGCAGGCTTTCACAGAAAAGCAGTGTATAAAAAACAAACAACAAAAAAAAACCAAGCAAAGCCAAAAACAGACCGCCAGCTCCGGTATTACAACTGACAGAACAGATATCAACCCTAGCCAGTGCCATGAATGGCCATGTTTGAGAAAACTAGGCTGTATTGTTGGAGTTGCCTGCTCTTATGAAATGAAAAGTCATCCATCTGGGCTACTGCTGGTAGCTGTACTACTGATTTTTTTTATTTTTTTATAACCATAAATAACTTATTTAATGATGACAATAGGAAGAAAGTAAATGTCAACTATGTACTGCTTAAAACAAGTTAAAGTAGTCTCATAAAGTCAATCAATCAGATTTTATTTATAATTGTCACAAATTACAAATTGTCTCACAGACGGCCATCTGTACAGATGCGACACCCTCTGCGTTTAAACCCTTGAACCGGGTGAGGAAAAAAACATAAAAAAAACCCTGAACAGGGAGGAATAACGAACATCAGGACGAACCACATGGGTGGGATCCTTCTCACAAGGACAGACAGATGTACAATAAATGTCACATGTATGGAGCACAACACTGTGACAATGGCAAAGTATAGAAAATGGTGCTAATGCTATATCATGTTATGATCTTGAGCTGCATGATCACCTCTACACTAGCAGGCAGGCCGTAAAGATAAACCATTTCCAGGTTTCACGGGAACCTGTGGAAAGAGAAAGCACAGGGACGATATGGAGTTAGCGACATCAACTACTGGGACAAGAATGATTAGATAAAGTGAGAGATAGAGGGGCTCCCTTGACCGCATAGCCGAGGGATCTGCCTCCCAGACTAATTTTGGAGATCCTAGGAACTAGAAGTAAGCCTGTGTTTTGGGAGTATAGTGATCTAGTCAGGTAATAATGTGCTATGAGCTCTTATGATATGAAGGTTTAAGAACATTTATGGCTTTGTAAGTCTGCATGAGTTTTGAATGATTTTAGGTCCCAGCTCTAATAGTAACCGTTTGCGGCTGTCACGGAGCAGAGGGTGAATTGCTGATGTCTATCAGTGATGCCTTTTTAAGACAGAACATTCCTTATGAAGGGAATTCGACCTTTTAGTGTCCATCCACATTATAAGATTGAGGCTTGAACAAAGTCGATGTTTATGGTCTGTCCATGTTAGCAGATGTGATGTTTTCAGGACTGCTGGATTTTCTCTACTCGGCCGGAGATCAGGTTGCTGGTCCTAAACATGGTCATGGATTAGATTTTTGTATAATAAGTAAGTTATTACATCAGCACGAAATGTTGACGCCCTTAAAACATTTTACTGAATGTGTTTCCGTTAAAAGCGAAGCAGATACCTGATTTTGTTCCTCCTTACTGTTGTTTCTCTGTGTTGCAGTCTTCCTGCCCAATGTGTTGTGACGTGTCATAGCTCTCAGGGGAATTCAAAATGAATGTGTGTGTGTGTGTGTGTGTGTGTGTGTGTGTGTGTGTGTGTGTGTGTGTGTGTGTGTGAAAAAAGAATAGAGGACACCAGTCAGGTTGCAGCAGCATGTTGAAGTCCTGAAAACCTCTTCCTGGATCCCAAAGAAAGAGTGGTTCTGCCATTTGAAAGACTTTATTTATAGATCTAAATTCAGCATTTTGTTAAGTGTTTATATTCATATTTAAAATAGAAACACAAATAACTGAATAGATAGAAAACTATATGATTCCACTAGGTCATAACTCTGATCATCCAGAGCCGATCAAGGACGCTGGTTGTGTTGTCCATATTTTCAAAACCACTTCATTTTGTATTTTGAAAGTGGTTGGATGGATGAGATTGATGATAATGGATGGATGCATTGATGTTGTATGTATGACAGATTACTGATGATCATGAAAAAGGCTTAATGCTCGTCTACAACTTGAAGCACGATTTCCATTTTTCATGGTGACATTGATATTGTGTTGCTACTGTGCTGAAATCTGTTGATCCATCAATCTTATTAAAGTGTCACACACTTTCTCCATGAGTCTTCGAGATCATCCTATCTAGCTGTCACCATTCCTCTTTTCTCCTCTGTCGTGTAAGTCAATCTCATGTTGTCTCAGTTCCTAAAATTCATCTGGAGCAAAGAGGAGCTGTGAGAGAGGAAGCATGTTATGTCCTTTGTGAAAGTCAGATGGCATCATATCTTATTGATGGTGATGACGCTTCTTCTCTCCTTGTTTCTTCATCACCTCACTACTCTCATCAGAGGAATGACTAAGACACAAAGTGAGAAGCCAGGGTTAGGAAGCGAGGATGCAGAATGAGCACATTGTCTCGCTATATGTACATTATGTACTTCCTCTCTCTCTCCCAGGTATCCCCAAACCTCGCACCACCACAGACAGAGCACTTACTCAGCAGCCACCATTAGGACGACCCACAGCACCAGCCACATCTAAACTTCCTGTCAAGGGATTACCCACAAACCTCAGTTCCTCGTCCCTGGGAAGCAACGAGAACAATGGAGACGCAAACAAAGGTGAGGGAACACACACACACACACACACACACACACACACACACACATACACACACACTCTCTTTTTGGTGGGGTTTCCCAATTACAGCTGACTTAACTTTCTTCTCTCCTGTGTGTGTGTTTATATATGTTATACACACAGTTGTTGTGTGTAAAATTACCTGCAGTGACTGCCCCAAAGTTTATGACAATGTTATGGGCTGTTGATGTGAAATCTCCAGTCAGCTCGTCTCTCACTCTGTTTCACATAAATGTTATATTCTAATATTATTTTCTGGTGCTTTCAAGCGGGGCAGCTTTGGCTCAGATGGTAGAGCGGTCGTCCAGTGATCGGAAGGTTCCCGGTTCGATCCCAGACCCTGCAGTTAACATGTTGAAGTGTCCTTGAGCAAGACACTGAACCCCAAATTGCTCCTGATGCTGCGCCATCAGCGGATGGTTGATGCTCCTGATGAGCAGGTGGCACCTGCGAGGTAGTCACGGCCACCAGTGTATGTGTGAATGGGTGAATGCAAAACCTGTGGTGTAAAGTGCTTTGAGTGGTCAACAATGACTATATACAGGACTTATTAATGATAGAGAGAGAATTATTCATATAATCTTCTGGTGTGAGAGTACATTATCTGCAGCAGCAAATCCTTCCTATCTGAAATTAACCCGTGACCAGTGCTTTCCTCGATCTCGGGAGAGAACAATCAAACCAGGTCTATGAAAATAATCCCAAACTAAATGTTACCAAACAAAAGAGAGAGGAAACTTATTACAGTTTTAATTTATTTATACTGTTTGTGCTGTTTTGCATTTCTATATTATCCTGTCTAAATGAAGAAGAAAACTCTTGGACCATGTCTGGGGGCTTGCTTATAACTGGTAATGCCATTTCTTTAAGGTAGGGACATGTTCTCGTTTGGCCCCTCCAGCCTGGCTGTTCATTGCCTCTACAAACGTCTGGAGACCACTTGATGCGGTCAGAAAACACAGAATTACTGACTGAAGTAAGAAGTCATAAAAAGCAGCACCTCATTTATCGGGTTTTTCAGTTACGTAGCACTTACAGACCTCCAGGTTGTCATGGTGACTAGATCACACGAGAATCCCAGTTCCCATGGTAATATTCAGGTATTTATTCATATCAGAGAGGAGCATCAGTGAACACTTACTATCAGCTGGTATGCTTATGAGCTGCAGACAATTCTGTCTGCTGATGGTAGATGGATATTCAGAATGTGTGTAAACAGGCTGTGTCTGGCCGGGAGCTGGGGGGCCTGGGGAGGAACTCTGCTCACCCCTCCATTGTTCACCTTGTGTCTGAAAGGGTCTGGGGTCTGTTGTTTCCTCCCCCTGTCTGTGCCTCCTCAGCGCTGCCTCAGCCGGGGTGTGGGGCGCATGGTCAGTGCTGTTGGGGTGGGTGCTGGCTTGCCCCATTGAGGGGTCATTGTCTGGAGGAGGCTCAGGCCTCTTTTGTGTGGGGTGGGCCCCCTGCTGTTGGTTTGGGTGTGGTTCAGGTGCATGGAGCCTTGGGGTCCGGGTTTTGCCTGTGCCTGGAGGGCTTGCCTCTGGCTGGGAGGGGTAGCAGGTGCCTTCGGTGTTCCGGGGGCCTCACCCCTCCAGTATGAGGGTCCCCACTGATTAGTGAGACTAACAAGTACATCAGATGTTTTAAGCCAACACAGCATTCATAACTTCAACAATTAGTGGCCTGTGCTTATATAACCATTTTTCTCCTTGCAACCTTTTATACTACCTTTTATTGAAATATTCAGCTTTTTCTGGGATTTATTTTATATTATATTCTCCCTGGTTTTGTCTTCTATGGCGCTGCTGTGACTTGTGAATTTCTTTGATGATGTGTTAAGTCTTTTATGTAATATAAGACATTAAAGACATAATTTCTTCCTCTCTAAAGCGTCTTTCTTTGTCCTTGTCTCCTTTCCTCCTGTTTGTCACTCTCACATCTGTCTGCGCTTTCATTTTTTTGTCATTCATTTTGATCTTTCATTTTTGACAGTATTAAAGTTTAGATTCTATCTTTGTAAACAATGGATTTCATCCTTTTTGCTTCTTAATATATTGAAAATCAGCTGAGATTGATTTTCAGGCTCTTCATTCTACATTTCTGCAATTCAGTAAATGTTTTCATCAGTTTTATTTCAGTAATCTCCACATTTCATCCACATATTATTATTATTATAATTTTTTTTTTACCAGGAAATGCAATTCTTCTAGTTTTAATATTAATATTTCTGTGTCCTTTTCCTTCAGCTTCTGCAACATCCTCGGGATGGACCAAGCCAGATGAGCGGCCCAGCAGAAGTGCACTTCCTGTGAGCATCCAGAGCGCCGTAAAGCCTTTCACCTCCAGCACTGCAGCTACCACCAGCTCCGGAGCTCCATGCGACGCTACCGGTGGTGTCACGGCTGCTCCAAAGCCTCACCTGATGAGGAGCCGAGCTCTGTCGCTGCAGGCCAGGACCCCTGCTTCCAGTGAGTGTTTACTCACTTTCTTTGTATGATTGTTCATCAGCAGGATTGCACAAAAGCTACAGGACAGATTTAACATGAAAGTTTAAACAGAGGTGGCTTTCGACCCAACTTTGATTTTTTTTTTTTTTTTTTGTAAATATGAAATGTATATGAAGAAATATTGAGAAAAATAGTGCATTAATAACTTTAGAACTACTGCGTGTTATTGACAATCAGGATTGGGTTTAGGGTTATCATGACTTGTCTGTATGAGTGTTTGATAGAACTGGTTCTCCGTATATCTGAGGACTCAGAAGAGTGTGTGTGTGTTGTTTCAAAGAGGGAATAAATCGGAAATTCTGCTCAGAGTTGATTGTTTTAACTGGAACAGGAAAGTGAGAAAGTGAGCAAGTGAAACAAAGCCCCCTCTGGAAGTCCTGCAATGGTCTTTGACTTCTTCTACATCCTTTCTGCAGGTCTGAAGACCCCGATGATCACTAACCTCAACACAGCTAAGGCGACAACCTCCCATCAACCATTGGCAGCAAAGAGTCCTACGGCCAGTCATCTGCTCAAGCAGACATCCCAGAATGTCTTGCAAAGAAGTGGCTCGGCAAGACTGAGTCGCATTCACGGTTCAGGTACAGACATATGAGTGGTTTGCGTACGTGTGTGTGCGCGTGCGAGGTGTTTAAGGGCTGCAAGTGTGTCAGCGTCTTGAAGTGAATTAATCCTGTAGTCTTGGCAGTCGACACAGTGGCAGCCTTCCAGTGTCATCACAGCTTGTGTGAGATTTGCTTGTCGTGACGTGAGCACGTCTGTCTTGAATGATGTTGAAGTACCTGAAGCTGTTCCCCTGCTGTCTGTTATTTACAGAGCAGCGCTCTACCTAACAAACTTCACTCTTCAGCACGTTCTTGTTAACTTTCTACATTCTGCTCATGCTGATTGGATACTTGAGTTCAGACTGTGCTTAACATGATGAGAGGGAGAAAAAGCTTGTGTCGTACGTTTAATCTGACCGGATCCTCATTACAAACACTTCAGGTTACACTTCTCATCGGTTAATTTGTGCAGTACAGTATGCATTGCTACACACACACTAATGTCAAATCACACCAACAAGCAGACATGTGGCTTGAGTAATTTGGTCCAAGTCTCAGGCAGGTCCCAAATCTTTTTAGGTTTTTTCAGTTCGAGTCCTTAGTTAAGGCAAGTTACGTCACCCAACACTCTGAAATCTCACCTGCAATATCCTGTCTTATAAAGAAAATAAACAGGGTATTAACACCTGTCTAATAATAATATGGTCTAAAAGTAAAATGTTCTAGTGTTATAGTAATCACTGTTGTGTAATCACGCACTTCATAAGAGCAGCTTTCAAGTTCACAGCTCACACATTTGAAATAAGTTTATACCCATTTTTTTTAATTTTCATAACGAGCTGCCCCACCTCCCAGTATCCATCTCCAGCCCAATCTTTGTCACCACTGTCAATGGTAATGTGTTGCAGTATTAGCAAAGTAATGTAACACTATGAGACAGGCTCTTCCATTTAAAGCCGGGCGATGGCAAACCGAGTGTGAACATTGTGAACTCCTGACACGCTCTTTCATTACCTGCAGACAGAACCACACCAAACCAAACCAAAGCGCTGTATATTTGTTGCATGAAGGACAAAATGTGATGAGCACAGCTTAGATATTCAGTATATCTGTAGTTTGAAAAAACGTGATTATATAATGTCAACACTTTATTCTGGGATTGATTTAATTGGTGTCTGGATAACCATCACTTCAGGCTAAAGTTAGCCAGCTAAAGAGCTGTGACAGAGCTGATTATATGTGATAACCTCAGCTGACAGCAGCCCTGACACACTTCCAGATCAGAATGAGTAATCAAAAGATGAATAAAGTTTATTGTTGTACTCTCACCATCAGAAATCAGGTTTTCATTTGTAAAACTAGAAGCGATGACATAATGATGATCTGAGTTGATCTACTGACCAAAATGACGTGCTTGCCTGGCGAACAGAATCAACTAATGACAATGATTGCAGCATGTGCATACATTGAAACGTTACACAGACCGGTAAATGGTAATGTTTTGAACGTTTTAAATATTCCATATTTGATAAACGGATATTTAAGCACACACTAAGGAGTCACTCACATATTCATATCTCAAGTCACAAATCTTTATGGTTCAATTCGAAGTCAAGTTGCAAGTCATAAAAAACACATCTCTGGTATTAATATATTGTATCTGTTATTGATGGAAGCAGCAAAGATTTGTGGTCTCAGATAATGTTGGAGCATTAACGACATGTTGTATTTACTGAAACTCGTTTCCCATGGCGTGCTGCTGGTTTCCCTCCATATTGGCCCTGTGAAGCCAGGACCTGTGGCTGCAGCCTCTCCTCATGTGGTGGTTCTGGTCTTGGCCCAGGCGCCTGGCTGCCACCGTTGTGTAGCTGGTCCTGTGTGGAGGCGGGACTTAGACTGCTGTCAGCTGATGGTGGCAGGCAGCCTCCCAGTCTTCACACACACCACAGCAGCCCTCAGGCGACAGTGGTTAGCAGTGTGGGCTTTTAAAGCTCCCGGTGGCTTTTTTAGCTCCTTCAGTTCCTACAGAACTTAGACTTCACACCCTCTATGCACCATTTACAGTTGCACTCAAAACTTTTTCAACCCATGTTACAAATTAGATTGGCAAAATTTTGGCAAAACTTCCAGCTGTTAATAAACAATAAACAAGTCAGACAAGAACATTGTAAATAGTGTAACACAACTAATATATGTTCACAATTATGTAAGTGGTTTCTTCAATTTTAACTCAAAATACCACTTTTATTGACTACTGCAGTCACTTTAGCTCTTATGACCTGCTGCAAACTTGTTGTATAGCCAGACACAAGTTTCTGGCATTTCCAATGGTCAGTGTTATCGATTTTCTGTGGTTTTCTGAGCCCAAGATGGACACTGTAGAATCTTCCAGGACTTATTTGCAAACCAAGCCTTGAAGGACCTTGTGGGATGCTTGGGACCACAAGCTTCCTCAGCTTCCTCACTGACGGCATGATTTTTCTCCTAGGATGTCCTGATACTTGATTAAATTCATCTTGGCATCCAAATGTTGCAGGTTTCCAGTGCCAGAAGAAGCAAAGCAGCCCCAAAGTATCAACTAGCCACAGCTGTGCTTCACTGTAGGTAGAGTGTGTCAGTGTGCATAGAACTGATGCACTTTGGTTGTCCAGGTGAAGCAGTTCATAGTCGCAGCTACAGTCAAACACTCCAACAGCTCCTGTCCTGTTGAAATGTATTGTCTTATGAGAATCTTTCGTTCACTGATATAACTGTAGAAAATGTACACTGTACACATTGTATATAATCAAAGATAGCAAATATATATAGAGTGACAAACCAACCCTGACATTGAAAGTCCTTCAGCAAATTGAAGAGGACAAGAATCGTAGCATGTTCACTCTTTTACAAGACGATCAGAGAATCATGTCGCTCATCTAAGCTTCAGCTTCATCGTGCAGCTGCCGCCCTTCAATATACAGCACATATAGCGTGTGAGTGTGCACGCGCAATCTCTGCAGTATTACTTGTTTGGCCGTCTGACCTCGACAGGATTTGCCTCTGGAGGAGAGAGAGGCTGATGGAGGAACTGGGTGAGAGAGCCAGCAAGCAGCAGAGAGATTATTCAAATCCCGCCCACTCCCCCTCCCCCTCCTCCCCTGCAGCATCCCTCCCTCTGTGTGTGTGTGTGTGTGTTCTGAAGGAGCTTTAGAAACAGCAGTAAAATAGAGGGGAGTGTGTAGATGCCGGTCTTTGTCCATGTAAGTTGTTTTTTTCGTCGCCATCAGCAGCGTTGAGGATTTTATCCCTCCTTCACTGAGTACTCCTCCCCTCTCCTCGTTCTCTCCATCTTTATTGTTGGATGTTTCTCTGCCACCTGGACGACGACGGAACACTCGGCTATTTTTGGCGCCATTTTCTCTTCTTCTATTGGCTGGACTACGGACAGCAGTTCTGACTCCCTGGCTTTGAATCCGAGAAGGGCAGCGAGTAGAATAACGGACTCCCGGTTTCTCCTCGTTCTGCTTTTTCTCTCTCCCGCTGTACCAACTCAGAGGTCTACCTTTTAAATTGAAAATCCCATTTTGTGTCTTTTTTTTGATCTGCACATGGTTTCCATGGAGATGGAAGGTACAAATTCCGAAAGCAACATTCCCTATAATTTTCTCATGGAGTAATTTTCACTTATTCTGGGATTACAGGAAAAAAGGGACATTTTAATCAGACGGTTGAGACTCGAAAAATATTTGGGACCATTAGTAATAATTCCCTGAAAAAGAGGAACACAGTGATCAGTTCAGAGAGTGAACACCCGGAAGATTAGACTGTCCTCCCAAAGTCTAGAGGAGCTGAAGAATTGCTGAAAGTTTTATTTTTTTTTATTTTTCAAAAAGCCTAGAGTCAGGTGTTACAGAGACAATGTTATGGTCTCCCAGGCTCTCGCTGGCCAACTTCCATGTGAAGCTGACGGCCAAAGGACTTTTCCGAAACCTCCAGCTGCTGTCGGGATGCAGGAAGAACACTATGGTTTTCCACGCAGGTCTGGATATGTCACTGTCTTCTCTGTCCTCCCCTCATCCCACCATCATCGACTGTTTCAGCATTCCATCTCGGTCATCTTTCCACTCACCAATCAGCGCCAGTTTCTGGCTAACAGGTTGATCACTGCGAGTTGTAACACCCAGAACTATCTGCTTCCCCATCCATCCACCCATCAGCCATCCATCCATCCATCCATCCATCCATCCATCCATCCATGGGGTTCAGAGCCTGATACCCAGCCCCTTTCTCCACCCACAGATCCATATGTCTGGGTAGGGTATAGGTGGGGTTGTCCCGTCGTAATAAGAAACACATAAAGAATCATTGATTGTTGAGGAAAGCCCATCACATGTTTACTTTAACACAATAAAGCACTTATATCAAAGTACGTTATTTATCTGTAACCTTTTTCCCAAATAGCTTCCTCCCTCCTTCCAGTCTTCCTCCTCTCCCTCTCTGTCTGATTGGTGGTGTTGCTTTTGAAATAAGTATACGGATCAGCTTTTCTTGGCTCAATTTTTGTACTTTAGATTTTAGTTACAGGAAGCCTGACTCCAGATTATCCTCAAAGGCTACTCCACCCTGCCACACCTCCCTCTCCACCTCATGCCGTTGTCCTGCATTGCGTCGGCAGCCATTGTTGCCTGCGCCCCTCCTCACCGTGGGGGCTTTCAGTTTTTGTGTACCTACCATGAATAGTAGCTGTCAGCGCTCTGCACGCTGTATGGAAGCTTTCTGCCTGAGTAGTGGCGTGATAATAGCCAGGGCTTCCAGCTCCTTTTAGCCTTTATCATGGCCTGGAGGAGCAACAATCATGTGACTCACACATACACAAACCAGAAATAGCTGAGGACACATCTGGCCTTTACGGCCTCCACCGTGAAGAGGATGCTCTGTGCCACTGGTGTCGTCTGAGTGACCTCTTTCATATGCTGCTGAGATTTACAGCAAAAATGGGAGGCAGGACATAGTGTTAGCATCAGAAACGAGACGAAGTTTCCCACTCGATGTTGGTGTTGTTCTGCCTGCTGTCTTTCTAGTTAGTTTTTAATAAAATGCGTGTTAGGCAACAACAATAAATTTCATGTGAGCTGGAGCTGGAGCAGCTGAGGAGACCCGCTGAAGATGCCACAGAGATTCAACCTGAATGCATTTCACTGATGGCGGAGTTCCACTTTCTTCATGTGGGTTTTCTTGTGGGTGTGCAAGGATCATTAGAGCACTGGGCTTACTCTGCGGCCTTCATTTCTCATGCGTGCCAGCCAAATGACTCACTAATCAGCTCTCGTTCCTCTGTGTTGAGCGCGCTCTTAGCCGCAGTGACGTTTCTCCCCGCGATGCTCTGAGTCCTCCATCCGAGCCCAGCAGCACATGTTTCCTCAGTCTGAGCTCCACAGACCCAATTTTCTCTGCTGGTGAGTCCTCCATCCGAGCCCAGCAGCACGTTTCCTCAGTCTGAGCTCCACAGACCCAATTTTCTCTGCTGCCTGCCCTCAGCATGAAATGTAGGTTAGAGCAGGCTTTAGTCACCGCACACACGCACACTCTCTCTCTCTCTCTCTCTCGGCAGACAGACTGTGGTTCAGCTGAGGCTGGCCCGTCATACAAGCTTTAATCTGATGTGGTGGCAGATGAGGGCATTTCTCTTCAGGCTCAGCACATTCTGAATGCGGTCTGTTCTAATATTTGTAGAAATAGGAGGAGATGTTCCCTCTATGATCCAGAAAGCTTGTGTGAAAAGAGTAACTCTTGTTTCACAGTGGCCAAATCCTGCTTTGTTTCCGTCAAACGTCCGGTGGTTGAGGTTTGACTTCTCACGTCTCCACTTTAATGAAGAGCAGGGTGTCGTTTTACCACTGCAAAGTTCTATTTTCATCCTTGTCCCTCCTCTGCACAGCATGTGGCTCCTGTCAGGTCTCGTCCCTCAAGCGGTTTGGATCACCTTTATGATGCTGACCATGCAGCGCTCTCTGTTGCGGTTTGATTGGCTGTTTCTCCGTCCAGCTCGTTCGGAACGCAACTTTGAAGCATATTTTGCGTTTCCACCCAGAGTTCCGAAAATGAGAACCATATGAAAGAAACGGAAAGACCTAGTTCTTTTAATTTGTGTTGTTTTGGCTCATTGAATCTAGATGAAAAACTCTGGGTTTTCACTCACTGTGTAACATTCAACTTTTGTGTTTGAAGCCTTTTACCAGCTCATCAGAGGAAAATTGGAATTCTGGGTAGGAT
>KV751392.1:614404-631439 GCA_001698575.1 Mola mola
TCTTAGACGGGTGAACAAGCACTGTGTTGCTAGGTGACCAGCTGATGTAGTTTAAAAGTAAATGGGTCATATAGTGGACTGTGACTTCATGCTCTGCGCGCTTGTTTCCATGGCAACAGTCCAATGGAAACTGAAGCTCTAGTCTGCATATGATTTGAATCTGGGATCGTAGCTGATTATTGATTAGCTGATCAGTCATTTAACAGTTTGTGTCAGCAGATGATGTGTGTCCACCTTTCTACCCGCATGGCAGGAGTGTTTCTGCAGTCTTGTGGCTTTACTTAAAACGTTCACTGGTGTAAAATTAGAATAGATTTGATCGTTTTTGTCTGGATTGGGGCCACAAATGCACTGTCTCCATTCAAAAAGCAAAACTGCGCTGGAGACTGTCCAAACCAGCAAAGTTTTAAGTCGGACCAGATTTTAGATTCAGATCACACCTCTAATGGGATCACCACCTTAATGAAAGGATCCCATTATGTTTCTGTCCCTTTCAGCAATCTGAAAACAGCACATTACAGAGGCCGCTTCAACTACCTGAGGTGAATTTTCTGGTGAGCTGTCCTGTTTTTTCGACTGCTGGCGCACTTACTTTTTTTTTTTTTTGTCCCTGTAAACAACGAGAGAGTAAACCAGCTCTAATCTGTCTCTGAGTCCAGCGCCATGTATCTTTGCCAGTATGCTGTGTTTCTGGAGTCTGTTAATGACGGGGGTTATTAAATATGGACAGATAAGACCCCTTAATCCAATTAGGCCTTGATGTTTCCAAGAAGCATCTCTATAAAGAGAGGTACTCACTCTGATGTTAATTTGACTTGAGATCCTCATCACATAATATGGTAATAATATGCATTGTTCATGTGTGCTCAAATTAAGGCCTATCTCTCGATAAAAGTAATATATGTGGAAACAATTCAACTACAGTGGAGGTAAAAAGTCTCCACCTTCTTAAAATGGTGTTTGTTTTTTATGATGTAAAACAATGACACGAACATATATCATATCAGAAGCCTTTCTGCCTTTATTGTGAAGATACGACTTATAGATAAACACAATAAAAATCATTTTAGGGGGACAAATAAAGGAAAAAGTGTGAATTTTGTCAGCTAAACTTAGTTAAAGTACCTTTAAGTTTTATCACAGCACTCGATCTTCCTCGTAAAATCAATCTACATCTCTCACATTGTCTGATCAGATCAGATTGTCGTCGAGTCACAACACAGATGTTCAGGTTTACATCTGGACTCAAAACCTTCTCCTTGTTTCGGTGAACCTGTGTTTGTTTCGAGGTTCGCTTCAGTTGGTTTTCATTCTGAAAGGAGAAATTTCTCTTCATCTTAAGCTTTTTAGCCAAGATTTAAAACCTAAGTTGCCAATTGATTGTTGTCATGTAGAAAAAAAACAGTACTGTTGCTGTTGCCCTCTTGTCAGCTTCCCTGGTTGGTTTTCTCCTGGTCTTTTATCAGTTTTAGGGAGACATCGTGTTTTTAGTGAGACCGCTTTACAGTGTTTGATTATACATCTGATGCCTTGGATTTGTTTTTGTAATGTAATAACTCACGTCCTTTTTAGGCGCTATGAAGGAATTAACTCCCTTTTCAAACTGCAGAGATGGGCCTCATTGTCATCTTTCTGCAAGTTCTGCCGGCTGTTGCCTGGTTTGTTTACGGTTCATGGAGCTGACTGTCTGCTGTGAACAATGATCTGTAATAAATATTGAGGTGCATGTTCTGGACATGCTGTTTATAGAAAATAATACTGGAGGATCCTACATCTCAATCAGAACATGTTGAATTTGGAGTAAGGCCTTATTAAGAATATCCAAAAGGAATATCCTTTTAAACATGGCCCGTATAAAATTGTGAATGTTGCTATATTCAGCAGAATCAAGAGGAGGTTTAATTAGTTACTTTAACTAATGGCAGGTTCACTAGTGCATCTACAAAAATTTAAATATTATGAAAAAGTAAAAGCTCTTAATTTCTTTCGTTTCGTTTTCTATATCAATTGCATGTTGGATGAAGTGTTTGGAACATTTTTGTTTTTTAATTTTAATTTGAGATGCACTAGTATTTAATCTGTATTTAACATTATGTTTATTTATTTATATAAAATGTTAACATTTTAAATATTATTTTCCCCTGAAATGGTTCTTTAGTTTTAATTTTAACTGAAAAGCTACAATTTCACAATATGGTAAAAAAAAAAAAAGAAAAGCGTTTGACATGATTTATCTTGCTTTCATCATTTACATCACAAATAACCTGCTGTTTTAACTGGGTGTTGCTGACTTTTTATATCCACTGTATTTTAGAACAAAAACTTAACACAAAGCCCCCACCAGCACCTGTTCCCATCTCCCTGAACTCCAGCCCCTCAATGGTTTCCCCGACTGGTTCTGCTTAAACGCGGCTCAGTCACCTGACTGTTCATTAGACCGGTACAAATAAGATGGCTGACATGTCGTGCCTCAAATATTCCAGTATTAAAGCTTAACTCTGAATTCTGAATCTTTGAAGGTAATGGAGGGTGAAAATGTTCCTGTCTGTGATTATGCATCATGGCTGCCATCTTACCGTGGACTGCAGGAGGTTCTGGTTTCCGTGCAGGAATGAGGTTCTATGCATGCTAACCGTGTTGTTTCTCTCTCAGTTTGGGCTCAGCAGCTCTGCACGACAGCCTGGCAGACTCCAGGTACAAAAACCATCATCACCAGCACTCACCAAACATGTTTTTACTCAACACTGGACTCGAAGAGGTTTCTGCCAGTTTCCTTCCCCACATCTCAGGGGCACAGTTACCTTTCAGAACACAGTTTTCATGCACTTATGGTCCAGTGGCACTAATAGTTTGGTGATTTTTGAATGGAGCTGAAGGATGAAAATGGTAAATGTATCGTCACAAAGCTTGAAAAAGGCCTGTTTTTGACTGGTTCAGTCATGCCACAAACATAGATATCTTATAAAATATGACCTAAATGGACTCCTCCATAAACATCTACAGCAGTAAAATGCTACTTCAATGCAGCACTGATATTAGGAATAAAATAACCATTATGATTGCACTTTTCACTCGAATTTAAATTGTTTAAATTTTTTATTTCTAATTTAAAGCTGCCTTTAGATCTAGTGGAGTATTTTCAGTATGTGTTAATACTTTTACATGGGTAAAGAATCTGAACGCTTAAATGATCTGTGAAAAGAAAAAGTGAGTGCTATTTATATTCTACCTGCTGATGCTTAGTAAATGTAATGGAACACTATGGACACAACAGCCATTTTCCAGGGAACTTAAAATTAAACTGACATGCTTGATTATCATTGAATGATTTCAGCAGTAATGGCCGCCTGGCTGCTGTTTTCACCCTATGTGTGATTGTGTGTGTTTAATCAGAGGAGGAGACAGTGTAAATAGCTGTCATCATTGTGATCACTGTGGCTGCTGTGGGAGTTTCTCCTCATACCGCTACATGCACAGCACATTTATCCATACAGAAATGAGCCTGGATGACAATCGGGTTCGTTTCTGCCCAGCTGTCGGGTAAATAATAAAACTGCACTTGACAGTTTGATTTGAAACTGAATCCGGGTTAATATCATCAGTGATGTAGAAACTGGGCTATCGGAGTGAAGTTGTATCTCTGGCTGATGGCTGTCATTCAGATCAGCATGCTGTGCTCAATGACTACCAGCAGGTGGCAGCATCACAGACACGATCACTGCCACACGCCATGTTGACCAGTGTGGAGCTCGACAGCAGAGCTCAGAGGAGAAATAACTCGGTGCAAAATTTGAACAGATATAGTGTCACGCTGTCATGATGGTCTGCATTTGTAGCTGAGAAAAGATTCGCCTGAAATACAGTATTTCAGAAATGCACATACTAACTCAGTCAGCATGGGACACGATTATTGAATTAGAGAAAGAGAGGGAGAGTGAGAGTGAGCCTAATTGCCTTGTCTCTAGTGAAGCACTCCATAATGCACACTCAGGGTCCATCATACAGGCAGACAGGCAGTCGTTACCACTAAATCCCATGATGCATCTTTCTCAGCGTGGAGCAGTCAGTAGGGCGTATTCTTTTCGAGATGAGAGTGATTGAGAGCAGGGTTTCTGTTTGGATGTGGTCGACTCTGTGTGTTCAGTGTGTTCGATTCTTATTTTGAGGGTCCCTCTTGGTCTTGTTTAATGGCCTGACTGAGTATTTTGTGCGTGGACACCATGTTGAATGTTATTCCTGGCACACAAACACTGAGAGGTCTTCATTTTCTTGCAGTGGACAAAAACAAGCCAACAAGACCAACCAACGGTAGCTCCCAGGGTACAGCCCCCGCAGGAGGAAACAACCAGAACCAGCAGCAACCTCCATCCGACCTGGTATGTCTGCTAATGTTTGTTTTTTATGTGTAAGATGCAAACTCAGCTCACTGCATCAGAAGTCCATTACTGAGAAGATGCTCCTTATTTATGTCAATATGTATTACTGCCAGATACCAGATGTGGTGAATGCTAATGCAGCAGTGACACCAGCACTCCCAGTGCCCATCACTGATGCCACCAGCTCAGGCTCAGGTACCGCTGCATCCTCTGGTGCTGGTTTCAAAGCAAGAAAAGGGTCCCGATCCAGCCCCAGAACAGCGTCCCGTCCCCAGAATGCATCCAAACCTGGCGCAGCTGCGGCCGTGGCGGCCGACGGAACGGACACGAGCAAACAGAAGCAGAGCCATGTGCAGGTGGAGAAGAGGAACCAGGCCATCGCCCAGCTGAGGAGGCTGCTCGTCCAGGGGAACAAGAGAGTGGAAGCTCTGGCCACAGTCGTCCAGCATCTCTTCACTGAGGTACTTCAGCTGTTTTCTCTTCAGCAGTGAGCTTTTAAACTATGACTCAAATGTTAAGGAGGAGCACCAAAGCAGTGTGACGACAACGGAAGTTGTCGACTGCTGTTTTGTGTTTAGGATTAAACTAACGCAGTAATTGCTGCATTAAGCGAGATGTCTGTGAGCTGCTTGTTGTACACGGTCAACGCTAACGCTGGCTGGCTGCTAATGCTACCACTGGCGAGAAGCTTTGGTTCAGATTAATTAAACAGAAGGTGGTGATTGAATGGGGAATGGGCCAAAAGGAAGCCATCTGTTATGGGTCTGGAAAAAGGGGTGGATCCATACATTTTAATTTAAAGGAACTGTTGGGCCTTGGCCGTGGTTGAAAGTCTTCTGAGTGCAAAATTATACCTTGCACTAGGGCTGGGCAATATGACGATTTATATCGTGGGACAGGAGAAAATGTCTTACCAGTTGATATCTTTCTTTATCGTTTCTCACTCTTGCAAAACAGAGGTGATGACCTAAGTTGCAGCAGCTTATTATGTCTCTCGGCTCCTGCTTTACATTGGCTACTCTCAGTCTCAAGTAAAAAAAAATAAATAAATAACTTGTGCGTAAAAGAGGGGTACTTCTGTCGTGTGGTCATACTTTGGATATAAACAGCCTGAAGACAACCAGAAAACAGTACTTTGCAAACTGTGTATTCGCCGACCAGGTACACAGCAATGATAGTTGTCACCTCATAAAGATCTGCTCATGAAATAAAATAACACAATAGCAGTGTTTAAACCTGTAGAGGACAGTCACTAAGCTTTTCTATAGCACAAGATGCTATTGTGCGCTGAAATGTCAAGACTTGGGCCTTAATCAATCATCACACTACTAAACAATGAAATACATTGTTTTACAGCTGCAAACTGTGGTTTTGGGGTTTAGATATTCTTTAATTCATCACGGGATTGTCAAAAAAAGTTGCTGATTTACTGAAAACATATTTGTTGTGATATATAGCATTATTGAGATATGAAATTATCCAAATTGTGGTAGAATGTGACAGATATTTTTTCCCGTATCACCCAGCTCCACTTTGCACATTGGTGAGTGTGAAAGGGTCCTCTAGGGTCTGTGTACATCCAAACCTCCTGTGACCTAATGAGAGAAATTTTTTTGTGCCTGGAATCATCTACTTTACAGCGTCACAGACCAGAGTACTCATCATCACTCGCGTTTGTGTCCTCTGGTGCCTTCTCTTTACTTATTTGTTTAGTTTTTGCTTCTGAGTGTTTTAGCCTGCACACTTATTAAAAAGCTGGTTCAGTTTTAATGAGGAGAATCTTCTCAGGCGAAGACGTTGTGCTGTAACGAGTTCTCAGAGGTCCAGCGAGGCCCTGAAAACCTTATGGTGAAGTTTTGTTATCTCTGCAAGGACTTCCTCTGCTGTTAATGAGAATATTTTGGAAGGAGCCCACGTTTTACTTCTTCTACACCTCAGCTCGTCACAGATGTGTTCGTAGCAGGCTGGCATTGCTTAATTGAGGGAAATGAAGGAAAACCATCACCATCCTTCCCCTCTGGCAAACTGGAGCCAAGCAGCTGCAGCTTATAATTAAAGCATGACTCAGTCGTTGTTGGCGATATGGCAGTGAAGCTATTTGAGTTGCCGGTTGGTGGAGGGGTGGAGTCACGTCTGCTTTCAGTCCACACCCAAACAGCAACACATGATGCTTGTGCGTTAGTGTGCATATCATCTCTGTAGAAATGTCTTATCAAGGTGCGAGTGCCTTTTAATAGACTGTTTCCCGATCTGTTAAATGTTGATGAAGTGAGTTTGTACCATAGCTGACAAGGTTGAAAGCTGCTGATT
The DNA here is from genome assembly GCA_001698575.1 of Mola mola. Lineage (NCBI taxonomy): Eukaryota > Metazoa > Chordata > Actinopteri > Tetraodontiformes > Molidae > Mola > Mola mola. Next base: position 621,091 of record KV751392.1, read on the forward strand.
GGTCCTTTCAAGCACCAGGATGTGTCAGTCATACAGACCCGGACACGGACTCCTGAGTAAATATTTGCTGTCTGATTATGGAATAAAGATTTGCAGGTTTACAGGGTGTAATGGTATATGAAATAAAAACAAGTGTTTTTAACTTTAACTATCATTCAGGTTCAAGCATCTGACGTCATTTATGACACCCGTTTCCTCACATGCCCTTGTACAGCCCTGTTTCCCAAAAAGTTTGGATGCTGTCTAAAATGTAAATAAAAGCAGAATATAACAGATATAAAACCCCATATGTCATTGAAAATAGCACGACAGTAAATGTTAAAACTGAGAAATTTCATTGTATCTAAATGATATCCTCTATTAGAATTTGATGCCCACAACATGACACCGTGGCAACAAGAGACTGTGAAAGGTGTCAAATGTTAAGTAAAAAAATATGACGGAACATTTCATAATTATAACAGGTTAGTAATATGATTGGGTATAAAAAGAGCATCACAGAGAGGCCGCAGACTTTTTCTGAGGTACAGATGAGGAAGGATTCACAATTCTGTGAAAGACTGCGCTGGTAAATGGTACATCAAGATAAGAATATTGATTCTCAACAAAAATACCAAGAAATGTGTTATTGTCTACAGTACATAATATCATTAAAAGCCAATTTTGAATAACCGTGATCTTTGGGTCCCCAGTAAGTTCTGCCCTGGAAACAGACATGTCTTAGGGAACACTTCCAAAAACAAGCATCCGTGACCACAGCTCATTGCTGCATCCACTAATGCAAGCTGAAACTCTACCCTGCAAAGAGGAAAGCAAATATATGCCAGATCCAGAAACACCACCATCTTATCTGGGCCCGAGCTCGTCTAAGAAGTGAGGTGGACATCTGTCCTATGGTTTGATGAGTCAGAATTTGAAATTTGCTGTGCCCTTCAGTTAAAGAGGAGAAGGCCCTGCGGCCTGTTATCAGCACGCAGTTTAAAAGCCAGCATCCGTGATGGTCTGGGGGTGCGTTAGTGCTCATGGCGTGGGCAACCTGCCGTGGCTCTATTAGGGCTGAATGATATATATGCAGGTTTTAAAGCAACATGGTGCCAAGTAGATTATGTCTTTTTCAGGGAAGGCCTTACTTATTTCAGCAAGAGAATGCCAATCCACATTCTGCACATATTACAACAGCATGGCTCCTGAGTAAGAGTTAGTAAGAGTCCGGGTGCTGATAGGCTAGTCATTGAAAGTTTGGTGCATCATGAAATGTAAAATACAAACAAGCAGACCCTGAAACAGAGCGTTAAGCATGACATGCAATGACATTTCTCAGTTTAAACCTTTTGGTATGTTGTCTTCTGTGCCATTTTCTGTTAAATATGTTTCTATTTCAACGTTTTGCAAATCATCACATGCTGTCTCTAACAGCATATAGTGAACAGCGGTCTTAGTTTAGACACACACACACACACACACACGTTTCCCTCTGAGGGAAAGTAGTTTGTTATCTATGGGACAACCTGTTATCAACAGTAAAACGGTGTGTGTTAGCTGTTATGTAACTGTCGGTGCCAGCTGCCTGACCTGCGGTCTGATTAAGTGTGTGTGTGTGTGTGGGTGTGTGTGTGTGTGTGGGTGTGTGTGTGTGTGTGGGTGTGTGTGTGTGTGTGGGTGTGTGTGTGTGTGTGGGTGTGTGTGTGTGTGTGGGTGTGTGTGTGTGTGTGGGTGTGTGTGTGTGTGTGGGTGTGTGTGTGTGTGTGGGTGTGTGTGTGTGTGTGGGTTTTGTATGGTACAGATGAGCTGCCTGGACGGATGAAGTGGGGGGTGACGGAGGTGAAGGGGGTGGTGGCGATGAATAGCAGACGCAAGGCTAGGGGAATAAAGCCCCGAGGTGCTCTGAGATAACGCGTGAGTTTATCTGAAGCACGAATAGCAGCACTATCTAATCTGCCCTCCAAACTTGAAAGGTGACTGGTGAATATAAAGTAAAAGCTCCCCCCTCGGGGTGGGCTCCGGGCCGGGGTGGGGATGTTTCTTGGCAGTGAAGGGCGTCGGGGCTTTGGTATGAGGTGGGTGGGGTTATTAAAAATAAATCCAAACTGGTGTGCCCTCTTCAGTGGAACCACTTTGCATCAGAAAAATGTCTGCAGGTATTGAAGTTAGCTTCAATTGCTCATGCTGAAGTTACTTTAAACATGACAAATCCTGTTTTTTTACTGTCAGAATGGAGACAAGAACTAGTCTAAAAAGACTGAGAAGTTTGAAGTTATGCATTTTTAATTATGTAAAGTTAGAGAGGCGTTTATCTGATAAGTGAACTCAGATACACCAGTTTAGAGAAATGAAGAAGTCACATTCCTCCTCACAAAGTCTCCAGGAGGAGGAACGAGTGGAGAACAGGTAGAGAATGGGAGGAGTGGGAGTGGCCGAGTGAGCAGGCAGTCAGAGAGAGAGAGAGTAAGCGAGAGAGAGTGCTGAAAAAGCAAGAGGAGCATTTCTCTCTCTCTTCGTTCAGCAACATGGGTTCCACCACCAGCAAATCTCCCAGGAAGCCCAGCAAGGTCCCCCCCACATCACGTCGTAAGAAGAAACGCAAGAAGGTGTGTGTGTGTGTGTGTGTGTGTGTGTGTGTGTTCTTGATTTAACAGAGTGAGGACATTTTGGCTGATCCTCACATCTTCAAAGAGCTGTTTGATGGTCAGGCTCTGGTTATATTACAGCTGTTTGAGCGGTTGGGGAATGCAGTACATCAGTGAATGTCCTCACAAAGATAAAAGTACAAGGATGTGTGTGTCCTACAAAGAGTAAATGTTGAAAATGGTGCTGAGTTTTGCACTTTGTGTCCACGTGTTTACAAGTGTGTGTGTGTGTGTGTGTGTGTGTGTGTGTGTGTGTGTGTGTTTGGGCAGGGATTGAAGTGAATAGAAAAACATTATAAAGGACTCTTCTCCTAAACTTGCTGGATGATACTGAAGGTATTTTTAGGATGTTTTTTGAATAGTATGTGTGTCTGGTATTTTCTTTTTCTTTCTTGGGCTTGCGGCTGCTGTTGGGATGCGTGTATGTGCGTGTGGATGTGTTGCGTTGTTTTGCTGAACGTCTGATCCCCAGGCAGGAGAACGCAGCGTTGGCGTTTGTGATCACTGATCTGTGGTGAGACGTCGCCTCTGTGATTTCCTTCACTCCACACTGCAGCCTGGTTCTATCACTGACCTGTGCTCAGATTTCACTCAGTTTACTCTCTTCATCTCCTCCTGTATGCAGCGAGAGGAGGCTTTGAAGCAGAAGAAGGAGCTGTCGGTTGAAGTGGCAGACCTCCGAGGTGAGCTGGGTAAGCAATGGCCTCTTTCTCACACACACACACTCACTCGCACACACACACACACACACACACACACACACACACACAGCTGTTTGTGTTGTAATGAGCAAGTGCGCGTCGTCCTCCACACAGACCCTCTCATGTCTGTGTTGTTGCTGTGCTGCAAGGATTTCATCAGTGTAATTACTGCAGACTGATAAAACAGTCAGGGAAAAAACCGCCTGTAGCAGCTTCCACTCTTCAGGTTGACGGCATCATGGCGCCAGACGGTAAACGTGCCTCAGATCTGATGTGTTGGGGTTTGTAATAGCTTGCTTTGCTTTAATAATTAAAGCCTCTCTTTAGAAGTCAAGTACTCGTGGGGTTTCCAGGGTGTCCCAGGAAGGAATGTGTGATGTATCAACAGCTAAAAGTTTTTGGGGTTTTTTTATCGTGGGGGGGGTCAGTGCTTTCTGTTACAAAGAGGAGTTGTGTGGCGTGAGAGCAGGAAGTATGTTTTCTTCTTAAATTCGCGCTAAAGTGGAGATCTCCTGTCTCACGCGCGCGCACATTCCTGTTCAATCTCTCATTTTCCCTCGTCCGTGTGCGCAGCGCTTGCGAAAATCTCTCCTTTACTGCTTGTTCGGCCTTTGACTCATCTCTTCACACACAGAGCTGAGGAATGTCAGCAATGTCACCACACACACATGCACGCGGTTTTAAAAGTGAGCTGGAAGGACCTGTTTGTGTGTCAGTATTTGCGGTGTTAATAATTTTCCTGTTTCACTGAGTTACTGTATCAGACGAACTTGGAAAGTCCTCATTTACAAACTTACGTGATCACTGGCTGTTTGAACGATTTCACCCCGCTGTGCTGAGTTGTTGGTCCGCCACATTCTTCAGGAACACATTTCGACAGAAATCTTTCATCTTTGGGATTAACATTAACTCTGGGGAATGATCTGTTAGGTGTTCAGAGGTCAAATGTCAAGGTCTCTGTTCTCAATTAAACGCGTTTGTATTCAGTAGTTGTGCCGGATTTGTGACTCAAAGTGGGCTGGGTCAACGTGTTTGAAGCTTAGTGGTCAACGAGCAGCTGTGGTTCTGCTGACGTCGTTGCACCATGTGATCAAACTCTCTGTGGTCTGAGTCTGGAAGGACATGAAGGAAACTGTAAGCTGACAGATGTGCGGAGGGATACACCAGGAGATGGCGGTCCTGTTTTCTTGGGATGCGATCAACAGGTGCAAAAGATCAGGAGAAGCAGTGACCGGACACTTTTTCTCTGGCAGGTGGTGGAGTAGAACAATGACATCATTTCCTCTTTTCCAGTCACCTGCTTGCTCACACACTCACACACTGTGTCCAAGCTGCTGACAGCTGTCGTCCCGCTGTTTCCATTACCACGGCGACAGGCGCTCGCACTCCCATTGTACGGCTCCATTCAGAGGAAAACGACAGCTGTGTGAGCTGCAGCTGGTCATCGCCTCGCTCGTCGCCGTGTTTACCTCTGAATGATGGCGTCCATTATTCACTGACGGGCAACATCACGTTGCACACTGAGTGACGGAGCAGCGTTTCTGTCACTGAACCGACATTTCCATCAGTTACGTTCCTGTCAACGTTTCTATAAATGCTCATAACCACACGGCAAATTGTCTCATTTGTTCTTATATGTTTTCATTTTCTCGTTCTTTCATGCGGAATGTCGTGTGACCGATCAAGCACATGATGCTGTCAGTCACTGAGACACGCCCACTGCAAAGTATTTGGTTTGAGGACAAGGAAGGGATGGAGCATTATGAATTCTGTCTGAAACACAAGGTCCGAAACCCCTTGAATTATCGATACCTGGTGATGCTGAGCAGGATCGTTTCTTCTTCTGTCGGAAGATTCTCCACCCAGAGTCACATTTGTTTATTTATTTAGCACCAAATCACAACACGTCATTGAAGAGAATGAGGTGGCGCTACTTTGAATGTGAAATATTTGGGAAATGTCCATGTGAAGGTCAGAGTGGCGTGTTTGTGATGCGTAGACAAGGAGGGAAGTGCGCATTTGCTAAATCTTGAGGGGAGTCAGACTTGAAGATGTTTGGTGCACACACACACAAAGTGATATGATGATATAGGTGTGTATTACGGATATGATTCTGATTTATGAATAAATGTATATAATGTGTAAATGTAAACTAAATCATTATGTTTACTAGAAAATGTATTTTTAAAAACAAAAACATAGGTCGCCGAACCATCCATGTTTCTTGCAGAGAGTCAATATTTCAGAGGTCTAACGTCTCTTCCTGCTCCTCTACAGTCAAGTCAACTCAGTGCTACAGAGATTTGCAGCAGGAGAAGGAGGAGGTGCGCACAAGCCTGGACGAGACCTTGAGGACACTGGAGGAGAAGCACAAGGAGGAGCTGGCACAGCTGGAAGAAAGGTTAGGCATTCCTCTTGGCTGACACGCTGATGGACAGTAACATCATCATCAGCATCAGGAAGCTTTAATTCAGCTGTCGTCTCTGTCATCTGTGTCAGGCTGAAGAGCTTTTACCAAACTGAGTGGGACAAAGTCCACCAGACCTACCAGCAGGAGGCAGACAAATACCGCATGTTGATGGAGGAGCAGGTCAGTGTTTGCTTGTACTCAGAAAATGAGCACATTTGGGATGTTTGAGTGTTTGGATCTGGTTTTAGGGGTCAGGTTGTGCTCACGAATGCACTACAACAATGAGTGTCCTCACAAAGATAGAAGTACAAGAATGTGTGTATGTACGATAATAAGTAGCTGCCTGTCATTCTTGTAAAATGTCCTTCAGTGAGAGTTGCTCCTGTAAGCAAGTTTTAGAATGAAATAATCACAAAGCTGAACACAAGGACAAGATGTAACATGATCGACCTGGTGCTGCAGGGTCCCCACACTGACCTCTGATTGGTCCAGAGTCCCTGCATGGGACACACATACATGCAAGCACACACGCACCACAATGCTGATTAAAAAAAAAACAAAAAACAACAAAATGTATGAGCATTGCCATGGCGACATCTCTGAGCTGTTGGTTGCAGTGACACTGTTCCGAACGAGGGAGGCTGTGGAGCTCAGGTGTGTGTGGAGTCTGAGGGTTGATGCACCAGGGATTGACCGATAGTGGATTGTTAAAAAGCTGATAGTCGAGTAATGGATGGATACCTACTCCCTCCCCTGTTGGAAAAATGTCTTAACTGTTCAATCCACTCAACAGTGAGTCCATTTTTTCCCCATGACCCCAACAGTTCAGTCCAAGTTCAGTCCAGTCAAAAAGAAAACAAGGAATCAAGCTCGTAAGAGAAGCGTCGTTATTAGCAGTTCAATAGCAAAGGAAATTTAAAATATTTACATGGCAGGAAGTAACAGTATCATCAGTCAGGCTTGATTGTAGCATCAGCCTGGCTCCACCTTAACTGGCAACTCCAGAGAAAACTCCAGCTTGGGATAACTACACATCCATTGTTTCCCAAACACACATACCAGTTTAGAAAATGTCCTTTCGACTGATTAATTGTTCTGTTGATTAGTCTGCAGTTTGTCTCAGGTAATGGGCCAGTCAAGGTGCTCAAAGCGACCACTGTGAGGGTTGTACCACGCTTCTGTCTTGGTCTTGTCTTTAATGAAGCCATTTATGTGCGCATCCTTTAGGTGGAGGAGCTGAGGAGCCGACAGGAAGCAGAGAGGAAGAACCAGGAAGCAAACCACTCCCAGAAGATGGATTCTCTCAAATTGCAGTATGAGACCTCCATAGAAGGTCAGCTCATTTTTTCTAGAATAAGTGTTGTCAGGATGAGATGTTTTCCTCGATCAGCTGATGCAGATGAGTGTTTGTGTGTTTCAGAGTTGAAGAGGATCCAGCAGACAGACGTGGAGAACCTGGAGAAAACGCTGAGGGAGACGGAGACATCGCTCTCTGTAAGGCGCCTTTTGAATTCATTAATAGACCATACGCACCGAGAGTTTATGTGAAATATGAAGCCGTGTGCAGTCACAACAGCTGACGGTTCATTTATTTTGGTTTCAAGGACGAATTTGAAAAAATAAAATTGTCCTGGTTCTGCTGATTCATCCGTGGAAAATTCTTGTATGATTGTCAGTGTGCCGCCGCCTGACAAACCCCTTCAGTTTTATCTAATGCCGAAGCACACAAACAGAGATGTGATCGTCTGCACAGGATCATGTATTTCCTGCAGAACTGTTGCGCTGATGCTATCATGCAGCATATCCGCAGCACTACCCTCAGATTGGATCCTGTAACCTCCTCACTGTCTCACCAGGACAAAGTGTCTGAGCTGTCGGCCGAGAAGGAGGATCTGAATGAGAGGCTGAAAGCAGAGGAGGAGAGGAGGAAGCACCTACTCGGTGACAAAAACCTGGTGAGCACAACAGCTGTTTGAACATTGTAAACATCGTCTGCGCGGGTCAGTGTCATAAAGGAACATTTGTTCCTGTACCCCAAATAAGTTCCCATGAGTTCATTAAACCTGCTGAGACATCAGGTGAGTTTCCCCGGATCGTAATGTTTCCTACTGACCTGAACAAGCGTGTGGCTCTGCTGAACGTGATGGAATTACTGCAGTGGCCCTTGTGTCTTGAAATGACTGCGGACTGAACAGAACTCAGCTGCCGGGCAGTGAACAAATACACAAATATGAAACTGTTTTGGCGTTCTTACACTGGCTGCCTGTTTCTTTTATAACTGCCTTTAAGATCTTGCTGATTATTTTCAAGCTCCTCCATGGACTGGCTCCCGAGTGTATATTTTAGACCTTTTAATCCCTCATTGATCATTGTGTACTTGGAGACTTTCCTCCACCAGCGGAGCATGAGCACATCTCCGTGGAGGCTCGTGTTGTATTTAACGTCTGACCTGTGTGTGTGCAGAAGGACTCCCACACAGTGTATCTGGAGCAGGAACTGGAGAGTTTGAAGGTGGTGCTAGAGATCAAGAACAACCAGCTGCACCAGAAGGAGAAGAAACTCATGGAAATGGACAAACTGGTGAGCGTCACTCTGTCACACACTGCCAAACGTTGGTGAAAACAAACTTCTCCTGCTGAGGGTGTCGCATTGCGTGTCGCAGGTGGAGGCCAACGTGAAACTGGAGGAGTATCTGAAGAAGGTCCAGCAGGAGAACGAGGACTACAAGGCCAGGATGGACAAACATGCTGCGCTCTCAAAGTACGTACTCCTGCTGCTATGTACATATTTATGACTGCCATTTATGACTGCCTCGTATCTGTAGTATGTGTGGACTTTATGGACACAGGTTATTCGACCAGTTTTATGTCTCAGCTCACCCTTGACTCATAAATCTCAGCCAGTCTGAAGAGTTTTCTTGCAGCAGAGGTGTAGCACAGATATGAAAACCCACAGCTCTCTGTCTCCCCCTGCAGGCAGCTGTCCACGGAGCAGGCCATTCTCCAGCAGACGCTGCAGAAAGAGTCCAAGGTCAACAAGCGTCTGTCCATGGAGAACGAGGAGCTGCTGTGGAAGCTGCACAACGGCGACCTGCTGGCGAGTCCCCGCCGCGTCTCGCCCACCTCACCCTTCAACTCGCCTCGAAACTCTGCCTCCTTCCCCACAACGGCACCGTTATCCCCTAGATAACCTACAGACTACCCCCGCCTCACCGCCGTCTCAGGCTGTTCCAACGCTGACGGTCACAGCAGTGTCGTTGGATATTACTGGTGAAGTCGTACGTTTGGAATGAACTGATTCTGAAAGCGACAGATGTACACAGTCTGAGCACGGCTCAGTCAAAGACTGTTTCCAATAAACTTTTCTTCTTTTTCTGAAGGAAAGCTAAATAACAGGCACACCTCAGGGTCTCTACATAGAGCCTCACTTTCGTTGTGACTATCCTTTTTTTTTTTTTTTTGTTTGTTTTTTTATGTTGTACAGTTTAAGTTCAACTCGTCCTGTTCCTTTATATCCTCTTTTTTGAGGGTTTGTTGATGGAAAAATTGTATGTAGGTTTGTGGGAATGGACTCAGTTGTTTGGGTTTGGTCAATCAGGACGCGTCGGAGGATTAGCGTGACTGTTTCGCCTTTTCCCTTTAAAGAGGATGTTTCTTTTTCTAAAGAGCGAAGCTCAATCACCGATCTGCCCTGAACCTCTGGAACAAGTGTGCGGTCTTCATGTCCTCTGAGGGCCAACAGGGACAACTGTCCCGATTATTCATCTGAGGAGCTGACATGAACCTTTGAACCATCTGCTCCTCATGTGAGCCCCTCAAAACCTTTACCTTCATCTTTGTGGAATGTAATCACCCTGGATGTTAAGTCTGCTCAGAGACACGCATCATCTCACAGCCAAATATGCAGTATCTTTACCCTTTTAAAAAAAATAAAGATGGTGTTTAGCCCCTCCCCCTTTACCTCACTCATCAACGATGTGTCCCCCTGTCACCTTGTGCCCTTGGTGCCCTTGGAGAAACAAGGCGAGCCAGAAAAATCCTAAACGTTTGACTGCTCTCACCTGAAATGCCGTTTTACTGAGTCCAAATGTAGAATCACTTTGTGAGTCTGGTATTTGTCCTGCAAACCTCAAATGTACCCAAACTGCCTACGTCAGTCATGTTCTGCTTTAATTTGGACAGAATAAATATCATATGACATGAGCGTTAAGTGATCTTGGTTTATTTAACTGAAATGGTGCACATTATTGAGGCCATCTCACTGGGCAGCCTTTGAAAGCAGTGAAATATTTAAAAAGCAGGAGACCCATGGCGCTCCCACACTTCCTCCAGTCTACAGGCCCTGAGGAAGACCACTGCCTGCTGCTTTGCCAGGCCCCGTTGGCGGGCTCTCCAGGTCAGCGGCTCGCACCATCATGACCACGGATTTGATGGAGTACCACCAGCCGTGCCAGGTGTACCACACCACCCCGTCGTCCGTCATGGCTCGGTACGGCCCATTGTAGTAATGACCATTCAGGTTGCCTGAGTGACACCTGTGAGGGGGAAATAAAACATACAGATTTTTTTTGTTGTGTGTTTTTTTTTTTTTTTTTTTTTTTTTTTTTTTTTT
>KV751392.1:639487-651652 GCA_001698575.1 Mola mola
TTTATTTAATAAATAAATACAAAAAAAGTTCTTGATAATTTTACTCACGGAACTAGTTTATTTCTTGTGATGTTATAAAAGTGTCCTGGAGTTCAGAATATCCTTCAGTTTTCATGAGACTATATCTCTATCAGTTCCACTTAAAATACATGAAATATGTGCACACTGTTTATATTTTAAACTTATTTTATTTTGCATATTGTAATGCTAAACATCATTGAACCCCGTAGAAGTCGTGTGATTAAGTCAAGTTCATGTTTGCACTGACTATAAAGACAAGGCCAGAATGTGGAACTGAGTCCTGTTTGTCTAATTTCCATAGTGACATCTCTTATTATTGCTGCTGGAGGACATTTTTTATTTAACAGGTTTGAAAAGCCACAAAAAACAAAATCCAGAGAGCTGTCATTTCATTGTTAGAATAAAAAATATGCTAAACTGCTGTTTACATGACAGTTTTCACAGCAACAGTCAGCAGCTCTGATATCAGGCTTCAGCCACCATCAGTGTGTTTGCTGCTTCCACAACAACTTCACTTTATTACGAACTGACCACCAAAAGATGACTATTTTGACCCCCAGTCCCTGAACAAACACGTGGGCCACTTGGAAAACTGTTTTTGACGGAGTTCTGCTGCATTTTAGGACATTTTAGAAGAGAAATGAGTGAGAAAAGTCGCCGAGGACTGCTGGCCGACACGGTGAATGTGTGGGCTTTAGAGGCTCCACAAACAAACTACGGAGACTGTCAGAGCTCCGTGTGGTTTCAGTATGAAGAGACAAAAGTCCGCCATCGAATCATGTCACAGACAATCTCAAAATCTTTTCTCATATTTAGTTTGGAGCCTTTAGTCGATGAGGAGAAAACACAAGTGAGCCGACATTCAGGCTGCTCGGAGGAGTTGAGTCTCCACGGTTCTCATGGTGTGTTTAAGTTCAGCTCTGCGCTCTGAGTTCTCGCATAGTTCAGTGACTCAGCTGTTGTGATCGGGACACAGAGACAAACATGGCGGAAGAAGCTCCAGCTCCAGTCGCCGCCGCTCCGGCCAAAGCGGCTAAGAAGAAGACCAGCAAGCCTAAGAAGTCTGGCCCCAGCGTCAGCGAGCTCATCGTGAAAGCCGTTTCCGCATCCAAGGAGCGCAGCGGCGTTTCATTGGCCGCCCTGAAGAAGGCGCTGGCTGCCGACGGATACGATGTGGAGAAGAACAAGGCCCGCGTCAGGACCGCGATCCGGAACCTCGTGCTGAAGGAGAAACTGGTTCAGGTCAAAGGGTCCTTCAAGGTTAGTAAGAAGGCGGCTGAGCCCAAAGCCAAGACACCAGCAAAGAAAGCCGCTCCTAAAACCAAGAAACCCGCAGCCAAGAAGCCCGCAGCTAAGAAACCCGCAGCCAAGAAATCCGCGGTGGCCAAGAAGCCCAAGACAGCCAAGAAGCCAGCAGCTGCCAAGAAATCCCCGCAGAAGGTGAAGAAACCCGCTGCGGCCAAGAAAGTGGCCAAAAGCCCCAAGAAGCCCAAGAGCCCCAAGAAGCTGGTGAAGAAGGCTCCCGCAGCCAAGAAGACCCCTGTCAAGAAGGCAACCAAGCCCAAAAGCAAGAAGGCTGCACCCAAGAAGAAGTAAACCGTCTTCAGTCAAACTCTGCTCTGGTCATTAAAAAGGCTCTTTTAAGAGCCACCCACAGCATCTTTAACGAGCATCATCCTGCTGTTATTACACTCAAACACTGTCAACATGAGAGTTAGAACGTACCAGGATGAAGAGGCTACATTCTGATTTAGTTTTAACAGGACATGTTATTATATTTGAAAATGACACAACATAACATGTTTGGTAAAAAGCAGTTTACAGTCCAGTTAAATGCAAAACCTCAGATTAAAATGTGAGTCAGGTTAATAAAATCAATTTACTGTATAAGTCTTTAGTCCTTAAGCCTCATTGTGTGTGACTTGTTTATATGATCGTTTGAATATTAACGTTCATATTATGAAACTGTAAAATGTCTTTGTCTTGGTTCTTTCGTCTCCGCTGTTTGTGTCTCTTATACTAATTCCCCTTGAATATTTATAGGATTTGTCTACGGCTCTGACAAAAGGCTCGATAATAACTGAGCGACCAGCGTCTGGGTGTTTCTGTGTTTGTTTGAGAAAGATCGGGGGATCCACTGTTCGCTAGTGCACTTTTCAAACCCATTTTGCTCCAATAAGCAGCAGCGATTTGGGCGCTGAGCGCAAAGAAAAGCTGCTGACCAATCACGAGCCTAGTCTGAAACCGCGTCATCACAGCCGGTCCGGGTATAAGAGCCGCGTGTCTCCTCTGTTTGAACACTTCCCTCCTGCTCAGAGAAGCGAAGGACGATGGCAAGAACCAAGCAGACCGCTCGTAAATCCACCGGCGGCAAAGCCCCCAGAAAGCAGCTGGCCACTAAGGCTGCCCGTAAGAGCGCTCCGGCCACCGGCGGCGTGAAGAAGCCTCACCGTTACAGGCCCGGCACCGTGGCTCTCAGGGAGATCCGTCGCTACCAGAAATCCACCGAGCTGCTCATCCGCAAGCTGCCCTTCCAGCGCCTGGTGAGAGAAATCGCTCAGGATTTCAAGACCGACCTGCGCTTCCAGAGCTCCGCCGTCATGGCTCTGCAGGAGTCCAGCGAGGCTTATCTGGTGGGTCTGTTTGAGGACACCAATCTGTGCGCCATCCACGCCAAGAGGGTCACCATCATGCCCAAAGACATCCAGCTGGCCCGCCGCATCCGCGGAGAGCGAGCTTAGACTGTCTGCTGCTGCACCAACCACAACGGCTCTTTTAAGAGCCACCTCACTCCTCAGCAAAGAGCCTCTTCTCTCTCTGTCTGTGACTTTAATTCATAGAAAATATTTGTTCTGAATATATCAGTTTCATCTCAGTTACACAAAACACTAGTTTACACGAAAACACTTTAAGAGGCCTCGTTTTCAAAGGGCCAAACTTTCTCGAACTTTCCAGCTTCTGCTGTTGTGTCAAATTACTGAAATCACAAGCGTTAGCTGGGATGTCTGTTCTTGGCTCACTTGGTGTATTATATCAAACTGGAATTAAAAATTATATTCAAATTATATCCATTTCATCTGACTGCTTTAACGTTGGGGGCAGTTAGCCCTATATTTCATTAGTATTTTGACATCTTCACTATAAGCACAAGTTGTCCTGACTGAACGCTTGTTTCTCTTAAGAAAATCGCCGCGAAAACACGACTCCCTCCTCAGAGAACAAGAAGCGAGTAAAGCGCCGCCCCGAACAGCTCAACCAATCACAGGAGGGGGATCGCACAGTGGCGTTTCCTCGCGGCAGCTATAATAAGAGCTGCTGCAACCTCGTCGTTTCATTCTTCGTTGTGAATCTAAGAGGAAAATACGATGCCTGATCCTAAACCAGCACCGAAGAAGGGCTCCAAGAAAGCCGTGACCAAGACCACCGGCAAAGGAGGCAAGAAGAGGCGAAAGACCAGGAAGGAGAGCTACGCAATCTATGTGTACAAGGTGCTGAAGCAGGTCCATCCCGACACCGGCATCTCTTCTAAGGCCATGGGCATCATGAACTCGTTCGTCAACGACATCTTTGAGCGCATCGCCGGTGAGGCGTCTCGTCTGGCTCACTACAACAAGCGATCCACCATCAGTTCCAGAGAGATTCAGACCGCCGTCCGTCTCCTGTTACCCGGAGAACTGGCCAAACACGCCGTGTCTGAGGGCACCAAGGCTGTCACCAAGTACACCAGCTCCAAGTAAACGGTCTCTCCGCTTCACTGAAACCCAACGGCTCTTGTAAGAGCCACCACCTTCTCTGTAGAGCCACTTCTTGTATACAAGTTACGCTTTAAAACTATGTTAAATATAGGTCTGAAAGTCTGTAGAGAACTTATTAATAATGTGAGAATAATATAATTTAACTGACAATCAAGAGTTTCTTGTCTGAGATCTAACAACCATTAAAATGAGCCGTGAAACTAAGTTTTCAGAACGGTTGTTAATGACAAGTAATCTAGCCATGTTTTTGCAGTCCTAAAATGTGGAAGTTGGTGCTGTTGTGAACAATTTCTATTGGCTAACAAAGATTGTCCCACATCAGGGGCATGTCTGTTCTTTTTCTACTGGAATTTGACATTCATTCATTCCCATAAATGAACACTTAATTTTCTAAAGCCCTTCAGATCATCTGATACATTATAATTATAATAATTTGACATTACTATTATTAAATCACATTTCAGGGGACAAATCTGGGAGGAGACATTTATACCACCAATTCTTATTTTTGTTTTAGCATCAAACTGAGTGACATGAATACATGCAGGGTTCACAACTTTATACAGATCAGAGAGGGAGGCACATTTACAGACTTCCACCAACAATGTACCCTCAGGAGCAATTTGGAAAGGAGTAGCAGCAATTCTATCTTGATCCTCTGTGACTGTTAAAATCTCCACACAATAGCAAAACAAACCTGATATTAACAATTTCTCTGTTCTCTGAATAACTGTATTTTCTTTGTTCTTTCTGGTGTCGTATAAACATTTATAAGGTGAAATTCACGGCCAAAGTACAGACAGCCTATCAGCAGGAGTCTCCCAGGTATTATATCTCTTCATTTAGTTATATTGACTTTGTGGTTTTTGAAGAAGATTCCTGCTCCATCAGCTCTGTCCTCACCCATCGAGGACAGAAGAACCTGTTATGCGTGTAAAAGTAAGTGAACACATGATTTTATTAACTGGAGCAAAGACCAGATTCTGAACTGAGCTGATTCACCTATAACACAACTGCTGCAAAGTTTACCTAAAAATTATTCAAAGTATCCAAAAGTGTCAAAAGTATGACACACTAAAACATTAGCATGCTGTGCTAATACTGCTAATGTTTGTGTGTCGAGTTAACAGGGACTAACCAATGTAATTACTTGAGAAAGTAGGTGCACTTTGGGTGCATTTCAAGGCTTCGCTGCTGCTACACTGCAAAAAAGGTCGACTAAATATGCTTACAAGGAGCACCTGTAAAGTAACAATTTCCCCCGGGAATAAATAAAGTATTCTGAACTGAACTGAACTGAACTAATACAACACAATAATAAGTGAAATAGAATTATATAAGCTAATATTTTGTTTATGTATTCCAAATAAAAATGATTAGATTAAAAAAATATAAAAATAATTCAACATAAAGGCCTGAGTACAACAAAACATTACTAATTTTTAGTATAGACTTAGTCAATATTGGTGCAGGATGATAAAGCTGAACTAAATATAAATCCATATTAAAACTAAACCAGTCCTTATTCTTAGAATATATATCTTGACCGATTCTACCTAAATCACAACCAGGAATGAAAATTTAATCAACTGAACTCCTCAACATGTAATATATATGTAGTGCTTGGCATACGTAAAATAATCTTATAGGATTATATTTTCCATTTAAATAGTTGTAATAACCAAATAAATAAAAACATGCACAGGGAAAAATATCTGGTTTGGTTTGGTCATCCTGTTAAGTGGCGACAGTAATAAATCATATATTTATTATATTGATATTGTTTTAAAAACTAGTGTACTGCAGTTGACTCATTCAGTCACATCCTGTCATGCTGCAATATTCACATTTTAGATATATTTCAAAGATTTGCATAGATTAACTTTATTAATGTACTAGTCATATATCAGACTGACCACTGGATGCAGTGAAAACATCAACTCAGTGTCCAAGGGAAGGAGCAGGCTGGTGAGCTGAAACAAAGAGGCCATGTCATTTTGCAGCCAGCAGACAGTTACGCCTGACACAACTCAAAGCAGAAGAAAAGAAACCGCAACTGTTTCTGATAGGTGGAGACAACACAAGGTTCAGGAGATACTTAAGCTCCAAGTATTATTACACAGTGGGCAGTGGTGTCATGCTGTTTGGTTCATTGCAAAACAAAGACTAAAAGCAGTGTAGAGAAGTGTCTTGGTTATGACACTGTTTGCAAACTCTGCAAAAAAGGCTTAATGTCTTGCTGTCGCACAGATTATTTTACTGGTTGACCTATCTACTACAAATTGCCATGTCTGAGCTGAAACATTACTTAAATGTTTTTTTGTCATCCGAATTTGCTGTCACTGTTCTTGATCGAATGAAACAAAGAAAAGGCATTGATAAAATGAGTTGGTTTCATTCAGACATTCATTTGAAAGTCTTCACATTTTCAGAACGCAGAGGTGCTGTGGCTTAGTTGGTCAAAGCGCCTGTCTAGTAAACAGGAGATCCTGGGTTCAAATCCCAGCAGTGCCTGAGTTGACTTTCTTATTGCATTGCTCCTGTTCCCCATGTGTCAAACTGCTATGTCCTCAAGTGCAGTCAATGTAACATTAGTCAAAAGAGATTGGGAATGCAGAACAGGAATGAACTCTGAAAGATACTCCTCTGTGTCTTGGTCTGAACACTGTAAAGTACTAATGATGTGCTATATCCATCAGGACCAGACAACAGAAACCTGCTGGGCTCTTTAAACGTTCCTCACCCTCAAAAGACGACAAAGCCAACGAAGTGTAAATTGAGGAGAGGGGGCGTTGTCTACATTTGTGAGCATCAGTTAAACAATATTAGTTTACAGGTTGGGAATGGGTGATAAACGTGCACTTAAATGTGAGTGTGAGCACCTCCTCAGGCTGGAGACGTCTCCTGTGTAGGCAGCAAAATGCAGGTTGATGAAGGACTTGACCTGCGCGCAGAGACGGACGCTGTCCTTCATTCCCATCAATCTTACACATATGAGACTGGAGTTATTATATAGTTTTCTTCATTGTCAAAAGATTCTGTGTGTCACAGTCCTGAGCGGTGAATCCTCTGAAGCATTCAGTGCTCAGGACCAGCTTCGCCTTCAGCAGCCTGGGCTGGATGGTGCTGAAGGCGCCGGAGAAGACAAAGAAGGTGATGCGTACAGTTGTTTTGGGTTTGTCCAGTGCAGAATGTGCCTTCTGCAGCACACAGATGATGGCAACATTTACACCGGGGCTGGTAGGAGAACTGCAGCGGGTCCTGGGATGGGCACACCAGTGGTCTGAGATGTGCCAGGAGCAGCCTCTAAATGACCTAAATGACCTCTTCAGGTTGAATAGGTGCTGGAGCACTCAGCTCAACTGGCTGGAACAAGCCCTCAGTACTCGCTCGAGGACTGATGTCGTCCGGTCCAGCAGCTTTTCCCTGGTTCAGGTTTTCCAATTCTCTCCTTGTAGTCCATCCTGCGGGGTGGAGGTGGGGGTTGGCTGTGATGGGGCAGTGAAGTGTCTGAAGTGGAGGTGTGTGTGGGGTTGTGGGGGTTGGGGCTGGGTGACGGCGGTCAGGGGTGGAGATTGAGAGTTTGTGGAGGAGGAAGAGCTGGAGTCAAACCTGTTGAAAAAGTGGTTCAACTCATTTGCACTCTGTGTGTCTCTGAGTCGATGTTTGAGACAGTATTTGTAGCCACACTCACGTGAGTCTGAAACTCTGACCTCAATTATAATTGTCCCAAGTATTTGTTGTTCAGCGTGGATTTATTTATATCCTCAGTGCTCCTCCACTCAGTAGTGAATCTTCTCAGGAGACGTGAGTCCATCCTGCGGGGTGGGGGTGGGGGTTGGGGCTGGGTGACGGCGGTCAGGGGTGGAGATTGAGAGTTTGTGGAGGAGGAAGAGCTGGAGTCAAACCTGTTGAAAAAGTGGTTCAACTCATTTGCACTCTGTGTGTTTCCCTCGACTGCTCCTCCTCCACCTTTCCTCAGGAAGCTGGGGATCTCTCTTATTTCAAACATCCTTGACCTAGTTCCTCCCCAGCTTCTCCTCCAGTTTCCTCCTGTAGGTGTCCTTACCGTCTCTGAGTCGATGTTTGAGACAGTATTTGTAGCCACACTCACGTGAGTCTGAAACTCTGACCTCAATTATAATTGTCCCAAGTATTTGTTGTTCAGCGTGGATTTATTTATATCCTCAGTGCTCCTCCACTCAGTAGTGAATCTTCTCAGGAGACGTGGTCAATCTCCCAATATTCATCTAAACTCGTTCAGTCACATCTGGCAGAGGAGTCGTACCCGGCTCATCAGGAAAGAATGACCATATCGCCCTGATTTTCTTCTTGCCTGAATCCTAATCTAAAGTGGGAGCCTGCATTTGAAGAACACAGTCCGATGGGCAAAGTTCTCAATACACAATGCCAGCCTACGTGTGTCCGCTCTGAATTTTTCAAATCACCCCAGATTTGCAGGTGAGCTGCCCAAACCAAGACTGGAATCCAAAATCCAAAGAACAACTTGTACTTTACCCCCAAAGGGTAAAGTACAAACATATTTCCCGCAAGTAAAGGTCCACTCTTGACACTGCTTGCTATGTCAAGGCTGGTTATTCCAGTCAGGATTTCTTCCATCTTAAATCAAAACTGGATTCCAACTGGATTCCATCCACTCATACTGGCCAAAAGACGCCCTTGCTTGGCCGAGAACCATAAGAGAAAACATGGAAACACTTCACGAATTTGCGTGTCATCCTTTCACAAAGGTCATGCTTATCTTTTCTGTATCGATTCCAATGTATCATATGTGCTGTCTGAGCAAGCAGTTGTCTGCGTTTAAATCCACCCCTGGCATGAACGAGGGGCCCCTTTGCTGTAGTATACAGACCAGAGGGCTGTGGTAACTACCGGCCCTGCCCCTTCAGTGTGGCACCTAAAGGGGTTCGGTGGGAATAGATGTAAATACGACTCTTTTTGAAATGTGCGGTCAAAGTAGGTGAGCTGGGAGGGAGAAGAGCCTGTTTCCACTGTCTTCATCTATGGTATCATCACAGGAACCAGATCCAGGACCACAAACTGGCCCCTTTGGTCTGAGATTAAAAATTGGTTTTCCCTTAAATTGAATGATTTATCAGCATTGCATGTTACTCACATTTAATACAAACATTACTTACTCTTAGCTAAATATTATATCCACTCTTGCAACAGGAAAGGTAATAAGCCATCCTTTCCTTGTCTCTATAATGAATTCAAATGATATTATTCATCATTACTGAAAACTAAAAACTGGGATTTTGCTTGGAAAATCTAAATCATTACTGTTGTTTCACTAGTGTGTCCATGCTCCTGCCATTTTTTATTTTATCTTATTTGCCTTCATTTTTTTGTATTGTGCCATATGTGATTGTTATCTACTTATAGTTATTAATCATTGTATTTAATCTGCCCCGTAGCTTTGTCCATTGTTTTTGTTCTGTCTATTGCAGGCCGGTATACTTGTTCCTCTACGAGAGTCTATGTTGTCATGTCCATAAAGTGTAACGCGCTGCTTGCACTCCAGCACCATAGGTGGCGGTAATGAACCTCACCCGCCAATAAACTAGCAGAAGAAGAGAGTAGAGCCCGCCTCTGCTTTCTGAAACGTCCTCAGACAAGGAATAAATAACTCGTAACGACGGCTTTCCACATTACTGCAACGCAACAACTCTATCTACAACGATGAGCGGACGAGGCAAAGGCGGTAAAGGGCTCGGGAAAGGAGGCGCCAAGCGTCATCGTAAAGTTCTCCGCGATAACATCCAGGGAATCACCAAGCCCGCGATTCGTCGTCTGGCTCGCCGTGGCGGAGTGAAGAGAATCTCCGGTCTGATCTACGAGGAGACCCGTGGCGTGTTGAAGGTTTTCCTCGAGAACGTGATCCGTGACGCCGTCACGTACACCGAGCACGCCAAGCGGAAGACTGTAACCGCCATGGATGTGGTGTACGCTCTGAAAAGGCAGGGACGCACTCTGTACGGCTTCGGAGGCTAAAATGGAAACTTACTATTGATGTCTAAACTCAAAGGCCCTTTTAAGGGCCGCACACAGAAGTGCAAATTTCTTTCACAATAACTAGTAACTGCTTGACTTTTTTTCTCTACAGTTGACAGTGGCTAAAAAGTATTACGCACTACATTGAGTGTGAACTTTGTTTTTACACCCGAATGTATGTATTTCTCTGTCAACACATAACTTTAATGGTGCATTACGTCTAATAATTACACCTCAATCCCAACAATAGCCGGATCAAGAGCCATTATTGTCTTAATGATTCCACTGACAGACATATTGTGACTTTTTCTTGAGGGGATGTTTATGCTCTAACCAGAAGAAACTTCTCTCCAGCCCGGTCTTGTTCTTTGATGGGTCCAGCTGCAAATGGAACAACTCCCATCACCAAACTGATCAGAGAAGATCTCAGTGATCTCCTTACATTTAAAGGAGAAGGGATACTCCTTTGAGGATGAGAATGTGCATGTGTTGGACAGGGAGGATAGATGGTTTGAGAGAGGAGTAAAGGAGACCATCTATGTCAAGCTGGAACAGCCATCCCTTAACAGAGGAGGAGGCCTCAGACATCAACTGTTTGCCACATACAATGCAGTCTTGAAATCCCTCCCCGGCAAACTTAACCACTGTTCACATCTTGGTTCATGTGATACCAGCACTCACGTGATGACCAGGAGGAGTGACAATTTAACTGATGGCTGGCGGATCTGGGTCACACAGATTAGGGGCGGGGCTTTGTGCCCTTTGCCCACTACCCTGAGTGAGAAGGATCCTCCACAAGGTTAAATACAGAGGACTCCCTACCAGATACTTAGAATTGACAAAGCCTCTTGTATGAGAGATGAAATGTCCACAAGAAATTATAAGAAGTCTAGTTGTCTCTGGGTAAATACTAATATTGGAATGACTAGAGAAGATCTCAGTAAAGGTCTGCTTTATCTAATGGGTTACTACTCCACCCTAACCATGAGCAAGACACCACAGCCAGATACATGGCAGAGGGGAAAGATTTTACTGGGAAATAGATCTGTTGGGGTACTAAGGGTGATTATTGTTAATGACTTGATGGCTTACTTTTTCATACACATCTTGTTGTGCCTGTAACACCCTAATATTTGTTCTACTATATTTAACTATGTTTGCAAACATGTTACCAGTTTAGTAGAAACACAAAAGTCATCTACTGTTCCACTGTTTCATTTTTGTGGCTGTTAGAAGGAAACTTGTTTGATACTTGTGACAGTAAATTATGTAACACAGCTACTGGCATTATAACCACTATTTCCTGATATTTTATGTTGCATAAGTACGTTTAGTATTTTGAGAAGCTATAAGTAATATTTCTATATGGCAAGCACTACATATGAAGCTACAAGTAATATTTATATATGGCAAGCACTATATATATATATATATATCAGTCAAGTTGTATATTTTAAGAATAAGGACTGGTTTAATTGCAATATGGATTTATTACTGCACCAATACTGACTAAGTCTATACTAAAATTAGTAATGTTTTGTTATACTCAGGCCTTTATGTTGAATCGTTTTTATTTGGAATACAAAAACATATGCTTATATAATTATATTTCACTTATTGTGTTGTATTAAGTTTGAAGTAATTTGATCTAAAAATCTGCATTTTCATCTTCATTTTCAAGATTTCACAAGTTTAAAATAATTTCTCCTAAAATTTTGTGTTTATATCTTATATCTAGTCAACGTTTTTGCAATTTAGTGACAGCGAACCCTTGAAATGCACCCAAAATGCATCCACTTTCGAGTAATTACATTGGTTAGTCCCTGTTAACTCGACACACAAACATTAGCAGTATTAGCACAACATGCTAATGTTTTAGCGTGTCATGCTTTTGACACTTTTGGATACTTTGAATAATTCTTAGGTAAACTTTGCAGCAACTCCACATGTTTCTAACTGTAGTGTACACAACTCAACTAACACCCTATAAAACATTTGATTAGCAGTCGTATTGTAGGTGAATCAGCTCAGTTCAGAATCTGGTCTTTGCTCCAGTTAATGAATGAAATCATGTGTTCACTTACTTTTACACGCATAACAGGTTCTTGGCTGATGGAGCAGGAATCTTCTTTGAAGACATAATACCTGGGAGATTGCATGATAGGCTGTCTGTACTTCGGCCGTGAATTTTACCTTATAAAATGTTTATACGACACCAGAAATATCGAAGAAAATAGCTATTCAGATAAGATATTGTGAATATCAGGTTTGTTTCAATATTGTGTGAAGGTTTTAAACACTGTCACAGTGGATCGAGATTAAATTAGTTACTCTCAGTCTTAACAGTAGGCTTTTTTTATTTTTATTTTTTTTT
>KV751392.1:651907-662211 GCA_001698575.1 Mola mola
GGATGAGAATGTGCATGTGTTGGACAGGGAGGATAGATGGTTTGAGAGAGGAGTAAAGGAGACCATCTATGTCAAGCTGGAACAGCCATCCCTTAACAGAGGAGGAGGCCTCAGACATCAACTGTTTGCCACATACAATGCAGTCTTGAAATCCCTCCCCGGCAAACTTAACCACTGTTCACATCTTGGTTCATGTGATACCAGCACTCACATGATGACCAGGGGGAGTGACAATTTAACTGATGGCTGGCGGATCTGGGTCACACAGATTAGGGGCGGGGCTTTGTGCCCTTTGCCCACTACCCTGAGTGAGAAGGATCCTCCACAAGGTTAAATACAGAGGACTCCCTACCAGATACTTAGAATTGACAAAGCCTCTTGTATGAGAGATGAAATGTCCACAAGAAATTATAAGAAGTCTAGTTGTCTCTGGGTAAATACTAATATTGGAATGACTAGAGAAGATCTCAGTAAAGGTCTGCTTTATCTAATGGGTTACTACTCCACCCTAACCATGAGCAAGACACCACAGCCAGATACATGGCAGAGGGGAAAGATTTTACTGGGAAATAGATCTGTTGGGGTACTAAGGGTGATTATTGTTAATGACTTGATGGCTTACTTTTTCATACACATCTTGTTGTGCCTGTAACACCCTAATATTTGTTCTACTATATTTAACTATGTTTGCAAACATGTTACCAGTTTAGTAGAAACACAAAAGTCATCTACTGTTCCAGTGTTTCATTTTTGTGGCTGTTAGAAGGAAACTTGTTTGATACTTGTGACAGTAAATTATGTAACACAGCTACTGGCATTATAACCACTATTTCCTGATATTTTATGTTGCATAAGTACGTTTAGTATTTTGAGAAGCTATAAGTAATATTTCTATATGGCAAGCACTACATTAGTATTTTGAGAAGCTACAAGTAATATTTATATATGGCAAGCACTATATATATATATATATATCAGTCAAGTTGTATATTTTAAGAATAAGGACTGGTTTAATTGCAATATGGATTTATTACTGCACCAATACTGACTAAGTCTATACTAAAATTAGTAATGTTTTGTTATACTCAGGCCTTTATGTTGAATCGTTTTTATTTGGAATACAAAAACATATGCTTATATAATTATATTTCACTTATTGTGTTGTATTAAGTTTGAAGTAATTTGATCTAAAAATCTGCATTTTCATCTTCATTTTCAAGATTTCACAAGTTTAAAATAATTTCTCCTAAAATTTTGTGTTTATATCTTATATCTAGTCAACGTTTTTGCAATTTAGTGACAGCGAACCCTTGAAATGCACCCAAAATGCATCCACTTTCGAGTAATTACATTGGTTAGTCCCTGTTAACTCGACACACAAACATTAGCAGTATTAGCACAACATGCTAATGTTTTAGCGTGTCATGCTTTTGACACTTTTGGATACTTTGAATAATTCTTAGGTAAACTTTGCAGCAACTCCACATGTTTCTAACTGTAGTGTACACAACACAACTAACACCCTATAAAACATTTGATTAGCAGTTGTATTGTAGGTTAATCAGCTCAGTTCAGAATCTGGTCTTTGCTCCAGTTAATAAAATCATGTGTTCACTTACTTTTACACACATAACAGGTTCTTCTGTCCTCGATGGGTGAGGACAGAGCTGATGGAGCAGGAATCTTCTTTATAAACCATGAAGTCACTATAACTAAATGAAGAGATATAACTGGGAACCTCCTGCTGATAGGCTGTCTGTACTTTGGCTGTGAATTTCACCTTATAAATGTTTATACGGCACCAGAAAGAAAGAAAGAAAACAATTATTCAGGTTACAGAAAAATTGTCAGGTTTGTTTTAATATCATGTAGACATTTTAACAGTCACAGAGGATCAAGATAGAATTGCTGCTACTCCTTTCCATATTTCTCCTGAGGGTAAGTTGTTGGTAGAAGTCTGTAAATGTGCCTCCCTCTCTGATCTGTATAAAGTTGTGAACCCTGCATGTATTCATGTCACTCAGTTTGATGCTAAAACAAAAATAATTGGTGGTATAAATGTCTCCTCCCAGATTTGTCCCCTGAAGTGTTATTTAATAATAGTGTCAAATTATTGTAAATGTCTCACATGATCTGAAGGTCTTTAGAAAATTAAGTGTTTATTTGTGGGAATGAATGAAAGACAAATTCCAGTAGAAACAAGTACAGACATGCCCCTAATGTGGGACAACCTTTGTTCGCCAATAGAAATTATTCACAACAGCACCAACTTCCACATTTTAGAACTGCAAAAGCAAGCTTTGATTACTTGTCATTTACGATTGTTCTGAAAACTTAGTTTCACGGCTCAGTGGCTCAGTTGTCTGATCAGACCTCTTTTTTTCCTAGAAATTATTCTCACAACGATAATAGATTCTCTACACCTTCCATGACCGTATTTACATACGTCATTATAGCGTAACGTATACACAAGAAATGGCTCTGCAGAGAAGGTGGTGGCTCTTAAAAGAGCCGTTGGGTTTCAGTGGAACAGAGACCGTTTACTTAGAGCTGGTGTACTTGGTGACAGCCTTGGTGCCCTCAGACACGGCGTGTTTGGCCAATTCTCCGGGTAACAGGAGACGAACGGCAGTCTGAATCTCCCTGGAAGTGATGGTGGAGCGCTTGTTGTAATGAGCCAGACGAGACGACTCACCAGCGATGCGCTCGAAGATGTCGCTGACGAACGAGTTCATGATGCCCATGGCCTTAGAAGAGATGCCGGTGTCGGGATGGACCTGCTTCAGCACCTTGTACACGTAGATGGCGTAACTCTCCCTCCTGGTCTTTCTCTTCTTCTTGCCTCCTTTGCCGGTAGTCTTGGTCACGGCTTTCTTGGAGCCCTTCTTGGGTGCTGGTTTAGGATCAGGCATCGTATTTCCCTCTTAAATTCACAACGAAGAATAAAACGACGAGGTTGCGGCAGCTCTTATTATAGCTGCCGCGAGGAAACGCCACTGTGCGATCCCCCTCCTGTGATTGGTTGAATTGTTCGGGGCGGTGCTTTACTCGCTTCTTGCTCTCTGAGGGGGGAGTCGTGTTTTCGCGGCGATTTTCTTTATAGAAACGAGCGTTCAGTCAGGACAATTTGTGCTTACAGTAAAGATGTAAAATTTGAGAATTGGAGAATTTGACCACTTAAAAATGATGCCTTTAAAAGAAAATCCTCCGGAAAAAGGAGACGCGCGGCTGTGATGACGCAGCTTCAGACTCTGCTCGTGATTGGTCAGCAGCTCTTCTTTGCGCTCGGCGCCTAATTCGCTGCTGCTTATTGGAGGAAATTGAGTTTGAAAAGCGCGCCAGCGGACAGCGCGATCTTTCTCAAACAAACACATAAACATCCAGACGAGTGGAGACGAAAGAGCCAAGACAAAGACATTTTACAGTTGCATAATGTGAACATTAATATTTAACGCATATTTGACGCAGCTTCAGATTCGGCTTGTGATTGGTCAGTAGCTCCTGAAGGAGTGACCCACCGCCCGAGTGTCCGCTGCTGATTGGCGGAAACAAAGAAGCGAAAAGGCCGCCAAACTGCAGAGCGACTCCCTCGCACGGTCCTCTTTTCCGATTGGTGTGTCAGCTGGACGCGCTCCGCGGAGGTTTAAAGCTACTCCGAGGCCTCTGCAAGCACATTTTCTTCGAGTTGAGAAACTCGCGAACATCATACAAACATGAGCGGAAGAGGCAAAACCAGTGGCAAAGTCCGAGCCAAGGCGAAGACTCGCTCCTCCCGTGCCGGGCTCCAGTTTCCAGTCGGCCGCGTCCACAGGCTGCTGCGCAAAGGCAACTACGCCGAGCGTGTGGGTGCCGGCGCCCCGGTGTACCTGGCAGCCGTACTGGAGTACCTGACCGCTGAGATCCTGGAGTTGGCCGGAAACGCCGCCCGCGACAACAAGAAGACCCGTATCATCCCCCGTCACCTGCAGCTGGCCGTCCGCAACGACGAGGAGCTCAACAAGCTGCTGGGCGGAGTGACCATCGCTCAGGGCGGCGTGTTGCCCAACATCCAGGCTGTTCTGCTGCCCAAGAAGACCGAGAAGCCCGGCAAGGCCAAGTAAAACTCCAAATCACCTGCTGCAAAGCCACAACACAACGGCTCTTTTAAGAGCCACACACTTTAGTTTTTAAGAGCAACATGACTTAATATTTTACTCATTATAGCTGTAAAAACCACAGTAACTTTTTTTTTTTTTTTTCTCTTTTCCCCCCCTACTCAAGCTCTAATAACCAAATAATTAGTCTACAAGAAAAGTATTTTGGTTGTTTATCAAGCGCTGTTTATGGCTCACCTATGACTATAAAAAAATTAACAAAATCTATAGTACAAAAAAATACAATACTGACAAGTCTTTGGGTCTTTAGGTTCTTTCTAATGTTAATTTATGTTCTAATAAAGACTGCATATGAACGTTTACGTCAATCAGCCTGGTAGGACTTCTGGGACATCGATGAGACCAGGAATCATCTACACGTCATCACATTGGTGCTGGAGGCAGAGAGAAGAGAACATTAATATCCATCACAAGATGTTTGATTACACACTTCAACATTAAATACAGGCACATTGTAAATTCCACATTATCCCACAGCTGGAATTCAGTATAGTTTGTTTCTCCGAACAATATTTCTGAAAACACACACCAGGTGCTCTTCAGCCTCTTCACAATTATCAGCTTCTACATGAAACAAGAAATTAAATTATGGCCCCTTTCAGCTCACCAGCCTGCTCCTTCACTTGCAAGGCTGATTTGATGGTGTTATTGCATCCAGTGGCGGAACCAGACTGACTCCACTTTGCATCACCAGACACAACAATCAAACTTGACAACACTCTTTAAAATAGCAGATATAATGTTTTTGTACATTATGGACGTAATGAAAGCATGATAAGATGAAGTGCTATGGCGGAGCAAAAATTAAGCATCCCCGGGTGGGCTCAAACCACCAACCCCTTAGTTAACACCTGAACGTGATGGCTGATTGCACCACAGACACATGAAGAATGCTCCAAATGTTGGATTCAAATGGAATCCGACAGTTGGTAGATGGTAGATGGCAAATAGCAAGCGGACATCTTCTGGACAGCACAGGAAACAACAAATAGTGTGATGGAATGGCAAAATAGCGAAACAAAGCGTGCATGATGATATGTTGCTATGATTATGTTTCTTTGAATTGGTCCAAAGTGAGGGGCCAGACAAAGCTCATTTCAAGAAGACCGTTGTAATGATTGATATCAAGGATTAAAGCACCCTGCCTGGAGAGGAACCGCGACCCAGCTTGGAGCTCGGCCTGGGGAAGGGGTCAGCAGGCTAGCGCGTGGTGGCTGTTGATTTCCATTGCCCATGGAGTTCAGTCGGGCTCAGCCCGAAAGGGAGACATGGGTCCATCCTCCAGTGGGCCCACACTTCCAGGAGAAACCATTGGGGTCTGTTGCTAAGTGGATCGGTCGGCAATCAAAGAAGGGGGACTTGGCGGTATGATCCTTGGTCGCTGAGGCTGGCTTTTGGGACAACATTACTCTCTAATCAGGAAGGAATCAATCTTAGCTTATGTGAGAGATTGGGAGATAGTGGCTAGATATATTCAGGCTCACAACACACACCTTGGGTTCTGGAACAAGTCTGAGATTTTTATCAACATATGAGATAATATTGAAAATAATCTTTTTTTTTTTTTTGTAATCTGCTGGTGCGTAAACACTGACAAAGAACAATTTTCATATTAGATAATATTACTTTAGTAAAGGCAATTCAACCTTCAATGTCTTTGTCGGAATCAGTAATGTTAATATTTAATGAGCGCCCGATGCTCTTCACCTCTTGTTTTATTGTCTGCTGAGGATGAAACTACAACTTTATATTGAAAATTATTAGAGCTGTTCACCAACTGTAGTAAGGTGTGATTCCTGAATCAGTCCCATATTCACAATCATCGACAACACAGAAAAACTAATCATTAGTATCAGAGCTGAAACATGTGGTCTACTTCTCAGACCCTCCCCCCTGTGGTGGATCACTCAATTCCTTTTTTTTTTCATCGTCTTACTGATATTATTTGTCATGAAAAGACACCGAAAGAGTAGAAAACAACAGAGCACCTTTGGAGATAAAACAATACAATAGTAAATGTATATTAAATACATTGCAAGGAGGAGGGTTACCAGTCCCTCTGTTAATTTCCCTCCTCTTCTTGATGTCAATCATAATGTTTTAAGATTGTCTGTTCTGTAACAACTTTGGCTCTTGTTTTCCAAATGTACGTATTAATAACACAGATCACCAGGCAAAACAGTCATTGTTTTCCTTGAACAAACCACACATTACAGATTTCATTACAATCATAAAGTTTTATAAATATCTTTATTGGCAGAGCCAGTCCAATTTATACTAAAATCCTTAGTTTGTTTCATAAAATCTCCATATATGTTTTTATAATAGGGAGGGGATATTGGATCTGGCTCTGCCAAATAATTTAGACCAGACCAGTTACTTTTATACATTGGTGTTCTTTTTGTAACCTCCCTGTTTGTTCCCTAAATCAGCTTGGCACATAGTTTATTTAGGGCTGTAATAGTTTTGGGTGATGGGGGGGAAAACAATCAATAAAAACAACAGTTTTGAAACTAAATGTGTTTTCACAATATTAACACAGGCTTTGTAATTTGTATTTCTAACCTCCCATTTTGAAACTTCCTCTTTTGTACTTCGTAGTAAGTATAATTAAAGATTTATTAAAAGTCTAGTACTTAAAGTTTTGGATGTTTCATCAGCTGTGTCAGATAGCAAAAATTAATGAAAAATTCATATAATTCTATCATTTCTAACATGCTACCTGATAATTCACACAAAATAAGAAGCAAATCATGTTTTTAGTTATGAATTTTGCTTCCGTCAGATGATGACATTGGCTGTCCACAAGTTTTCTGGTCTGACAGATATTTCTAGTTAGAAATTTGAGTTTAAGTTCAAATTTTCAGTTCCTGATAAATTTGAAACAAAATATCTCAGCATAAACTAGATTTAAAGATGTGATTCTATTTCACTATAGGGCTATTTGTAGGATGTTGTAATTGACATACAAATGTGATAAAGGGATCATTTGAGCATAGAAGCCGATATGTGTGAAGAGGCTGAAGAGCACCTGGTGTGTGTTTTCCTACATGGGATGTTTCAGAAATATTGTTCAGAGCATCAAACTACATTGGATTCCAGCTGTGGTATAATGTGGAGTTTACAATTTGCCTATATTTAATGTCATAACTGACTAGAATTTTAACTACATAGAACATTAATTATAACTTACAATGACATCATTCTTGACTTTTGAAGTGTGTAAAAGTACGATACAGAGGTAATGAGTTTAAAAGCTGAAAGAAATGTTGAAAGAACCATTAAAATATTGTTAGTTTGACAGCAGAGGAAGAGGCTCTTTGCTGAGGAGTGAGGTGGCTCTTAAAAGAGCCGTTGTGGTCGGTGTGGCAGCAGACAGTCTAAGCTCGCTCTCCGCGGATGCGGCGGGCCAGCTGGATGTCTTTGGGCATGATGGTGACCCTCTTGGCGTGGATGGCGCACAGGTTGGTGTCCTCAAACAGACCCACCAGGTAGGCCTCGCTGGCCTCCTGCAGAGCCATGACGGCGGAGCTCTGGAAGCGCAGATCGGTCTTGAAATCCTGAGCGATTTCTCTCACCAGGCGCTGGAAGGGCAGCTTGCGGATGAGCAGCTCGGTGGACTTCTGGTAGCGACGGATCTCCCTGAGAGCCACGGTGCCGGGCCTGTAACGGTGAGGCTTCTTCACGCCGCCGGTGGCCGGAGCGCTCTTACGGGCAGCCTTAGTGGCCAGCTGCTTCCTGGGGGCTTTGCCGCCGGTGGATTTACGTGCGGTCTGCTTGGTTCTTGCCATCGTTCTTCGCTTCTCTGAGCAGGAGAAAATTGTTCAAACAGAGGAGACACGCGACTCTTATACCGTGAGACCGGATGTGATGACGTATTTTCAAACTCGGCTCGTGATTGGTCAGCAGCTCCTGAAGGCGGGACCCACCGCCCGAATGTCCGCTGCTGTTTGGCGGAAACAAAGAAGCGAAAAGGCCGCCAAACTGCAGAGCGACTCCCTCGCACGGTCCTCTTTTCCGATTGGTGTGTCAGCTGGACGCGCTCCGCGGAGGTTTAAAGCTACTCCGAGGCCTCTGCAAGCACATTTTCATCGAGTTGAGAATCACGCGAGCATCATACAAACATGAGCGGAAGAGGCAAAACTGGCGCCAAAGTCCGAGCCAAGGCGAAGACTCGCTCCTCCCGTGCCGGGCTCCAGTTCCCAGTCGGCCGCGTCCACAGGCTGCTGCGCAAAGGCAACTACGCCGAGCGTGTGGGTGCCGGCGCCCCGGTGTACCTGGCAGCCGTGCTGGAGTACCTGACCGCTGAGATCCTGGAGTTGGCCGGAAACGCCGCCCGCGACAACAAGAAGACCCGTATCATCCCCCGTCACCTGCAGCTGGCCGTCCGCAACGACGAGGAGCTCAACAAGCTGCTGGGCGGAGTGACCATCGCTCAGGGCGGCGTGTTGCCCAACATCCAGGCTGTTCTGCTGCCCAAGAAGACCGAGAAGCCCGGCAAGGCCAAGTAAAGCTGCAAATCACCTGCTGCAAAGCCACAACACAACGGCTCTTTTAAGAGCCACACACTTTAGTTTTGAAGAGCAACATGACTTAATACTTTACTCATGGTTGATATGACAACCACAAAATGAATACTTACTATTGTCCATTTAAGTAGCTGTAATAAAATAATTAAAGTCTCCCCTTAAGTTACAGATTCCTTTAGTGGATAAAGTAAAAGGGGAAACATGGGTTTGATTGTTTATCACTTATTAGTTATGGCTCATTTAAATTTTCCGTTTAAATAGTTTCAATCACCAAATTATGAACTGTATACAGGGAAAAAAAACAAAAACAAACTGGTTTATCAACGTTTGGTTTATAGGTCTTTCATGACAGCCATAATTAATGAAATAGGACAAAAACAACAAAAAAAATTCACTACTGAAATCTTTGATTTCTTATGTTGGTTCATGTTTCATGTCGACAACTATTCACACCTACAGGCAATTTCGAGTGACCAATTAACCTAACCCCCAGTTTGCATGTTTTTGAACTGTGGGTGGAAGTCGGAGTACCCAGAGAAAACCTACGCAGACACAGGGAGAACATGCAAACTCCACACAGAAACGCCCTGACCCAGAATCGAACCCAGGACCTTTTTGCTGTGAGGTGACAGTGCTAACCACTGCATCCTTGTGCTGCACATACCCGTCACAAGATATATGGTATTTGATCACACATCCAGCAAACATTCATATACATATGTTTATTTTTTTTTACGGGTGTGCAGTAAATCATCTTGTTTTATAAATGGCAACGATAATATATTTATATTATAGATATTGATTTAAAAATTAGTGTATTGTAGTTGACTCATTCAGTCACATTCTAACATGCTGTAATTTTCACATTTTAGATAATATTTTAAGATTATTAGTCATATATCAGACTGATTATTCTAAACAGTACCAACATGTATTCAGGGCCACATGTGCTTTTTAGTTGTGCAGTACAGACCTCAACCATATTACAAAACCCCATTAATATGTTGTTATACCGTATAGGTCTCATTTGTCAAGGTTGAAAACCCATTCATGTTTTATACTTATCTTTCTTTTCTTCAAAGTAATCTTCTGGTCTAAACATGTAGTGTTGTTAGATTCATTGAACCAAACATCAACTTGTGTTTCATTGATACGCTAAATTAAATCATAATATACACCTAAATTACAGGTGATATATATTTGATAGGTGTGATACAAAGGATCTATTAAACATTAAAACATTAAAACATTAAAAAAAAACATGCTTTGTTCTGGATTGTTTGAGTTCTGTTCCTATTAACACCAACATGATTGAATTTCTTTATAAAACATGAAGGGCTGTGCTGGTGGAGCATAACATGAAGTGGACTGTGGCACACACAAAGATGACATCACTAGAGATAAGAAAATGTGATTTAATCTAATTTATCTCCAGTGATGACATCTTGCAGGTTTACACTATTAATTAGCATCTTTAGTTTTATTAATGCTTCATTATGCTGCAATTTGTTATATTAGCATAATTATGTAAATATTAACATGACCTGTATTTTAATTAGGTTAGTTACTCCATAATGTGACACAATGCAGAACCAACCACCCAGTGGTTTAGTCACAGTGG
>KV751392.1:662256-677031 GCA_001698575.1 Mola mola
AATATGTTGTGATGTCCTGTTAAAACTAAATCAGAATGTAGCCTCTTCATCCTGGTACGTTCTAACTCTCATGTTGACAGTGTTTGAGTGTAATAACAGCAGGATGATGCTCGTTAAAGATGCTGTGGGTGGCTCTTAAAAGAGCCTTTTTAATGACCAGAGCAGAGTTTGACTGAAGACGGTTTACTTCTTCTTGGGTGCAGCCTTCTTGCTTTTGGGCTTGGTTGCCTTCTTGACAGGGGTCTTCTTGGCTGCGGGAGCCTTCTTCACCAGCTTCTTGGGGCTCTTGGGCTTCTTGGGGCTTTTGGCCACTTTCTTGGCCGCAGCGGGTTTCTTCACCTTCTGCGGGGATTTCTTGGCAGCTGCTGGCTTCTTGGCTGTCTTGGGCTTCTTGGCCACCGCGGATTTCTTGGCTGCGGGTTTCTTAGCTGCGGGCTTCTTGTGCGGCTTTCTTAGCTGCGGGCTTCTTGGCTGCGGGTTTCTTGGTTTTAGGAGCGGCTTTCTTTGCTGGTGTCTTGGCTTTGGGCTCAGCCGCCTTCTTACTAACCTTGAAGGACCCTTTGACCTGAACCAGTTTCTCCTTCAGCACGAGGTTCCGGATCGCGGTCCTGACGCGGGCCTTGTTCTTCCCCACATCGTATCCGTCGGCAGCCAGAGCCTTCTTCAGGGCGGCCAATGACACGCCGCTGCGCTGCTTGGATGCAAAAACAGCTTTCACGATGAGCTCGCTGACGCTGGGGCCAGACTTCTTAGGCTTGCTGGTCTTCTTCTTAGCCGCTTTGGCCGGAGCGGCGGCGACTGGAGCTGGAGCTTCTTCCGCCATGTTTGTCTCTGTGTCCCGATCACAACAGCTGAGTGACTGAACTATGCGAGAACTCAGAGCGCAGAGCTGAACTTAAACACACCATGAGAACCGTGGAGACTCAACTCCTCCGAGCAGCCTGAATGTCGGCTCACTTGTGTTTTCTCCTCATCGACTAAAGGCTCCAAACTAAATATGAGAAAAGATTTGGAGACTGTCTGTGACATGATTCGATGGCAGACTTTTGTCTCTTCATACTGAAACCACACGGAGCTCTGACAGTCTCCGTATTTTGTTTGTGGAGCCTCTAAACCTCACACATTCACCGTGTCGGCCAGCAGTCCTCGGCGACTTTTCTCACTCATTTCTCTTCTAAAATGTTGTAAAATGCAGAGAAACTCCGTCATAAACAGTTTTCCAAGTGGCCCACATGTTTGTTCAGTGACTGGGGGTCAAAATAGTCATCTTTTGGTGGTCAGTTCGTAATAAAGTGAAGTTGTTGTGGAAGCAGCAAACACACTGATGGTGGCTGAAGCCTGATATCAGAGCTGCTGACTGTTGCTGTGAAAACTGTCATGTAAACAGCAGTTTAGCATATTTTCTATTCTAACAATGAAATGACAGCTCTATGGATTTTGTTTTTTGTGGCTTTTCAAACCTAAATAAATAAAAAAATGTCCGCCAGCAGCAATAATAAGAAAAGTCACTATGGAAATTAGACAAACAGGACTCAGTTCCACATTCTGGCCTTGTCTTTATAGTCAGTGCAAACATGAACTTGACTTAATCACACGACTTCTACGGGGTTCAATGATGTTTAGCATTACAGTATGCAAAATGAAATAAGTTTAAAATATAAACAGTGTGCACATATTTCATGTATTTTAAGTGGAACTGATAGAGATATAGTCTCATGAAAACTGAAGGATATTCTGAACCCCAGGACACTTTTATATCATCACAAGAAACAAACTAGTTCCGTGAATAAAATTATCAAGAACTTTTATGTATTTATTTATTAACTAAATAAAATAGAATATGATCCTGCAAAAATTATTCATCAAGAGTGAGAACAAAAATAAAACCAAGACAAATGCTTCAAAGTGAAATAAAATCAAATGAAATAAAAAAAGCTATGTAAATCAACTGTATGGGAGCATTCAGCTACTGTTCATAACTAAGTGAACCTGAAGGACAACAATGTTTTAGGGTGAAAATGCTAAACTTTGTCAGGGTCCAAGTAGGATGGAGGGAGAACTATTGACTTGTTCCCTCAGCCTCAGTGTGACAGCTGCGTGAGGTTCAGGAATGTAAAGGCTCTAATCATCCCATCCATGTTCAATTCAGGGGTTTTGTTTTCAAGTTTTGCAATGCAATTTTGACACTCAACAAATGTAACTTGCATCACAAAGAAACACCCAACTGTTTAAGATCCACCGCTTGTAATCTATCATGAATTCTGATAACCAAGACACTGATTGCAGCAGTGACAGAGGGGATCTTTGGGGGGAAAAAAAAAAAAACAATCATGTTGTGGTTATCAAAAAGAAGGATTTTATTAATTATGGGACTTAGTATAGTTGAGGACCAGCTACTAATGTTCATACACTGGACCTCAAAGATGAAATTGCATGACAGTTTAACCAGCTGATAACTCCGAAACAACTGGTGTAGAGAAAATGAAGTTTTCCAGGGGTATTATTTATATTGTATTTCTGCATGTGGGTAACCTCACTGTTCTACTTCAATAGTTAGTCCTGCTTGATTATTTCATCTTTTAACGCTACTGATATTAGTAACTTATAAGAATTTACAAAGAACAAAGGAAAATGGCTTTCTGTTAAAGTGTGCGGCCCTTAAAAGGGCCTTTGAGTTTAGGTATCAATAAGAAGATTCCGTTCTAGCCTCTTCAGAGCGTACACCACACCCATGACGGTCACGGCCTTCCTCTTGGCGTGCTCGGTGTACGTGACGGCGTCACGGATCACGTTCTCTAGGAAAACCTTCAACACGCCGCGGATCTCCTCGTAGATCAGCCCGGAGATTCGCTTCACTCTGCCACGGCGAGCCAGACGGCGGATCGCGGGCTTGGTGATTCCCTGGATGTTATCACGGAGAACTTTACGGTGACGCTTGGCGCCTCCTTTCCCGCCTTTGGAAGCAGAGGCGGGCAGCTCTACTCTCTTCTTCTGCTGGTTTATTGGCGTGTGAGGCCCATTACTGCCACCTACAGTGCTGGAGTGCAGGCCAGCGCTTTAAAGAGGTTTTTGTCAACTTTATGGACATGACAAAACACAGTCTCTTAGAGGAACAAGTATACAGGCCTGCAATCAACAGAACAAAAAACAATGACAAAGCTAAGGGGCAGATTAAATACAATTATTAAAAACTATAAGTAGATAACAATCAAATATGCCACAATACAAAAAACTCCAGTCCAATAAAATAAAAAATGGCAGGAGCATGGACAAACTAGTGAAGCAACAGTAATTATTTAGATATGTTTAGATTTTCCTAGCTAAATCAACCAATCAGACACATCTGTACTGTTTAAGATGAAACCGTTTCAGACACAAGACATCAGTCAATATTTAATAACATTTTCCTTTCTATATCTGCAAAATTGCAGACATCATGTTCCATTTTACCACTGTTTCAACACATCTAAGATTAAGTTTACGATGGCTTCTGAACCAATAGACTACACCTGCTTCTGGTTCACTACATTTCACATATCCCTGGATTTAGAGATTCCACATACTCTTGGACTCACTGACCACATGAGCAACACTCAAATTTTGATACATGGACTATAATGACTCCTGGACCAGTTGACTACATTGCGCTGGGAGCTGCTGCTGTGGTCTTGCCTGACGCCAACTGCTCAAGTTAGAACAGGAGATCCTGTGACTTGGATCTTAGTCTTGATGGCAAAAAGAAAATCTGGATCCATGGATTACAATGACTCCTGGACCAACAGACTGCACCTGCGTCTGGATCATTAGACTTCCCATATATCTGGATTTATAGATTCCACATACTCTTGGACTCATGGATGTTTTATAAATTCCTAATAAACTATTATTCTGATGTTGTGTTCTGTACAAGTGACAATTATTGCACGTCTGTCCATTCTAGGAAGAAGGTTCCTTCCTCTGTGGTTCATCCTGACGTTTCTTATTTTCCCTGTTAAGGGTCTCGTCTCGTCTCGTTTTCTGTGACTTATCCAGGTCCGGGTCGCAGGGGCAACAGCCTGAGCAGGGAGATCCAGACGCTCCTCTGCCCACCAACTCCTCCGGGGGGACACCAAGACGTTCCCAAGCCAGCCGAGAGATATAATATCTCCAGTGTGTCCTTCGTCTGCCCCGGGATCTCCTCCCGGATGGGCATGCCCGAAACACCTCCCCAGGGAGACGTCCAGGAGGCATCCTGACCAGATGCCCGAACCACCTCAACTGGCTCCTCTCAACGTAGAGTAGCAGCGGCTCTACTCTGAGCTCCTCCCGGATGTCCGAGCTCCTCACCCTATCTCTAAGGCTGAGCCCAGCCACCCTGCGAAGGAAGCTCATTTCGGCCGCTTGTATTCGCGATCTCATTCTTTCGGTCACTACCCAGAGCTCATGACCATAGGTGAGAGTTGGGACGTAGATTGACCTGTAAATTGAAACCTTTGCCTTCTGGCTCAGCTCCCTCTCCACCACAACGGGAACTCCTCCACTTGGGGAAGCGACTCTCCCCCGACCCAGAGTGGGCAATCCACCCTTTTCCGGCTAAGAACCATGGCCTCAGATTTAGAGGTGCTGATTCTCATCCCTGCCGCTTGACACTCGGCTGCAAACCGTCCCAGTGAGAGCTGGAGGTCACTGTTCGATGAGGCCAACAGGACCACGTCATCTGCAAATAGCAGAGACGGAATCCGGAGGCCACCGAACCCGACTCCCTCCGCCGCTTGGCTGCGCCTAGAAATTCTGTCCATAAAAATTATGAACAGAACCGGTGACAAAGGACAGCCTTGGCGGAGACCAACCCTGACTGGGAACGGGTCTGACTTACTGCCGGCAATGTGAACCAAGCTCTGACTCCGACAATACAGAGATTGAATAGCCCGTAACAAAAGGCCATCTACCCCATACTCCCGGAGCACCCCCCACAGGATACCTTGGGGGACACGGTCATAAGCCTTCTCCAGATCCACAAAACACATGTGGACTGGTTGGGCAAACTCCCATGCCCCCTCCAGTACCCTCGCGAGGGTGTAGAGCTGGTCCAGTGTTCCACGGCCAGTACGAAAACCACATTGCTCCTCTTGAATCCGAGGTTCAACTAGCAGCCGCACTCTCCTCTCCAGCACCCTGGAGTAGACCTTCCCAGGGAGGCTGAGGAGTGTGATCCCCCGGTAGTTGGAACACACCCTCTGGTCCCCCTTCTTGAAAAGGGGGACAACCACACCTGTCTGCCACTCCAAAGGCACAGTCCCCGATGTCCACACAATATTGCAGAGGCCTGTCAACCATGACAGCCCTACAACATCCAGAGCCTTCAGGAGCTCGGGACGGATCTCATCCATCCTGTTAAGGGTTTTTTAAGTTTTTCCTCACCCAGGTCGAGGGTCTAAGAGCAGAGGGTGTCACATCTGTACAGTTTGTCAAAGCCCAGTGAGATAATGTGTAAATTGTGATTTTTGGGCTATACAAATAAAATTTGAAGTTTCTTTGTAAAGTATCTTTCTTTGTACCTGGATTCTTCTGCTTATAGCTTAACTCACATTTTATGTGGATTCATACAGGTGCTGAGAGGATGACAAACCAAAGAATTGTAGTAGAGAGACAAATGATGACATCTATATGAAATAAATGAACATAGTGGGAAGAGGGGGAGCAAGTGGGAAAAGCTTTGGTTCAGTAACCAGAAGTATAAAATACACAGGAAAAATTAAATGAACAGAGAGTACTTTGGTATCAGTTTATTTATGAGTAAAGTTTTGCTAAATTTAACATGTTGTGTTTCTGCAGTACTCAAAACAACAGGATATAATGTCACATAAGCATATAAGCTGCGCTGCAGCTCCTCATCTTACATCTCACTCCTCCTCCCTGCAATCAAGCAGCAAAAAGCTAATAACAAAGCTCTGATGTTAAACATTTCCTTTCCTATGAACTCTTCTTTAAAAGTTTTTTTTTTCCATTCTTCATAACACCAGAATTCCATATATGAATAATATATCAGAAAAATCAACAAAACATTACAAAATATATATTATGAATTAAAATTAAATTACATTAAATGAATGGGTAATTCTGTGAGTCTCAATAAACTTTTTACAAGACGTTTTTTTTAAATATATTTTTAAAGATTGAAAAAAATAAACATAAAAGCCACGGAATTTGAAGTAAGTGAAAAATCTACACTTGTCGATGTAGAAAAACAAAGTCCCAAATCGTAGCAACTGGAGATGTTAACGTTTCTGACCGCGAGAGGGCAGCAACGACCAGCTGTCTTTCTTTGTACCAGATTGACTCGGTGGTGTTTTATTATGAAAGCAGTACCAGTTTTAAAGGTCGGCCCTTTTATTTTGAAGGCCTCAGCGGTGATGAGCGAAAGAGGCAAAGACCAACTACCGGAACAGTGACGATGAATGGAAAGGGGAAGGGTTTTTGTTCGTGGACAAAATCCTAGAAACGTTGTGACAAAATGAGCAGACGTGGTAAAACCGGCGTCAATTTATGTTGATCTTCACAACTTCTTCCTTTGGTTTTCCTGCCGATATGGTCCCCCTGCTCACTGCGGCTTCTTATGCCGCAATATTTGGGAAACTTTTGGGTAAGACTGAGATACACCGGTGATGGTGAAGCTCCTAGTAGGGATTATATTGCGGATGAATTAATTCTCCAGACAACGTGGATTAGTGCACATGATATGTACTCATTTATCGCTTTGCCCAACAAACGCGATTTTGAGTTATATTTCTGTCAGGAGACGTATTCTGGAGTTGGTGTCATCCAAATGCAATGAGGCT
This sequence comes from Mola mola, assembly GCA_001698575.1. NCBI lineage: Eukaryota > Metazoa > Chordata > Actinopteri > Tetraodontiformes > Molidae > Mola > Mola mola. Next base: position 669,075 of record KV751392.1, read on the forward strand.
AAATGGAAAAAGTGGAATGTCAAGTCATATTTGCAGCTAGATTGGCACTAATTGTTAAGTTCTGGACCGGTCGGATCCCAGATCAAGACATAAAGCTTTATTTGAAAAGATATTGCAACATCTTGCAATCTGCCATTAAGACTGTAGATAAATTTGGAATATGGTATGGTTTCAGAAAATATAAAGTCCGTATGCAAAAGGACAGCTCTGGCCACCTTATCCAGATCCCAAATTCGGTCTCCCTTGGTCCGTATAACAGTTTCATCTTAAGTTTATACTGCACCCGAAAGAACAAAGAAAATGCCTATTCATAAAGCATTTGTTGATCAAGATAAATTCAAGTTATTCAAAAAACTGAAATAAATTTTCAAAGTTGGGTTTTTTACTGTTGAAGATTGACACTCAGAAAATCAAGAGTAGCTGCTACTCCTTCCAAAGGTACTTTGTTTTTTTTCCTCTTTTCCCTCTTTCAATTTGAACGTAATAAAGGTCTGTACCGTTTTAACTGGAGAGGGAAAAAAAAAAAAAAAAAAAAAAAAAAAAAAAAAAAAAAAAAGGGAACTCAATTCTCTTGGAGACAGAAGCGGTCAAATGAGTTCAATGTTTGTGGCATTGCAGCAACTAGCATTTTGACTGACAAATCCAAACTAAGTGAGGTTATGAATAATTTGGACAGCGTTCACGTGACTTCCAACAATTCCGGTTTTGAGCGGACAGACGGAGCATATATTGTTCTCCAATCAGCCTGAATTAATTCCGTGAAGGTTTGCAAGTATACAAACACCTGCTGCTCTAATCAATTACTCAGATAGTAAAAATGTGACGTTTCATAGCGGGTATCAGCTCCTTCATGACGGGATGTGTGGCCCTGAAAAGGACCTTTAATTACGTTGAAGAGAAACGCGCCTTAGCCTCCGAAGCCGTACAGAGTGCGTCCCTGCCTCTTCAGAGCGTACACCACATCCATGGCGGTCACAGTCTTCCTCTTGGCGTGTTCGGTGTACGTGACGGCGTCACGGATCACGTTCTCCAAGAAAACCTTGAGCACCCCGCGAGTCTCTTCGTAGATCAGACCGGAGATTCGCTTCACTCCACCACGGCGAGCTAAACGGCGAATCGCTGGCTTAGTGATTCCCTGGATGTTATCACGAAGAACTTTGCGGTGACGCTTAGCGCCTCCTTTCCCAAGTCCTTTACCGCCTTTGCCTCTTCCGCTCATCGTCACTGTTTTTGGTTGTCAATCGTTAATGAGTCTGGCTGTTGGAGAGACCAACTATTTAAATCCTTTCTGAGGACGTTTGAGAAAACGGAGGTGGGTCAACTCTTCTTTGTCCCTTTATTACCAATGGTGACACTCCGGCTCATGAGCGCCATCTACTGTCCAGTGGTGCTGTGGAACAACATGTCTCCCACACTTGCAGAGCTGTGCAGCTGTTATCAGATTCTCCAGTATCAGAGATAAAAGGATTCACACATACGGTGTCCTGAGTATCCTTTACATTATCATCATCATCATCATCATCATCATCATCATTTTGTTTATAATGAGTCTTTTACAAGCTGTATTACAATAAGACATACAAAAGCAGGATAAAACAAACTTTTAAAAATTGGATTCCTCCCCCAGATGTGAACAGGAATTAATACAGTTAGTATATACACCGGTCAGGCATAACATTATGACAAGTGAAGTGAATAACACTGATTATCTCTTCATTTTGCCACGTGTTAGTGGGTGGGATGTATTAGGCAGCAAGTGAACATTTAGTCCTCAAAGTTGATGTACTAGAAGCAGAAAAATGGGCAAGAGTAAGGATTTGAACAAGTTTGACAAGGGCCAAATTGTGATGCTAGACGACTGGGTCAGAGCATTTCCAAAACCGCAGCTCTTGTGGGGTGTTCCTGGTGTGCAGGGGTCAGTGTCTATCAAAAGTGGCCCAAGGGAGGAACAGTGGTGAACCAGCGACAGGGTCATGGGCTCACTGATGCACGAGGGCATTAAAGGCTGGCCCGTGTTGTCTGATCCAACAGAACAGCTACCGTTGCTCAAATTGCTGGAGAAGTTTATGCTGGTTCTGATAGAAAGGTGTCAGAATACACAGTGTGTCATAGTTTGTTATGTATGGGGCTGCACAGCTGCAGAGAAGTCAGGGTGCCTACGCTGGCCACACTGCATAATTCATGAATCTGTGAATGTGAGCGTGCCGTGGCGATTGATTGACTTTTGAAGAGAGGGCAGCAGACGGTGGAGACATTCAGTTATATTTCCACGTCGGTACGTGTGCTTGTGCTCGTACATGAGCAGCTGCACTGTGCCAAAGTGCAGCTCTTCCAACTGTTGCAGGGACGAAGCGTTGAGCACACAAAGAATATGAATAGCTATATGTCTGTAGAATTTATTCTTTAGTGCCCCAGGCACCGACGTAACAAAGGTGGAGATGACAGAAACACCAATAAAGCAGTATCTCAAAGCTTTGTTTTACTTGCAGCAAGGAGAGCAATACAGTGAGTACATAGGTAGGTCAAAGTATTCTCTGGAGAGCTCCCTCTCCGGAGCGTCTCTTTATACACACTCATCATGAGAAAAGAGGGACGACCAAAAGTTCTTGGTATTTGACCTTAGCTATCTGTGTGTAGTTTTCACAGTGCCCTTTGGTCCCTTCAGGAGTAAATCACAGCTTCACATAGAGATCTACACCATCGGATGGGTTCATGGTAAGGGTAAAACAGTTTATCAAGGCACTGCTGCTCACTTTATTGAGTGCTTGTTCTGGCATCTATCTCCTTGTCTGACCAGGTATTTCAGGGAAGTCAACCTTTTCAAACAAACAGTAAATCTTCCGCCTTGTGGGATTATTATGATAATTTCTAGAAAGCTCATGCTTTTTTAGCTTGCAGTTTCAGCTGCCTAAGTACAATTATTCTAACACTATATCTGAATGAGATTTTATCATACAAGCATGAATTATTTGATTAAAACTATTAATAGAAACCGTAAATTTTACATTTTATCAAATTGCAAATTGACAAATAATGTGGAAGATGTTTTTTTAAACAGAGTGAATTTGATACCTGCTCAGACTACCACAGTTTCATAGTGCTGAATGCTGCCAGCTCGTCTCTCACTCACACCCTCCTCCATTCAGATGGAAACAAGGCCAATCTGAGGTCACCAGGTGATGCTCTGATGTTTGTCTGAATTCATTAGCATCATAAACAGGTGGCCCAGGCAGTGGAGGGGTCAGATGTGAACAACCATGCAGATAGAACAGAGACAGACCACCGTCAGTAGGTTCAAGACAAACACGACTGACATGAATCACTTTAGAACCACTTTTCAATAACCTGAATGTTGTCAATTTGTCAGCTTTACATGGTAAAGACCCTGTGTAGCCACTTTAGATGACTAAAACAATTCATCACAATGTCTTAGTGTGTGATTTTACACTTATTTGTGCTTATGTTCACAACTTCCATATATTTATATTCCTTCCAAACATAGCAGGTACGTAATAAAATGCAAGACAGGCAGGAAGTTGTGTAGGCTTTCTTGCTACGGTCAGACGGGAAGGGCTGCCACCTGAAACTTGAAATGAACCTCACATTAGGTTATACAGTATCCACAGTCATGAAATTGATGGAATGTTGAATCTGTGACAATGTGAAAATGTGTTGAGAGAACTGAATTGCAAGTCTGCTTGACTGTTTTCAGTTACAGATAGAGATGATTACACATGTAGCACAGCAACACTATTATAGCTTTCCAAAGTGAACTTCAAACTGAAATCATTAATAATTGGGATCATTTTCCTCAAGTGAGCCATCAATCACAAATGTTTGCCCATTTTGGTAAAACATACTAGCTTACTAATAAAAAAGAAAAAAAAAATTCCATCTATTCACATTGATAATGTAATTTCAAATAAGTCAACCGAGAGAAACAGTGACAATGGGAAAAAAAAAAGTGCAGTAATTGTTTTTTGTTGGCTAGAACAGTGAGCGATAAATTTACCTTTTCGGTTTCTGGAAATATTTTAAAGAGGCTGCAAAATGTATCAACTATTGAGTAATAATGCTGATTAACCAAAACAGAAAAACATGACTACGCAAGCCAATGAGATCAGTACCGGCTATATATTCATGTTTTTCTGACCTACACTCTATATTCTTTACATGTTCTCATTCCTGTTAAGAAGTTGAGCAATAGATTATATTTTTACTTTCTAAACATTAATAGCCTTTTCAACAGGAAAACATCCCAAATCCCAATCACAAGACAGGACAAAAGTTATGTTTGAGTTTTATGTTTTGTTTTTTTTGTATAATACGCTAACCAAAATAATAAATATGAATAAATAACAATATACTTCAGATTTGACGCATTCTACTAAAAACATTATTTTCTGTATTGTTGATGTTACCATTAATCAGAAAGTAATTTAATAAGTTTGCAACAAAATCAATGGTTTGCAGAACACTAAGTTCCTGCTGTGCCCAGTCAGTGCTCAAAATTCAATAGGTTGGTATCCATGCTCTAATAGTGCCATCTAGTGGCAACTTTGGCAAATAACAAAGGTGCTGTTCTTTAAAAACAAGCTACATTTTTCTCTTTTTTCTGTAAAAATAACCAGTTTCCTTCAAAAATGCAGATTTTAATGAACTTACCAATCAAAAAAATAGTACATCTATAATAAATAATAATAAACAGTATCCCTTAACTAGACTTCATACAAGTGCCAAAATGCTTCACAAACACGGACAAATAAAAAACAATCAAAACTAAATCACACCCAGTAAAATCAGTAAAATAATTGTTGTAATAACCTGTAAACACAACATAAAATACTTACAGCAGACAGAGTAAGTCTTGAAGAATGATGTACATGGGGGAGGGAAAATGTTTGTCCAAAGGGGCAAAACCTGACCAGCAACATCCCCGCCAGGTTCAGTCTTCAGACCTGACCGAGAAACAAGCTGGCAGGGCCTCATCACAGGGATTACGACCCAGCACCAAAACATACAGGGGAATTGAAAGTCAAGACATAAACCTTCAAATTCTCAAACAGATGGGCGATCAGTGAAACAACCCTAAGATCAGGGCAATATGGTCATTCTTTCCTGATGAGCCGGGTACGACTCCTCTGCCAGATGTGACTGAACGAGTTTAGATGAATATTGGGAGATTGACCACGTCTCCTGAGAAGATTCACTACTGAGTGGAGGAGCACTGAGGATATAAATAAATCCACGCTGAACAACAAATACTTGAGACAATTATAATTGAGGTCAGAGTTTCAGACTCACGTGAGTGTGGCTACAAAACATCGACTCAGAGACGGTAAGGACACCTACAGGAGGAAACTGGAGGAGAAACTTGGGAGGAACTAGGTCAAGGATGTTTGAAATAAGAGAGATCCCCAGCTTCCTGAGGAAAGGTGGAGGAGGAGCAGTCGAGGGAAACACACAGAGTGCAAATGAGTTGAACCACTTATTCAGCAGGTTTGACTCCAGCTCTTCCTCCTCCACAAACTCTCAATCTCCACCCCTGACCGCCGTCACCCAGCCCCAACCCCCACAACCCCACACACACCTCCACTTCAGACACTTCACTGCCCCATCACAGCCAACCCCCACCTCCACCCCGCAGGATGGACTACAAGGAGAGAATTGGAAAACCTGAACCAGGGAAAAGCTGCTGGACCGGACGACATCAGTCCTCGAGCGAGTACTGAGGGCTTGTTCCAGCCAGTTGAGCTGAGTGCTCCAGCACCTATTCAACCTGAAGAGGTCATTTAGGTCATTTAGAGGCTGCTCCTGGCACATCTCAGACCACTGGTGTGCCCATCCCAGGACCCGCTGCAGTTCTCCTACCAGCCCCGGTGTAAATGTTGCCATCATCTGTGTGCTGCAGAAGGCACATTCTGCACTGGACAAACCCAAAACAACTGTACGCATCACCTTCTTTGTCTTCTCCGGCGCCTTCAGCACCATCCAGCCCAGGCTGCTGAAGGCGAAGCTGGTCCTGAGCACTGAATGCTTCAGAGGATTCACCGCTCAGGACTGTGACACACAGAATCTTTTGACAATGAAGAAAACTATATAATAACTCCAGTCTCATATGTGTAAGATTGATGGGAATGAAGGACAGCGTCCGTCTCTGCGCGCAGGTCAAGTCCTTCATCAACCTGCATTTTGCTGCCTACACAGGAGACGTCTCCGGCCTGAGGAGGTGCTCACACTCACATTTAAGTGCACGTTTATCACCCATTCCCAACCTGTAAACTAATATTGTTTAACTGATGCTCACAAATGTAGACAACGTCCCCTCTCCTCAATTTACACTTCGTTGGCTTTGTCGTCTTTTGAGGGTGAGGAACGTTTAAAGAGCCCAGCAGGTTTCTGTTGTCTGGTCCTGATGGATATAGCACATCATTAGTACTTTACAGTGTTCAGACCAAGACACAGAGGAGTATCTTTCAGAGTTCATTCCTGTTCTGCATTCCCAATCTCTTTTGACTAATGTTACATTGACTGCACTTGAGGACATAGCAGTTTGACACATGGGGAACAGGAGCAATGCAATAAGAAAGTCAACTCAGGCACTGCTGGGATTTGAACCCAGGATCTCCTGTTTACTAGACAGGCGCTTTGACCAACTAAGCCACAGCACCTCTGCGTTTTGAAAATGTGAAGACTTTCAAATGAATGTCTGAATGAAACCAACTCATTTTATCAATGCCTTTTCTTTGTTTCATTCGATCAAGAACAGTGACAGCAAATTCGGATGACAAAAAAACATTTAAGTAATGTTTCAGCTCAGACATGGCAATTTGTAGTAGATAGGTCAACCAGTAAAATAATCTGTGCGACAGCAAGACATTAAGCCTTTTTTGCAGAGTTTGCAAACAGTGTCATAACCAAGACACTTCTCTACACTGCTTTTAGTCTTTGTTTTGCAATGAACCAAACAGCATGACACCACTGCCCACTGTGTAATAATACTTGGAGCTTAAGTATCTCCTGAACCTTGTGTTGTCTCCACCTATCAGAAACAGTTGCGGTTTCTTTTCTTCTGCTTTGAGTTGTGTCAGGCGTAACTGTCTGCTGGCTGCAAAATGACATGGCCTCTTTGTTTCAGCTCACCAGCCTGCTCCTTCCCTTGGACACTGAGTTGATGTTTTCACTGCATCCAGTGGTCAGTCTGATATATGACTAGTACATTAATAAAGTTAATCTATGCAAATCTTTGAAATATATCTAAAATGTGAATATTGCAGCATGACAGGATGTGACTGAATGAGTCAACTGCAGTACACTAGTTTTTAAAACAATATCAATATAATAAATATATGATTTATTACTGTCGCCACTTAACAGGATGACCAAACCAAACCAGATATTTTTCCCTGTGCATGTTTTTATTTATTTGGTTATTACAACTATTTAAATGGAAAATATAATCCTATAAGATTATTTTACGTATGCCAAGCACTACATATATATTACATGTTGAGGAGTTCAGTTGATTAAATTTTCATTCCTGGTTGTGATTTAGGTAGAATCGGTCAAGATATATATTCTAAGAATAAGGACTGGTTTAGTTTTAATATGGATTTATATTTAGTTCAGCTTTATCATCCTGCACCAATATTGACTAAGTCTATACTAAAAATTAGTAATGTTTTGTTGTACTCAGGCCTTTATGTTGAATTATTTTTATATTTTTTTAATCTAATCATTTTTATTTGGAATACATAAACAAAATATTAGCTTATATAATTCTATTTCACTTATTATTGTGTTGTATTAGTTCAGTTCAGTTCAGTTCAGAATACTTTATTTATTCCCGGGGGAAATTGTTACTTTACAGGTGCTCCTTGTAAGCATAGAAGTGAAAAACAAAATATATATAAAAGGAGTATGTACATTAATAAAAAGAGTATATACAAGAATAAAT
>KV751392.1:677144-693299 GCA_001698575.1 Mola mola
GATCTGAGGGAGTGAAAAGGTCCAGGAGCCATTCAGAGGGAGGAGTTGTACAGTTTGATGGCCACAGGCAGGAATGATTTCCTGTGGCGTTCAGTCATGCATTTAGGTGGGATAAGTCTCTCACTGAAAGTACTCTTATGCCTGACCAGCACATCATGAAGTGAGTGTGAGACGTTGTCCAAGATTGACCGTACCTTAGTCAGCATCTTCCTCTATGACACCACCGTCAGAGAGTCACACTCCATTCCCACAACGTCACTGGCCTTGCGGATCAGTTTGTTGAGTCTGTTGGCATCCGCCACCCTCAGTCTGCTGCCCCAGCATGCAACAGCATAGAGGATAGCACTAGCCACCACAGACTCATAAAAGATCCTGAGCATAGTAAGTAAGCATAGTATTAAGTTTTATTATAAGTAGCTTGATCTAAAAATCTGCATTTTCATCTTCTTTTTTCAAGATTTCATGACTGTTAAGTAATTTCTCCTAAAATGTTGTGTTTATACAACACATACTAATACCACGTGTCATATTTTTTAATATCAGGTTTGTTTTGCTATTGTGTGGACATGTTAACAGTCAGAGGATCAAGATAGAATTGCTGCTACTCCTTTCCAAATTGCTCCTGAGGGTACATTGTTGGTGGAAGTCTGTAAATGTGCCTCCCTCTCTGATCTGTATAAAGTTGTGAACCCTGCAAGTATTCATGTCACTCAGTTTGATGCTAAAACAAAAATAAGAATTGGTGGTATAAATGTCTCCACCCAGATTTGTCCCCTGAAATGTGATTTAATAATAGTAATGTCAAATTATTATTATAATTATAATGTATCAGATGATCTGAAGGGCTTTAGAAAATTAAGTGTTCATTTGTGGGAATGAATGAATGTCAAATTCCAGTAGAAAAAGTAGACATGCCCCTGATGTGGGACAATCTTTGTTAGCCAATAGAAATTATTCACAACGGCACCAACTTCCACATTTTAGAACTGCAAAAGCAAGTTTTGATTACTTGTCATTTACAACTGTTCTGAAGACTTAGTTTCACGGCTCATTTTAATGGCTCAGTTGTCTGATCAGACCTTTTTTTCCCAGAAATTATTCTCACAACGATAATAGATTCTCTACACCTTCCATGACCGTATTTACATACGTCATTATAGCGTAACGTATACATAAGAAATGGCTCTGCAGAGAAGATGGTGGCTCTTAAAAGAGCCGTTGAGTTTCAGTGGAGCAGGGAGGCTGTTTACTTGGAGCTGGTGTACTTGGTGACAGCCTTGGTGCCCTCGGACACGGCGTGTTTAGCCAGTTCTCCGGGTAACAGGAGACGGACGGCAGTCTGAATCTCTCTGGACGTGATGGTGGATCGCTTGTTGTACTGAGCCAGACGAGACGACTCACCAGCGATCCGCTCGAAGATGTCGCTGACGAACGAGTTCATGATGCCCATGGCCTTAGAAGAGATGCCGGTGTCGGGATGGACCTGCTTCAACACCTTGTACACGTAGATGGCGTAACTCTCCCTCCTGGTCTTTCTCTTCTTCTTGCCTCCTTTGCCGGTGGTCTTGGTCACGGCTTTCTTGGAGCCCTTCTTGGGCGCTGGTTTAGGATCAGGCATCGTATTTCCCTCTTAGATTCACAACGAAGAATAAAACAAGGTTGCAGCAGCTCTTCTTATAGCTGCTGCGAGGAAACGCCGCTGTGCGATCCCCCTCCTGTGATTGGTTGAGTTGTTCGGGGCGGCGCTTTACTCGCTTCTTGTTCTCTGAGGAGGGGGTCGTGTTTTCGCGGCGATTTTCTTTATAGAAACGAGCGTTCAGTCAGGACAACTTGTGCTTACAGTGAAGATGACAAAATACTAATGAATAAAGAGCTGACTGCCCATTCTAGCTACAAAGAGCGACATTAATGATACCCTACAATGACAATATTCCTTGATTATGAAGTGTGTAAAAATATGATAGAGGTAATGTGAGTCTAGAAGCTGAAAGAAATGTGAAAAGAACTATTAAAACATTTAGTGTGACAGTAAAGGAAAAGGCTCTTTGCTGAGAAGTGAGGTGGCTCTTAAAAGAGCCGTTGTGGTTGGTGCAGCAGCAGACAGTCTAAGCTCGCTCTCCGCGGATGCGGCGGGCCAGCTGGATGTCTTTGGGCATGATGGTGACCCTCTTGGCGTGGATGGCGCACAGATTGGTGTCCTCAAACAGACCCACCAGATAAGCCTCGCTGGACTCCTGCAGAGCCATGACGGCGGAGCTCTGGAAGCGCAGGTCGGTCTTGAAATCCTGAGCGATTTCTCTCACCAGGCGCTGGAAGGGCAGCTTGCGGATGAGCAGCTCGGTGGATTTCTGGTAGCGACGGATCTCCCTGAGAGCCACGGTGCCGGGCCTGTAACGGTGAGGCTTCTTCACGCCGCCGGTGGCCGGAGCGCTCTTACGGGCAGCCTTAGTGGCCAGCTGCTTTCTGGGGGCTTTGCCGCCGGTGGATTTACGAGCGGTCTGCTTGGTTCTTGCCATCGTCCTTCGCTTCTCTGAGCAGGAGGGAAGTGTTCAAACAGAGGAGACACGCGGCTCTTATACCCGGACCGGCTGTGATGACGCGGTTTCAGACTAGGCTCGTGATTGGTCAGCAGCTTTTCTTTGCGCTCAGCGCCCAAATCGCTGCTGCTTATTGGAGCAAAATGGGTTTGAAAAGTGCACTAGCGAACAGTGGATCCCCCGATCTTTCTCAAACAAACACAGAAACACCCAGACGCTGGTCGCTCAGTTATTATCGAGCCTTTTGTCAGAGCCGTAGACAAATCCTATAAATATTCAAGGAGAATTAGTATAAGAGACACAAACAGCGGAGACGAAAGAACCAAGACAAAGACATTTTACAGTTTCATAATATGAACGTTAATATTCAAACGATCATATAAACAAGTCACACACAATGAGGCTTAAGGACTAAAGACTTATACAGTAAATTGATTTTATTAACCTGACTCACATTTTAATCTGAGGTTTTGCATTTAACTGGACTGTAAACTGCTTTTTACCAAACATGTTATGTTGTGTCATTTTCAAATATAATAACATGTCCTGTTAAAACTAAATCAGAATGTAGCCTCTTCATCCTGGTACGTTCTAACTCTCATGTTGACAGTGTTTGAGTGTAATAACAGCAGGATGATGCTCGTTAAAGATGTTGTGGGTGGCTCTTAAAAGAGCCTTTTTAATGACCAGAGCAGAGTTTGACTGAAGACGGTTTACTTCTTCTTGGGTGCAGCCTTCTTGCTTTTGGGCTTGGTTGCCTTCTTGACAGGGGTCTTCTTGGCTGCGGGAGCCTTCTTCACCAGCTTCTTGGGGCTCTTGGGCTTCTTGGGGCTTTTGGCCACTTTCTTGGCCGCAGCGGGTTTCTTCACCTTCTGCGGGGATTTCTTGGCAGCTGCTGGCTTCTTGGCTGTCTTGGGCTTCTTGGCCACCGCGGATTTCTTGGCTGCGGGTTTCTTAGCTGCGGGCTTCTTGGCTGCGGGTTTCTTGGCTGCGGGCTTCTTGGTTTTAGGAGCGGCTTTCTTTGCTGGTGTCTTGGCTTTGGGCTCAGCCGCCTTCTTACTAACCTTGAAGGACCCTTTGACCTGAACCAGTTTCTCCTTCAGCACGAGGTTCCGGATCGCGGTCCTGACGCGGGCCTTGTTCTTCTCCACATCGTATCCGTCGGCAGCCAGCGCCTTCTTCAGGGCGGCCAATGAAACGCCGCTGCGCTCCTTGGATGCGGAAACGGCTTTCACGATGAGCTCGCTGACGCTGGGGCCAGACTTCTTAGGCTTGCTGGTCTTCTTCTTAGCCGCTTTGGCTGGAGCGGCGGCGGCTGGAGCTGGAACTTCTTCCGCCATGTTTGTCTCTGTGTCCCGATCACAACAGCTGAGTGACTGAACTGTGCGAGAACTCAGAGCGCAGAACTGAACTTAAACACACCATGAGAACCGTGGAGACTCAACTCCTCCGAGCAGCCTGAATGTCGGCTCACTTGTGTTTTCTCCTCATCAATTAAAGGCTCCAAACTAAATATAATAAAAGATTTTGAGACTGACTGTGACATGAGTCGATAGCGGACTTTTGTCTCTTCGTACTGAAACCACACCAAGCTCTGATAGTCTCCGTAGTTTGTTTGTGGAGCCTCTAAACACCACACATTCACCGTGTCGGCCAGCAGTCCTCGGCGACTTTTCTCACTCATTTCTCTTCTAAAATGTTGTAAAATGCAGCAGAACTCTGTCAAAAACAGTTTTCCAAGTGGCCCACGTGTTTGTTCAGGGACTCGGGGTAAAAATAATCATCTGTTGGCGGTCAGTTCGTAATAAAGTGAAGTTGTTGTGGAAGCAGCAAACACACTGATGATGGCTGAAGCCTGATATCAGAGCTGCTGAATGTTGCTGTGAAAACTGTCATGTAATCAGCAGTTTAGCATATTTTCTATTCTAACAATGAAATGACAGCTCTCTGGATTTAGTTTTTTGTGGCTTTTCAAACCAGTTAAATGTTTTTTGTGGCTTTTCAAACCTGTTAAATAAAAAAATGTCCTCCAGCAGCAATAATAAGAGAATGCACTATGGAAATTAGACAAACAGGACTCAGTTCCACACTCTGGCCTTGTCTTTATAGTCAGTGCAAACATGAACTTGACTTAATCACACGACTTCTACTGGGTTCAATGATGTTTAGCATTACAATATGCAAAATAAAATAAGTTTAAAATATAAACAGTGTGCACATATTTCATGTATTTTAAGTGGAACTGATAGAGATATAGTCTCATGAAAACTGAAGGATATTCTGAACCCCAGGACACTTTCATAACATCACAAGAAACAAACTATTTCAGTGAGTAAAATAATAACTTCTTTGTATTTATTTAGTAAATGAGTAAAATAGAATTTGATCCTGCAACAAATGATTCATCAAGGTAAGAATAAAAATAAAATCAAGACAAATGCTTCAAAGTGAAATACAATCAAATGAAATAAAAAGCTATGTAAATCAACTGTATGGGAGCATTCAGCTGTTTAATGTGTACACATCAGTATAACAGGGCTGTGAGCCTTCATCCTGACACACACACACGACAGGCACAATCATTTATTTCAACACCTGACTAACATTATATGGGTTATGCTCAATGAGCATCATGATCCAGTATTAAATTTCCCTCCATGGTGACTTAATGGTCTGACTGGTTTGTCATGTTATATGTCAACTCTTCATACGCTGCTACTTTTCATAACTAAGTGAACCTGAACGACGACAACGTTTTAGGGTGAAAATGCAAAACTTTGTCAGGGTCCAAGTAGGATGGAGGGAGATCTATAGACGTGTTCCCTCAGCCTCAGTGTGACAGTTGCGTGGGGTTCAGGAGTGCAGAGGCTCTAATCATCCCATCCCTGTTCAATTCAGGGGTTCAATTAATCCTGTATTTTCCCAATGGTACCAAGTATCTCACAAAAAGGTTTTTTTCCAAATTTTGTAGAATTTGACTCCAGTCCTCTTCACCCTTTCAACAGATTTTGGTCTATTGCCCATATGTGCTTGAGATCATGTTTTGTTTTCAAGTTTTGCAATGCAATTTTGACACTCAACAAATGTAACTTGCGTCACAAAGAAACACCCAACTGTTAAGGATCCACCACTTGTGATCTATCATGAATTCTATGATAACACAGATTACAGCTGTGACAGAGGATAGCTGGGGGGAAAAAAAAAAAAAAAAAAAGTCATGTTGTGGTTCTCTTCAAAATAAGCATTTTATTCATCATGGGATATAATATAGTTCTGGACCAGCTACTAATGTACATACACTAGACCTCAAAGATGAAAGTACTTGTGTAACCAGTTGGTTACTTTGGAACAACTGGAGTAGAAAAAAATGAGTTCTTTTTGAGCCTTACTCAGTTTGTACTTATGCACATTCATAATCTCACTGTTATACTTCCATAATTAGCCCTGCTTTATTAGTTAGTCTCTTAATACTAGTGAAAGCAACTTTTAAATTTTACTATGAAGTATAGAAAAGACTGCTCTTTATGTTTTAGTGTGCGGCCCTTAAAAGGGCCTTTGGGTTCCGGTATCAGTAGGAAGGTTCTGATTTAGCCTCCGAAGCCGTACAGGGTGCGCCCCTGCCTCTTCAGAGCGTACACCACATCCATGGCGGTCACGGTCTTCCTCTTGGCGTGCTCGGTGTATGTGACGGCGTCACGGATCACGTTCTCCAGAAAAACCTTCAACACCCCGCGGGTCTCCTCGTAGATCAGACCGGAGATTCGCTTTACTCCGCCTCGGCGAGCCAGACGGCGGATCGCGGGCTTGGTGATGCCCTGGATATTATCACGGAGAACTTTACGGTGACGTTTGGCGCCTCCTTTCCCGAGTCCTTTGCCACCTTTGCCTCTTCCGCTCATCGTTGCTGATTGAGTTGCTGCGTTGCAACGGTGTGGAGAACCGTCGTTACGAGTTATTTATATGTTGTCTGAGGACGTTTTAGGAAGCAGAGGCGGGCAGATCTACACTCTTCTTCTGCTGGTTTATTGGCGGGTGAGGCTCATTACTGACACCTGCCGTGCTGGAGTGCAGGTCGGTGCTTTATAGAGGTTTTGGGTCAACTTTATGGCTTTTCGGGGGATAACAAAACCAATGAAAAAATGTTCTGTAATGAATAACATCCCAATTGATCACAAATCACCGGAAATTAGTAGCAATTTATGTTTTTAGTTCTGGATTTTACATCTATCAGATATTGGCTGTCTTAAAAACACAAATCCATTAAAAGGTCAGACTGATATTTCTATTTTTAAATTTGAGTTTGAACTCAAATTTTCAGTTCTTGTTACATCTGAAACAAAATATATCAGCATAAACTAGATTTGAATGTGATTCTTTGTCACTGTGTGGCTATTTGTAGGATGTTGTAAATGACACAAACATGTGATACAGGGATAAGTTGAGTGTAGAAGCCAATACATGTGAACAAGCTGAAGAGCACCTGGTGTGTTTTGCTACATGGGGCCTTTGTCAGAAATATTGTTCGGAGCAACAAACTACATCGAATTGCAGCTGTGGGATAATGTGGAGTTTCCCTGATTGGCCTGATTGTGCTTATGAATGTTTACTTCAGTCTTTATTACAACAAAATTAAATAACATTGGAAAGAAACCAAAGAGATGACAGTAGTACAGATTTCTTTTTGCACTATACCATTTTGTTAATTATGGCTATCATAAATGTTGAGCCAACAACCAAAACATTTTTTTTTCCCCTTGTGCACTATTTTTGGTGATTAAAACTATTTAAATGGAAAATATAAATGAGCCATAACTAATAAGTGAAACAACCAAACCCGTGTTTTCCCCCTTAACTTTATCCACTAAAGGAGTCTAACTTAAGGGGAGGCTATATTTGATTATGTCGTTATTACAATTCTTAAATGACAATTAATTTGTAGCAGTTGTCATATGAATCATGAATAAAGTATGAAGTCACGTTGCTCTTATAAACTAAAGTGTGTGGCTCTTAAAAGAGCCGTTGTGTTGTGGCTTTGCAGCAGGTGATTTGCAGCTTTACTTGGCCTTGCCGGGCTTCTCGGTCTTCTTGGGCAGCAGAACAGCCTGGATGTTGGGCAACACGCCGCCCTGAGCGATGGTCACTCCGCCCAGCAGCTTGTTGAGCTCCTCGTCGTTGCGGACGGCCAGCTGCAGGTGACGGGGGATGATACGGGTCTTCTTGTTGTCGCGGGCGGCGTTTCCGGCCAACTCCAGGATCTCAGCGGTCAGGTACTCCAGCACGGCTGCCAGGTACACCGGGGCGCCGGCACCCACACGCTCGGCGTAGTTGCCTTTGCGCAGCAACCTGTGGACGCGGCCGACTGGGAACTGGAGCCCGGCACGGGAGGAGCGAGTCTTCGCCTTGGCTCGGACTTTGCCGCTGGTTTTGCCTCTTCCGCTCATGTTTGTATGATGCTCGCGAGATTCTCAACTCGATGAAAATGTGCTTACAGGAGCCTCGGAGCAGCTTTATACCTCCACGGAGTGCGTCCAGCTGACAGACCAATCGGAAAAGAGGACGAGGGAGGGAGGGAGGGAGGGAGGGAGTCGCTCTGCAGTTTGGCGGCTTTTTTGCGTCTTTGTTTCCGCCAATCAGCAGCGGACACTCGGGCGGTGGGTCCCTCCTTCAGGAGCTGCTGACCAATCACGAGCCGAGTTTGAAAATACGTCATCACATCCGGTCTCACGGTGTAAGAGCCGCGTGTCTCCCCAATTTGAACACTTTTGTTCTCAGAGAAGCGAAGAACGATGGCAAGAACCAAGCAGACCGTTCCAAAAGTAGCAGTAAAAGACAATAATACAGAATATTTTGGCAGTTCCACAAGTGTTTGTACAGAGTCACGTGAAATTAAATCACCATGTATGAACCAATTTCAACCAATAAAGTCACAGCATCAAGTTGTCATTCAGTCTTCCGACGTTTAGTGGAGTTCAGCAGATTTTAGTGGATCTACAAATGTTGCTGTAGTTGCCCAGCCATCCAGATTCATCCCAACGTTATGTCGGGCCCTTTATCTTGATATTGGTCCTTTCTAGTTTCAGTTGGAAAAACATCACGACTCAGCAGTATGATACTCTCCAACGTCTGTTTCAGGTGGCCTTTAAGAGTAGACTTAAAACTTCGCCTTTTGATAAAGCTTATAGTTAGGCCCGGTCTGTCCAGCCCCAAGTTATATTGCTATAGGCTTAGGCTGCTGGGGGACATCTAATAGCACACTGAGGTCCTCATCCTCTGCTTCTCGAAATGTTCATGTGCCATCAATGCGTTTTATACTAACTTCACATCTTCCCAAAGTCAATTTTATTATCATTATTATTGCCACTACTACTATTGTTTCTATTATCATCAATACGACCAGTCAAGACAGAGGGTCGCCCACCTTGAGCTGATGTCGGCTCCAAGGTTTTCTGTCTTTTAAAAGGCAGTTCTTTTCTTGCCACTCGCAATGTGCTCGCTTATAGTTGAATTCTTCCTCTTTCAGCTTTACTAAACTTTTTCTCGGAGTCGCCACAGCGAATCATCGTCCTCTATCCCTCGCTGTGCTCTGCATCTTCTTCTCTCACACCGACTATCTGCATATCCTCTTTCACCACATCCATGAATCTCCTCTTGCCTCCTGCCTGTTACCTCCTTGACCATCCTTCTACCAATATATCCACCTTCCCTCCTCTGCACATGTCCAAACCATCTCCATCTGGCCTCTCTAACTTTGTCTCCCAAACATCCGACCTGTGCCGTCCCTCTGATAAATTGTTGGGTCTAAATCTAATAGTATGATGTCAACTGCTCTTCATGAAAAGCGTCCTGAGACAACGGTTATGGCTTTGTGCTATACAAACAAAAACTGCCTTAACTTGAGTTACAAATATACTTCTATCAGTGCAGGCTTTTTATTTAATACTCATTTATTTCTCATAACATTTCTTAAACACACAGCTCATATTGCATAATGGCTTTTGTTACTTTGAACAGAATCAGAAAAATGTTTACTATTGTGAAGACTACGGTGATAATCATTCAAACCTGCAAATATACTGTATGTAAATGTACTTTAAGGGCATTTATTATCATAATGTTAAGTATATTTAAGACTTTTACTCATGATATATTTTTGCAGGTGACCTTGTTTATCAAAGTAAAATATCGTCCTTGTTTCTCAAGTATGAGTATTGGGTACTCTTCACAACACTGGAAAAGTGAAATATCGTTTAAGTTATACTAGTATTATTTGACATGCTTGGCTTTTCACAGGTTATGCGTCACTTCTCTTCTAAATGAAAACTAGGTTTTCCTAATGGAAACGCACATTTCACATATGATTTTAGAAAAAAAGAAAGAAAAAAAAAGGGGGAGGTACATTCATCGGGGTCGGACTTCAACAGACAGCCCTGGTTCGGTTGTTGAGATAGTTTCTTGTTGTAATTTTCCTTTTCCAACCAATTTTTCAAAACGAGACCATTAACACAGTTGAAGTTTCTCCCAGAATTTTATTATTTGAGTCAGGCAGGAGAGAGCACGGAGACAATAAAACTCGTCACTGATAGCCAAGACAACAACAACACACGTACTGTTACATGTGTGGGACATCAGAATGAAGTCTGCGCTCATCAGACACTTGTCACAACCAGTGCAGAATTCACTGCTTTACAATAAATATGTTGAGGTAAAAACCAGAAACAATTCAACGTATACTCATGTCAAAGGGAGATGACAGAGAACTTTTTGAAATAAAAGATGCATTGGCAAATCCAGCCTGACACACATCCATCACAGCAGTCTGTCTTCTTACAATATGTACAGTATGGATGAATGTGTGTGTGTCTCTGTCTATCTATCGGTACAGGTAATCAGCTTGGATGTTAGCAGCAATCTCTGCCTCCCACTTGTCTCCATTGTTGAGGAGCTTCTCTTTGTTGTAGAGCAGTTCTTCATGGGTCTCGGTGGAAAACTCAAAGTTAGGACCCTGACAAAGAGAGAAGGGGAATGAAATAAATCAGGAGGAGGACCATCATCATCCTATAACCCCCATCTAACTGAGCTTTCTCAAATCAGATTGGCAACGTGCACTGGGAAACCACCGGTGTTCTGTGTGACGAGTTGACTGAAAAACTGTTTCATGGGACTAACGGAAGAGCTCACAAACAACGCTGTCACTCAAAATTCATGCGATCAGACCTCTATTACAGCATCACCCTCACAGACACTCACCTCCACGATGGCGTCCACGGGACACGCCTCCTGACAGAAACCGCAGTAGATGCATTTGGTCATGTCAATATCGTAGCGAGTCGTCCTCCTGCTGCCGTCCGCACGAGTCTCAGCCTCGATGGTAATAGCCTGGACAACGACATAGTCAGAAACTTTTTTGACGGACCACGGATGTCTGTTTCTGTTGACAGCTGACTGAAAATGCATATAAAGTCATGTGATTTTTTTTTCACAACATTCTCTTGAAGTATGTGTGTGTGTGTGTTTACCTGGGCAGGGCAAATAGCTTCACAAAGCTTGCAGGCGATGCAGCGCTCCTCTCCTGACGGGTACCTGATGGAGCATCATGCCAAACACTTTGTTGAAGTCTGATCAACACTGATGTTACTGCTCTAACTAATTCATTCAAGCTCTGGTTACCGACTGACCCGCTGAGGTCTGTTACAGTTCACTCCAAAAGTGGCGCTTTCAGAGATCAAACTGTCGCTGCTGCATAGGGATGCTTGTTCTATATTTTGAACGAGCAAATTTGTCATGTGAAGAGTCTTTAGCAGGAGTGTAAATGATCGCAACACTCACGATTCGGATCACTTTTGGTGCAGAAAATAATGAAATAAATGGATGGAATATATTTACCTTTGCTTTCAATATATTATGTGCCCATATTTTTATTCAAAACGATGTCCAGTATGCCCAATCTTAAAACAAAATATTATTATATTCTAATCAAATGAGTGATATATGACATTAGATATATACAATAACTTACTCTATTCAGTTGTGCAACAAGAGATATACTGTATGTTCTTTTAAAGCCGAGATTTAAATTCTTTTTGGAAAATGATATTTAAATGTCTGCCTGAGAACTTGTGTTTTACTGTAATTTTTCTTTATTAGCGCATCAGTAGCATGTTAGCGTGATGTTGCTTCAAATCAATGAACTGCGATGTGCCACAGTGCCCACACACTGAGGTTTTTCTTTGTTTTTAGCTTTCTTGCTCAAGGGAGGTTATATCTAAGAGCAGAGTCAAAGCCTGGTTCTGCCAAGAATCCAAGAATGAGCGTGCAGTGGACGCCAACGTACTTTATGCAAACTGACTTCGGTCTGAACTGTGGGAAGTGGTCCGTACAGGTAAAGGATCAACTGCATTCCGTGACACTCGTTGGCTTTGTGATGGACAGTAAAGGAAACTGTATGAAGAAGTGACTTTGGGCTCTGAGAATGCTGACTTTAATTTTGGAGAGGGTTTTTTTTTTTTCCTTTGGACTAAGTATTTTAATGAAAAGAATCATTTTAAAATACTTAGTTGATTAAATGATCAGGAAAACAATCATTATTTTCAGCTCACCATCTGAAAGCACCTTTTAAGGCATCTTCAAAATTCTACTTCCGGTGTCAGAAGAATGTACATTGTGACATGTACTGATTGTTCACCTGCGCAGGGCGTGTTCCCCTCGGAAGCGTGGCGACAGCGGGCCCTTCTCAAACGGGTAGTTGATGGTGGCGGGTTCTCTGAACAGGTAGCTCATCGTCATGCCCAGACCTGCCATCACAACACGACCTTACAGTGTGAGCGACAAGCAGCATCTCTCACAATGACACACACGCATTACATTACATCCCGTGGACGAAGCACAGCTTCCAGAGAGCAGCCTCTGGTTATGTACGAACACAGGCCAGTTCTAAACTAACAGTCTTTATTAGAATGAATGTTAGGTGAATTACTAGTTGAAAGAAAGTTCAAATTTAACAAGTGCAATAGTCCCTCTGCAACTGTTTTTCCTGATCTGTATGTCAGGCCAGTTTTAGAGGCTAACAGAGGAGAACCGGAGCTCGACGCTTTCAGTTTTCCACGGTTATTTTGCAGTGTTGTGTTCAGCTGACCTCTGAAGAGCTCTGTCCACAGCAGCGTCTGAGCAGCTCGGTCTGTGATGGACCTCATGTCTGTGGGGATCTCCTGGGCATTCACATACTCTGCACACACAAACACACACACACAGTGGCTTTAATCTTGGCATCATCAGTTCACAGCACGCTGCTTTGAGAACATGTAGCGTGTATGACACGGCTCTTGCTCACACTCCAACATTTACCTCACAGACCCTCACTGCGACGCAGCAGCTGAAAATAGTCTAAATGCAGTCTAAACAAAAATAAATGAAATTCACAGGAATCTCCAGACAGTTAAGAGGCACAGATATGCAAGTACCCACTCCTGACAGGTCTGACCTGTAGGGCACCAGAGAATAACAGAGAATGTCATCATGAGCTGATTCCCAGCATGCAGGTCTATATATTGTTCACCTGCTTCATGGGCGAGAGGCAGCATGACCACACACACACATATGGGCAGGAGAGTGTGTATGATCGCACATAACACTAAAGACTCCATAAACATGTAGCAGCGCAATGCTGCGACAGCCAATATTGTTTAAACCACACCAAGATTAATTTCCATGCAAACAAAGCACAACAGATGTCCTGCAGTAACTTAACTCAATAATGATCATTCATAAAAAAAAGGTAAGAGAAGCTGGGGGTCAGCTGCTCTCAGAAACGAGTCCAGCTGGATGTTTAGACGAGGAAAGAGACACAGAAACTCACGTTCCATTTTGTGTGTCACCAGTGGCAACAGGAGAACCTCAGTGAATATGGTCAACACTAAACACGAGCATCCAACATGTTGAACTAATGAACCGACTCACTCTGCCTCTGATTAGCTGGATCCTCACTGGTTATGATAGTTAGCTTTTGGCATTAGGCGGACAGTGTACGTATGAGTCACGGCACAAAGGTTGTATGTTTGTTTAATCAGTTTAGGAAAACTCTTAGAATTTACAGAGCACACTGAGGTTTAATTTTAATCCAGTCAGTTCAGAGTTCAATGATAGTAATCGAGCCTTTACTATCAACACCTTCCTATTACTTGGTGGAAAGCCAACACGACGGAACGCTTTTTAAGAGAACTGGTTTTGCTTAAGTGCTTAAAAAGGACCTTCTGAGGAAAAGAAGATTTTTGTCCTTCGATAAGCGAAGCAAAGGTGACAGTGAGTGAGTGACAAAGAGCTTGTGTTGGGAAGAAAGTGTCGAAATTCCACCTCTAACATGTATTTCACACTGATGGGAAACAAATTAATTTTGCATCCAAATCACTGTATTTATTCAGGTTTCTCACCAAAACCATTTTTTTTCCTCTTGATTTACATTTGAACAAAACATTAAGACCTTTTTTAAACTTTTGCCTAATGGTTATTTTACTGAGCTGACCATGAGCACATCATAACTTTATGTCACCTCATTTAGTTAGCTAACAAGCTCATATCCTGCTGATGTCAGCATTGGATTACTAGCTTTAACTACTTGGACTTGCTACATTGTTTAGGTGCACTTTCCACAGCTGCTTTGAGTAGAGGGACATTTCACAAACTAATGTGCAATGCTGATGTCCTCGTTATGTCCTTCTGCGCACTTTGTGATTTGTCATGTTATGCTCTTTTCTGCTAATATACATGGAACAACGGACCCACAACTTTGCACATGCCATAATCTTGCACAATGCAGACTCAAACTTATCTCACTGGTCTGACAACCACAAACACACAATCCTGAAAGCTCTTAATTCTCCTCTTGTTCATGCCACAACAACCTAAGCAATAACTCGCTGGACTGAACTGTTACTGTCTATTTGTCAGTGCCTATAAGCTGAGCTCCACATCAAATCTGTCTCGTGTCCTTGTAATGTCTGTTTTGCACCTTTGTATTCTGTCTATGCACTGTTCTGTCTTCTGTGTAGCATCCATTCTAGGAGAAACGCAATTTCATTTTCACCTTGTACGGCACCCACTGTACATGGTCGTTAAACAACATATAGAGAACCTTGAACCTTGATGTGTTCAACCATATCAATGCTGATATCGATACAGTTGGATACAGTCGATACAGAGTTAATAATCGTCTCTTCTAATAAATAAAATGAAGGTTCTTACGGGATTAGTTGGGTACAGAATTTTAAAAAAATTGTAACAGTATATACAATATATGTACTTAATGTTTAGAATCAGTGGTAAAGATCTATTGAAGTGCAGATGTGAGACAGTGGATATACACATTTAATACCATCTATTATATTTGATGTGAGTGACTGTACAGCAGGTAAAAGAAACCTGTCAGAGCTACAGCCGTGCAGCAAAAAATCCTATTGTCTGCGGCCCCTCTTCTCAAAATAGACATTTACTTTCATGATTTTGTTATTTAAAAGCTTTAAAAATGAAGCAGTGTGGTGAATGATGCAGGTAGTCCATTTCGAAGGCAGCTCGGCAAAGTTGAACTGATAATGGAAACACAAATAAATGTGGCGTGGGATCAAGCTCCATGGCATCCTCAACATCACTGGCTGTGACGTAGCGGACTCCAAAAACTCTTTAGGAGGAGATTCAAACTAAAAAAAAAAAAAAAAAAAAAAAAGTGGTGTGATGTGGAGGGACTTACTGAATCCTTCCCTTTGTGCAGAGACACTGAAAGACCTGACTACATTCTGGCCAGCCACCAAAGTGCCTGAAAATATAGAGAAACAACTATCATGAGGACTTCTGTAGTGGAAACATTCATCACACAATATATCCTACTGACCACACAACTGAAAGGTAGACTCAACTGGTGAACTGACAACTGATTAAGTAGCACGTTATTGTCACAACTTTCGGTGGATGATCATGCAATGTGTGAGCTGAATTTTTTTAACCCTTTGTTGCATATTTTCAAAATTCTACTTATATTAACTCATTGGCTGACTACAGCCGTGCAGGAACAGGAGGATGGGGATTGTAAAGCTTTGTGATGACTGTGATGAGCAACAGTCTCCTCTGCCATATGTACAGAAACAAAACTAATAATATGTAGTTTGGCAGATTTCTGTTATAATCACAAAAGCTGGATTGATTATTGTCTAAATCTGTTAGTAGTCACATTACAAGTGTTCTAAGTTTCAAGTTCTACTATCTGTGTTGGTACAGACTAAAGATCTTACCTGGCCTCGAAACTGAGTAAAGCAAACGCAATTTTGCAGCCATCACGTTGTCGAAACTGAAATATAACAACGGGAACAGTCAGGGAAAAAAAACAATAAAACTCTTAAATAAGAATTCTTGAACTAACTCACGCTAACGTTAAACCTGACATCGCCACTGCGTTAGCATGGCACTGCTCCGCTAGCAAAGCACACGTTGTCGAAACTGAAATATAACAACGGGAACAGTCAGGGAAAAAAAACAATAAAACTCTTAAATAAGAATTCTTGAACTAACTCACGCTAACGTTAAACCTGACATCGCCACTGCGTTAGCATGGCACTGCTCCGCTAGCAAAGCACAC
>KV751392.1:695259-751722 GCA_001698575.1 Mola mola
TTTACATCGGTGTTATTTGTCAAAATTGAAGATTTCTTGCTAAAGCAAACTAGCAGTGATTAGCAGCCGGGTTAGCACTCCTACGTTAAGCAACTGTCAAGGACTTTTGCACGAAGGTCGCTTGGGATGAGTTAACAGTAATTTTAAACATCTGAAAAGCAGACATGAACGATAATAGATTAAAAAAATGTGGTTGTGGTAAAAACATGACTATGTAAAAATGTAGTGATTTGTTATTTTAAGTAGTTTTAAACTCACCGAAATGTCGCTATTTGGCCTTCTTAACCAGAACAGCAGACGATTTGCAGAACGGACCGTGCGCGTGCAGGAAGTTACACAACGTGATAACGTCACCGACGTCTAATCGACGTGCTGTCGAGCTGCCGCAATATTCATTTTGGAGCTGACACTGCAAAATGTGCTTTTTGGTTTGGTAAGATTTAGCTCAAAGTATGCTGAAACATTTCTAATTAATACCACTGTATTTGTTGACAAAGTTTTACATTTAAAAATTTATTTAAATTTAAATTTGCTAAGACAAAACATCACTTCCAAGCCTAAAAGTTCATTTTACATGTTTATGTTAACCCCTCGCATAATATCCTCCTTGCCTGTTTGTTATATGTTTTTCCTTTGTTTTTTGTTTTTTGCTTGTCTTTATTGCTGTATTCCCCTGACTTATTATTTTCACTTTATCACATTTGTTTGCCTATTATTTTATCTATTGTTGATGTCCTCATTTAGTTTTTGATATTTCTGTGTTGCTTCTTTATGATATTACTCAAATTTATATGTGGATTTATAATGAGTAAATTGTCTTTTAATACAACTAAAACAAATATGCATATATTTGCTACATGTTGAGTGTGTCTCGAAAGATTAGATGATCACCTTGGCATCAGTTAACAAACTTTTAAAGAAAAAAATAAGCAAAACCTCAGGATAATAATAGCATTTAGTGCAGTCACAGTGAGATAACAGGCACAAATAACATGCATCACTGAATCTATTTGAGTTAAATGGAGCAAGTGATTTTTAATTGAAAACATTTTTGATGACATTTCACCTGAGTTTTCATCTAGGTATACCCAGTACCTGTTTTTGGAGGCTGCAGACTGACTTCTCACTATAAAAGTGTAGCCTTTTCTCTCTTAAATACTGTCGGATCAGGGTTGTGTCTCCCCGTAGAATTGAAGGTATAAAAAGTGTATATGCATAAATAATATGTCTTTGTAGAGTATGCATCACTCTGCATTGACAACCTCACCCTGTTTACATTTTGTTGAGGGGAAATACAATATGCGCACCAGGGTCTATATCCATCCAACAGCTACTGTCTGTCAGGGTCTGCTAAGGTAAAGTGTCTGTCTGTTAGGGTCATTCGGTGTTTCCTTTTTTTTACTTTGAAGTTCTGTTTGTGTCTTACTCTCCATGTCCTGTCAAGTGTTGTCCCTCAGGCACGTTCGATTACTCCCTCTCCCTAATGTGTCTCACCTGTGTCCAATTGCCTGCCTCTCCCTCGTGTATTTAACCCCTGTGTTCCCTTCTTCCTGAGCCAGATTATCTTGTCTTCCTAGCGAGCATCGGCGTGTATTCCTTGTAAGTCTCCTTGTAAGTCTCCTTGTGTCCAATCTGTGTTCTGTGTTTTGATCACTGAGTTTGCCTTATCCTTATCTGTAACTTCGCTTGATTTGAATTCCTGGTTTTGACCTTCATTACTAAAACAACTACCAATTTAGAAAGCCCCCTGTGTGTCTCTACATTATTGGATCCTCCAGACCTAGTACCTGATACTGTCTCTTTGTGTAATGGATGATCTGTTATATATATTTTCATATCTGTGCAATTAATGTTTTTAACTGAAGTCACATACACCAACTTATGTTTAAGAGCTGCTTCAGCCTCGATTAAACACTTACAAGCTCATTTCTGATTAAATTAATTAAAACCCTTTGTGGCCTTAAAATTACTTGGATGTAATACACCTTTGCCTCATCTAGGTTGTGATGATCTATGAATGTGCTACTGATGTACCATTCCATCTCAGCCCTCTGCTCTGGCCTTCGCCTGCAGGAGGAGTAAGTTGGAGCTTACCTGCTCTGTCCTTTTCTGACTTTTAAACTAGTCTACTATACACTACACAGTGGCAAGTTCTGACATTGGATTAATTCAGCCATGCATTTTTTTACCAGTCACAGACCCCCAAAAAGAGGAGGAGGAGCTTCTTGTACAACGTTGCCTTCGAGTTGATGCGTCAGAATATTACGTTTCGTTTCTACAATGTTACACTGCACCCCCATGATTCATCAGTTCAAAACTAGGATTTTTTGTTGAAGGCAGTGTTAACCCAAATCTGATAAAGTAGTTTTGGGTGTGACATCACCCACTGGTTTCTGAGCCACCTGTTTTGAAGCCTGGAGTTGGGCTTTACAGGGGCTGCCACTATGGATGGATCATGAGCTTTATTGGCTAAATTGCACAAAACGAATGACAGCATGTTAAACACATTTATCTCTGTGTACACAGTGATTTGAATATTCAGAATACTCATACATGGAGACGCTTAAAAAGAATGGAAAGACGCAAGATATTTTTGAAAGTGGTGTGCTATTCATGCACAACCACCCCATGAGATCACATTGATTCTGGCAGACGTGAGTTCCCTCAGCACTACTCTGCTGGTTCCTCTATAATAAACTGTTCTGTGTTGGATTCAGTGAGTGAATGGTTTAAAGGGACCGTGCGGACGAAACATCCATGGCTGGAGGCAGAGAGGTGGTTGCTGATTGGCTGTTCTGGGCTTGGAGGTATGCATGGGAGTGTTTGGGAATGCTCTTGTTCTGCTGCTCTAAGTCATAATAAGGCTGATCCTCACACTGCTGTGAAATTTTAATAATGTTCATTTTTAACTCAACACATAGCTCTCTGCTGTCTTCATTTCCAGTGCAGGGGTCGCTTCTGCTGCCAGTACTGGCTGCCTTTCCTCAGTGTCACCTTGTCAGATTTTGGTACATTAGTGTGTTTCTGCATTATATTTTGTGATTTCTATTCTGTCCCTTTGTCCGTCGCACTATTTGAGTATTGGAGCACATTCTTTAGTGTTTGACGTTTGATTAGTTTCTCATGATGAACGTCTGTGTGATGAAGGCTGCTCTCTCCTCATCATCACCGGCTCTCTTTTCAACATTCTGACAGGAGGTCAGAGGTCAGCCTGGTGTGAGGTCGTCAGCTTGCTGAAGTTTGCTATAGGGAGCATAGGTACTGTCCTCAAGAACACCCCCTCGGTGGATGCCAGTCCTTTAGGCTGACACAGCGTCTGGATCATCTAAGATTTATTGATCTGAATTTATACTCAATTCTTTGTTTAACTGTTTCATTAATGTATGATGACATCTGTGCAGATTAGAGTTAGGTGGCACTATTGTAACTCATCAAATTTAAAATCCACATTTTCTTCATAGTAGCAGCTGACTGGTACAGGTATGAATGATTGACTCAACCTAATAGAAATAAGAGCAATCAAGACAAAGACCTGACAACTCCAGGATGACTGTCATGTTGGGATTCACATATTGCGACATTCGGTTCCATTAAAACTTTCACTCAGAGGAGGAAAAACAACAATAACAAAAAAACCCTTTGTGTGGGCCACCTTAAAATTTAAGTACACTGTACTTGAAAAGACAAGCTGAGTTTCAATTAGACTAAATGACAAAGTTACTCCTTTGTACTACAGCTGTGTCCAACAAGAACACTGTATTAGTTAGAATAGATGAAAGTCACTTGGTGGGTTTCTCTCCTTTACAGCAAATCTCTGTGGGAAGCGGCTGATTGGCCCGGCCTCCACAGGAAGTCCTTACTTTGTTGTCATGGTGAACGAGTGCTTGGCTTCCTGGGTGACAGGGGTGGTGTGAGTGAGAGTACCAGTTGTCTACATCTGGACTAAATAAGCATTTCACTCAGTGCCCCAAGCTTGGTGCTTCGTCTTGCCTTGCCCCCATCATGCCTTCTTCCCGCCTCAGGTATGGACCCTGCAGAGATGCTGTGTGCTGTCTTCTGGGGGAACAGCTACTCAGACATGTTGGTCTACATTCTCTGTGTTTCTTCCATCTGCATCCTCCTCCCCTGCCTCCTCACCCTCCTCCGTTCTCTGCCGTGCTGGAAACTGGTCCGGTGGTGTTTTAGTCATCTAAAATCAGTCAGTGGTGATGTAAACTAACTCCTCACAGGTCAGAACTGTTTCAGTGGCATCACAGGGACCAATACAATATCAGGGCAGGTAGTTTTAATGCCGTGGATGATCAGTGTGTGAGCCAGTGGGCCTGTAATGGACCAGCATCAAGCCATGGACCCAGGTCAGATTTAGTCCGGGGTTCCTTTAGTTGCTTTTGATTGAGTATTAAACTATATTATCTACACTGAATAGAAGGTCTAGGCAATATAAACAAGTCTAAATTAATAGTGAATTTTCATATTGGTTGATATCAATAGTTGATTATTTTTTTTTTTTTAAGAACAGAGGATTTGTCCTGAATGAAATTGAACTTGTTTTGTTCACAGGGTCTTGCTGTTGATTACCTCCCCATCGTCTCCTATTGTTGGTTGTGTCAAGATTTAATCACAAAATAAAGTTGACATTGATTTTTTTTTTTAATCACTATATTTCCAGATCTGCTGGGCAGAATTCTTACAAACTTCAGTGGAAGTATTTATCTATTTATTTGTTTGCTTGTTTTTGGCTAGTTTCATACTTAAAAAAAATCAAATCACATATTATACATATATGTATATGTATACGTATACCATATACTTGGTATACGTATATGTAGATGCCAAATGAAGCGAAGAAGCATCATCTATCTTTGTTTGTCTTCCTGAGTTGTCTGTCCCTGTCTGTGTCAGAGCTGATAAAGCTGACCTGTCACCTCCCTGCTGGTGGCCTCCTACATGTTGTGCTAAACACCATCTGTAGTGTCTGAGGTGACTCACGTGCCTACATGTGAAGAAGAATATATGTTATTGTATGTAAAACACGTCCACTCATACAGCTCGTCTCTTTTTCGCTTTGACTAATGAGTTGATCCTGCTGGGCAGGATTGACATGGCACCATCACCTGATTGGTTAAGGACTTTGTCATCAGTGACGTCATCATATCTAGACTGCAGCCTGAACCCTCTTACCTACCGTTCCCATCAGGACTTCCAGGAGACGGGCCTCGCCCTGCTGTGGACCAGTAGAAAGCCTTCTTTGGAACCTGTCCTCACTGCTATCAGTAAACAGGACCAGTAAACATGTAACTCCACATTTATAACGGTCAATCCAAAGTAAACACGGATCGGAAAAACACTTTCCAGCACGCTTTCAGGCTCTTTGTCTCCCACTTCACTGGTTGTCACCCCTTTTCACTTCAAGGACCTCTAAATGGACACATGTTAGACCACGGACCCCCTTCAATATGATTTTTTTCATTAGAGTTTTTGGTTTGAGAAATTGTATTGTGTATGAAAGCTATGGCCACCTTATCACTGTGTTACTCATGAACTCATAACCTTAGTAAATGACAATAAAATGTGATTTTTTTTTTCCCCCTATGAATCAGGACAAACAGACACAAATTCAACTATGAAACATTTTTACATTGATTAGATCATTTAATGGTTAAATATAGATAGTAGTTGAATGTCTATAAACATCCACATGGCCAGGCATCAGAAATTTAGGTTGTTTTTGAAAAATCTGTCAAACTTTTTAATAAACAATATAATAAAATCAGTGAGTGAATATACTTGAGATTTCAGGAAAAGGATTTGAATATGTAAGAAACATCTGACAATAATGGTGGAAAAAACAGAAGTTTTTCTTGTCATCTATTAATATCAAATGTTGCACATGTATGCATTACCATTTTAATTCATTTTCCATTTGCAAAGCCTATTTTCAAAATGACATATGAATCTGTTTGTTTTGTCCTCCTCTCTCTTGTGTCATTTTGTGCACACGTGTGTTGTTTAGGTGCACACTGGATAGCTGGCGAGTGTGAGGCGAACTCTGTTCGTCGCCGATGTTCGTCACTCGCGTCGCCGCGCCGCAGTGTTCGACTGGACTCTCTGCGTCAGTGTGGTCAGGAAACAGAAGCTGAAGTGGAACTGAAGCACGTCGCACACTTTGGACCAGAAGTGTCCGGTGAACCGCTGAAAGAGCTGGTATCGCGCGAGCCGGTGGTCCAGCAGCTTCAGCACCACGAAGCCGACGCACGACAGCACCGCCAGCATCAGGTGTCGCCGCGTGCGGCCGTCCCCGTGCGCCCACTGCACGCGAACTCCCGCGGCCAGCGCGAGCGCGATGTGAGCAAGCAGAGCCAATTCGAAGCCACGCGCGTGCACCAGCGCCAGACCGTAGCTGAGGATGGAGAGCAGTTCGAGCGTTGCCGCGTGCACAGCACGCAATTTCGGCCGCCCGCGGTTTATGAAGCCGATCCACACAGGAACCCACGCGAAGATCGGCAGAGTGAGGCACTGGTCGAGCACGGCGGGGGGGGGCCGGGGCCAGCCATGAGGGCGAACACTTGTCTCATGTAGCGGCTTTGCTCCGTTTCTTCGGCGTCTCGGTAGCAGCACAGCCAGTACAGCCCCATGACGACATAGGCCAAGTTCACCAGGCAGTTACAGGGCATCGCCAGCAAGGCCGGCAGCTCCGCAACCCTCTTCTCCGCATAATGCTCGGAAGACAGCTCCACCTCCACCCCGTCGAAGAGGCCGCTGTTCGCCAAGGCGGCGCACAGCGCGAAGGGGAGCGACACGTGCAGCAGCGCCCTCTTCATCGCCACACGTGCTGTTCTAACGTGACGCTGTTCCTCGCGCTGACAAGTTTGCAGAAAAGTTTCCCCGACCGAAGTCGGACTTGCTGTTGCGTATCCGGCTTTCGAAAATCACTTGGCAAGAATGAGAGTTTGGATTTGCTGACGTGCTGCTCACCCCGCCCCCTCCAATGACGTAGACAGTATAACGCTGCAGATTGGCTGTTTCTGTTTCAGCACTGGCAATGCCAGTTATGGAAACATTTCTTTTACTCCAAAACTTTCTGCTCACAGTTAAGAGTATGATTTAGTTTCATATGTAACGGACAGTCAAGTTGTGATTCTCAGTTTGTAGTCGACCCTTTTCCCTGCAAACATGTATTCTGTCTCACTGCGACTGACTTTCATACCTCCACCTCTACAGGTTTTTTTTCCACCTGCTCCCTGCTCTCACTACAGATCAGTATGTCATCTGCACACATCAACATCCACAGAGGTTCCTGCCCAACCTCATCTGTCAGTCTGTCAACCACCACAGCATCCTTGATGCAGTCCCACCTCCACCTTGAAGCCATCTGTCACTCCTACATCGAACCTCACCACTGTCATTCTGCTCTCATACATATCTTTTTTTTTTTTTTTTAAGACTCCGATACTGCCTGTATTCCTACTCTCTCAGAGTGAATATTGGCTATTTTCTTCATCGTCTTATTAATATTATTTATCAATTAAAATAATACAACCTTTATTACGTTCAACATGAAAGAGGAAAAAGAGAAAAAACAAAAAGGAACACACATTAAAAAAGGGACCTTCGGGCAAAACAAAACAATAAGTAACGCACATTAAATATGTAATACGTCCCAAGGACGAGGTTTACCTGTCCTTCTGTGATTTTCTTTCCTCTTCCTGAGGTCTGTTATAATGTTTTTAAAAACGGTTTCTCCGGCTATCACAGTGGGTTCAATGACAACTTTGGCTCTGGTTTTCCAGATGTGTGTATTAATAACATACATCACCAGCCAAAACAGTCCTCGTTTGGAGTCTGTGAGATGCTCTCCGAACAAACCACACAACCATTTGACATTAAAATGAACAGTGAAGCCTACAACTCAAATTCATGTCTCTGTGAAAAGATTGGTGGTTCGAGGCCACCCAGGGACGCTTAATGTTTGCTCTGCCATAGCACTTCATCTTATCATGCATTCATTAGGTCCATAATGTACAAAAATGTAAAATCTGCTATTGATGAAAGTCTTGGCAGGGAAAGACTTTGGAAATGTGGACATGGCTGGAGCCCCCTACAGAAAGGGGGATGAGGGGGCAGAAATGCAGAGGGTTTGGGTACTGAAGATCTATAGTTTTTGGATGATTAATTCTGCAAAGCTGCCCCACTGGTGTCCATAATGTATATAAAAAATCTGAAAATGGGCATAATACCACACCTTTAAGCATCAAACATTATTGTCCAGTTGGCAGCGGTGCAATTCTCTTTAGTTCAGTGCCAAACAAAGACTAAAGGCAGTGTCGAGAAGAGTCTTGGTTATGGCATTGTTTACAAACTCTGTAAAAAGGCTTGCTGTCGCACAGATTGCTACACTGCCTGACCCTACTACAAATTGACATCTGAAAGCTGAAAAATGCCTTTAATTTTATTTGTCATGAGATTTTGCTGTCACTGTCCTTAACTGAACCCAACAAAGAAAGGGCATTGATAAAGGGATTTGGTTTTATTCAAACATTCATTTGAAAGTCTTCAAATTCCACAAACGCGGAGGTGCTGTAGCTTAGCTGGTCAAAGCGCCTGTCTAGTAAACAGGAGATCCTGGGTTCAAATCCCAGCAGTGCCTCAGTTGTCTTCCTTTGCATCGCTCTTCTTCCCCGTGTGTCAAAATGCTATGCAATCAATGTAATGCAATTCTGATATTTAGAGTCATTTATAATTAAGCATCAAAAGTACATATACTTGCATGTCTGTACTATAGGCATTTTTTTTTTTTTTTAAATATCGGAATCAGTTTGTATCTGACTGTCAGATCGTTCAGATAGTTTAATCAGTAGCAATATAGCTTTCTTTCAAATCATTCAAAACACCACAGAACCTGACAGACATAAAATAATTCATTAATGCCAATCTCAAAGGGAAATCAGTAAACAAACTGGGTACTAAAGATGTGATGTTCAAGCATTTAAAAAGAAATGTGAGGAACCATGGCAAGGTCAAGAACAAAAAAGGATCGGAAAGTCAGAAAAACTTTCTAAATATGATGAGAAGTTTCTCAGTGTTTCTTGTTTGAGACATCAGAGGAGGTCCAGCAGGACCTGGCTCAGCGTCTGGCAGCTTCATCAGGATGCCGAATTGACCTTCCACAGTCTTAAGCTCGATCAGGAACTGTCTTTATGGAAGGGCAGCAGCAAAGAAACACCTTCTCCAGAGGAGGAATGGGGTGAAAAGGCCAAAAGATGCTGAAGCTCACAAAGATCAGTAGAAAATGGCTATAATCAGAGTGACAACTTTTACTGTGGAAGCTACTGTATTTTGTTCAGATTTTTTTTAATTTTAATATCGCCTTCATTTTTAGACAAGAGTGAGAAGTAAACATGGTCATTATCACTTTGCTAAAACAGAGCTGGTGGTGGCCTTGGACTTTTGCACAGCAGAGATGAAACCATCGGTGAGCAGATCTTGTCACTGGAAATGTCTGCTTGTTAGAATTTATCTGCTGGATTATGAGTTTCCTCACCAAATCAGGGTTTAAAGACATATCTGAGTCCATCTGAATAAATTATGGGAACTAATGTGAAAGGAACCACTACCGAGAGGCAGACGTGTACAGACAGAAGTCAAGTAATTAATATCCCAATGAATTACATCAATTTAATTTCGTGTTTATCCACTCAGGCCTTATTATGTACTTACTCCATTTAATAATGTATTTACCTTTTAATTTGCTATATAAAACACTTAATATGTCGTTTTATATGTTTCATGCTTGGTTATCTTCCTTCAGTAAATAATTCACTATCACACCTAAAAAAAACTGTTCCTGAAATATATTAATGACATGTTAAAGTTGCGAATTCTTGACGTTTGGTTTAATAATTATCTTTGGTCACATGTTGTTCACTTGTTCAGAGTCTTGAATGTGTATATTTGGACTCCTCATCGCGTCTGATTAAAAGCAGGTGTATTAATCCTCCGGCAGGAACAACCAGCTGTGGTCCGTCTGTAAAGATCAGCTCTGTGTTCTCTCTGTATCAGTCAAAGAGTCGCAGCAACACCCCCCACAGTTTATCTGACAATCAGGTGGTCTCTTCTCACAGACTACAGCTGGTTGTTCCTGCCAGAGGATTAATGAACCTGCTTTTCATCAAACTCTGTGTCACCTTCAGTATGAGAGACCACAAGAAAGCAGCTTTGGTGAGTTTTTTTTAATACTTAATTACCAAAATATCACATTGTGTCCTTACAATAAGGTTTCCATGGCTGAACTGAGCCTATTTAATCATGCAGAAAGGAAAGCAGTGAGAGGTGGTGAGCAGGTAATGCCAAGCAAAGCACAGTTGAGGCAGATGAATACATAAAACTTCATGTTTTTATTCCTGTGAGCACTTACAGTTCGATTCATATCTTCCTTTGTCTGGCCAGTGACACTGGAGGAAGGAGATGCTGTGTACCTTCTTCTGTCATGACTCAAAAGGTACTGCAGTTTTCACGGATGGCTCTACACACTCACTACACATCAAGTCATATTATGTTCTTCAAACAGAAAAAGAACAGGAGTTACAAGTGACCTCTCAGAACGTAGAAGTGAGTAAGTCACTGTCCCTCATCAGTGCGTGAAGAGAGTGGGTGTTCTCACGGTGCCACCAAGCCCAGCTCGCCATCAGTTTAAATCCTCGGTCTGTCCACCTCTAGAGCTCCTATCTTCTCTTGGTCCCTCCAAAACCTGACGAAAAACAAAACCATCAGTCAGCCAGCAGCACCTACAACATGGGAATGAACAACTCTGCCCCGACCTTTAACCTTTTTACCTCCACCAAGGAAGCAATTTTTTTCATTTTGCTTTGTTTGTTTGTCTATTAGCAGCCTACCGTCCACAAATTTAGATGAATTGTGTGGATTTTTCTTTCTGGCTGCCCATTATTTCTTTCTTGAACTGATTAAGTCTGGGCTTTGTAGTTCAAAGGTCAGGAAAAATTCCCGAAATTCCCATTTGTTAACATTGGGCGAATGCACAAACAATCCAAATCTAAACCAAAACTCAAACAATCATCTTCTAAGTTACACCGCTTGGTGAAAGAAGAGAGTCAGGATTTAATCCCAAAATAAGTTTGTCATCTTTCAGTACCTGAAGCGGTGCGTGTTCCGGAGGAAGAGGGTTGGTTTCCAGTAGGGGGCGCTCTGTCGCTGCTGTAACTGGAGTAGTTGTAGCTCTGCGGCTGGTTTCTACAGAACAAGCACAGATAACAAACAACCCGAAGGTTTTGAATGGAACCATTTTAAACACATGCCACATAATCTCTTCATGTGCCTCCTCACTGACCTCTGGCGGCCAAACAAGTATCCCAGCACCCCTCCGGTCCCCATGCCGGTCCAGAAGCCTCCTCCTACGCCGTTGGCAGCTCGGCCTCCTGGGTACTGATGCCCGTGATTGTAGTCACTGCGGAAACCGTAGCCTGGGTTGGGACTCGCCTGGCCTGAACACAGAAAGCAGAGCACAATTACGAAGACGAACATCCTCCCCAACAAATTGATGCTCTGAGACGATTTCCCCGAGAGACTCTGCATCAGCTACCTGTGAAATCAGGCTTGAATCCAGGGGGCGGTGGGCCTGTGTTGAAGCCATGGTGATGGTCTCCAGGGTGACCAGCCTGTCCGTAGTCCTGGGCCATGTTCCCGCTGAGGAACAGCTTGTAGACACCGTAGGCTACGAGCAGAAGCACGGCGAGCACCACCAGGCTGCTCGAGTCCTGGCTCTGCTGCTTGTTTTTCGATAAGCCGCCGAAGAAGCTGGACGCAAAGCCCCCGAGGTCTGAAACAGACGGACAGGCACGGAGTGGTCCTATAGGAGTAGTCCTTGTGTAAAGACGGAATCTCATAAATCTCACAGCTTTCTACCTCCAAATTCATTGAATCCACCGCGAGAGCCCGAGCTGTCCCGAGTCCTCCTCCGGCCCTCGTCGGTCAGCTCCAGCGTGTATTCCAGCCCGCAGGAGCCTTTCAGGATGTAGTCGTCAGCAGGGTGGCTGTAGCCCTCACAGCTCACCTCAATGCGGCCGAATCGGTAAGCATTGTCCATGTCAGTCCTGCACTCCCACTGCGCGGGGAAGGAAGGACATGATACTCTTTGTTTTCAAACGTATCAGCAGCAGATCACAGTAAGTAAACCAGGCACTCAATGTGAAGGACAAACGTCTGTCAATCACAAAAGGCCGCCGGGACTGAAGAACGGAGGGCAAGACTGACGTCCCATTGGGGGTGAAGGAAAAATACTGATACAGTGAAATATCACCATGTTTGGTGTGGGGACATATTATATATTTAAATGTTCCAAAAATCTATATTTCATTACCTAAATTCTAAATAAATACTAAATTTGGTTACTAGAATAGTTAACATCGAATGACATTTCAAGTATCGTGATCATGTTGTATCATGGCGCCTGTGGCGATTCCCTCCCCTACATCCCACCAGTGAACACAGCCAACACTATTTGGTGTTTGAAAGTTTGGAAATCCCAACAAAAAGATGATTATTACTATAATACATATTAACATCGACACATAACACGATCACACACAGTACATAAACTTTTGAAATCATCAGCGTCTGGGAACATTTCCGAGACACCACCATTAACCAATTAGAAGCTATCCCTGAACTACTTTGATCCTTACAGTTTTTACATTTTTCATCTGAACAATGAACATTTGTGACATTTTGTGGACCAAACAATTAATTCAGCTGCAAATCTTAACATGTAAAGTATTAAAATTTAGCATCACTGACCATAAAACCATGATATTGGTTTTACCTGCACGTCCACTCCATCCCAGCCTTTGTTTTGACACTGGACCACATCTGGGACGAAGGCCTGGCAGCCGGCTGAGCCTCCCACACACTGGAGCTGCGGGATGGGGCTGGATCGCCTTGCTGTGGTGTAGCGCCCCCTGTACAGCGTCAGTGCCTGGATGTCCCGCAGCAACACTGTGCCTGCAGGTGCAAATTCCAGCACAGTTTTATGAGGCGTGTTATACACATACTGTATGAAAACTCCTGCTGAGACATCACAGTTGTCCATTTTCGCGAACCACCCACGCTGGACCGTGTTTAGGGCTGTACTGGTGCTACTGAGCACCACAAGATACATGTCACCTCTGTCAGTTATCCATATGATTAAACTGCAGGAAGTCAAGGTGAAGTGAGCATTAAATATGTTCTAGACCCATTAAACGTAAACTAAATCAACTAAAATGTTCAGACTGTCTTACTATTTGAATTCTGTTAATTATGACCTAAAAAAACCCCTCAAATTACACTTATCACTGAAATAACAAAATAAAACTCCTGAAAGCATTTCCTGCAATGCAAAAATGTGAAGAAAAAAAAATTAAGAAAAGTCATGTGCTACAATGTAAGATGACAGTAAAACATTACATTCAATAAACAAATACATTTCTTCTTTGTTGTATTTAAAGTTTTAAAAGACAAAAATTAGAAAATAAAATACATACACACTGATGGAATTTTGAGATGTGTGTTTTTTTCAAGTTTTTCAGCTGTAGACCATAAATGTCAAAATTAAAACAGCAAAATGCTTGAAACCTTTCCGTCTAGATGTAAAGAGTCCTGAATATATTGAATATTCACCTTCTTTAAAAACAACAAAAAAAGAAAAATCCCAACATGTTTTTCTTTAAGATCCAGCAGTATACAGAACAGTGTATAGAACAGAGCTGCATAAGCTGTATATTTTAACAATTTCCCTCGGGGATAAATAAAGTATTCTGAATCTGAATCTGAATAAGGCTCTATGGGAGATTTCAGAGAAGAGTACGGAGTTAAGAGTCTGAATTAGATTTTTTTTTTTTTTTCTCAGTTTAGTGCTGAAAAACAAATTCCCTAAAAACAGGACCAATAATGTATGTGTTGTTTTGCTTTACACAAACAACAAACTATTAACAGGTTGAAGTTATTGTGAAGGAACTGCGTGCAGCTCTGAACAGGATGACGCGTTAGTTGTTGTTTCTCTCAATTCCTCTTCCTGAACGGAAACTCACCGTCCTGCCAGCTGTTGGCGAGCTGCAGCCACACGGACAGACACACAGCTGTGATGAAGAGCCGCTTCATCTCCTCCCCGTAGAGTCCCACTGTCTTAAAGTTTCTCTCCCAAGTTGGAAAAAACACGGAAACGTCAACGTCTCATAAACCGTCGCTGGTAGTGATATCACTTCCGCATTGTGTCATCCATTTTTCCTGTGGCCGACCAATGGCGAACGAGCACGCCCGCATGCCGCGACCTCAGGGAGACGCTTCCGTTATGACGTACGAGATGCGTAATAAGCGTCTCAAACACTTCCTCTGCCGTCCGCGACAGAAAATATATGTTAATACACTTAGATATAATGAATAAATAGATTATTAATAGTACAAGTCTGACAAAATCCATATCGAGTCTAATTTTGCAATATTTCGTTGAAGAAATTATTACACTCCGAGGGCAATATTTTAGTGATTTAATTTGCTTGCAATTTAATTTTATACGTTTTAAACAGGGTTGTAAAATGTACTCAAAACTCATAAAATAAATTAATATGAGCTAAATGAATGAATTAGTGTGAACATGACTTAATAAAAGTAAAGATATCACGTTTTACTTTGGTAAAAGTCACATTTATGATGAACTGACGATGCATAAAAAATTCAAGTAAAATTAAATTTATTTACATTAATGCACTGTATTTACGGTACGTTATAGGTCAAATCGTTGTCACTCCGGTCGATTTTAAATTCAGTATTAAGCTTTTTTAGTTATTACAAATAGTGCTTTTTTGTTTGTTTGGTTGGTTTTGTTTTTTGAATCTAACTTCCAAAAATTAACAAATAAATTGGAAAATGTGCCATCTTGGCTCGGATGCAACATCTGATCTAAAAACTAGTGACTACAATTACTAAAAAAATGTAAGGAAATAAAGTACAATATTTGCCTCAGAAATGTGACAGAGTAGAAGCTTAAGGAGGACAGAAATAGTTAAATTACTACAAGTACCTCAAAATTGTACTTAACAGTTTTTATAGTAAATACTGTACATTTTCTAATTTCTTGTATATTTTTCTGCTGAAATTGTCCTTCCTTTACTGACTTTAAAAGTTGATTCTGAGAAAAATATACAAGAATTGCAATTTACCTGTACCAACCTGTGCAAGTTGTAATAAAAATCTAATCTTATTTAGTTAACATAGGTTTTTTAAAGCAGGAAAGGAGCCATCACAGTTGCGTTGTAGGTGTCAGCAAGGAGAGGTGATGTCAGAACTGTGACCTCATCAGCACCTCAACAATTATGTAAATACACTCTCAGAAAGGGCTCAATTTTAACTTAAGTCTGAAATAGGTTTTTTTTCCTCCCCCACTTTAGTATTAAAGAGATACAGTATATGTTAATGTAAGAAAATGAAAGTGTATTACAGAAGCATCCTAACATCTCGAAATCTTTAAAAAAAAATAATAATAAAAAAAAATATCTACAGTAAATAAGAGTATTGAATGGTTGGGGAGAGCTTCCAGCTCAACTCCTGAGCACCACCAAGATGATCTTGAGCAAGGCACCAAACCCATCTCCAAAGTGCCACCTTAAACGGAGGTACTGCACATGTCTTGTGTGTGTGCACATGCATTTACTCTATGTGACCGAGTGAAGCGGGAACTAAACAATAGGTTCTGTATTGTTCTACACAACAAATTATTAACAGGATGAATTTACTCTCTGAAAAACAAATGGCAGTGTTGCAAACTGGTGAAAAGACCCAAACTTGTTAGCAGTTTTAGGCTACCCGAGGCCATGATCCTGCAGCTAGAGGCTGTTAGTAGTCACTAGATAACAGACATATGAGCTGATAAGTAATGTTTGATCGAGTATTTAAGATTTTCAGGAAAAATAAATAAAGTTTGACTTGAAGCTCAAAAGTTTAAAGATTATGTTTTGCTAACCAAGAGAGAGCCACAGCATGTCCAACTTTTTCTATACAATTCCATGAAATCTTTGTCAAAAAATTGATAATATCTGAGGCAGACCACCCCAAATCTAGAGATACACTGATCTGCACTGACAGCCACCACAGAGAGAGTCACAGAGGCTTAATCAAAAAGTACACGGTGGTCATAGTAAAAATCAGGTCTTTACTTTGCTCAGTCACCCACTCAGCATCCCGTATGAAATCTCTGCTATAAGTTAGATATTTACAGCATCATTGGAGGCCCTTCACAGAATGCATCATGATCATCTTTACAAAGTAATCTATTTACATTGTACAAAACATTGCATACATAATCATCCATTCACCAAGCCTTCTTCACCCACAAAAACAAACGCAAAGCAGTCACTTTCTTTTGTCCTCCCACCACAAGCTGCAGATTTCTCACTGTTGTCTCTCCAAAATCGCCATTTTTTTTCTCTTGTTTTAATTCCTTTTGATTTCCAGACAGACAGTTACTAAGTCACCATCAACTGGTCAGTCAATATGTGCTGTCCTTAACCTTTTTCTCTGAAGTCCCTCTCAATCAGGTCCACACAAGTTGATGAAAATGCATCAAAGTCAATAGACAACAGCAGAACTAATTGAAAATTTTGAAAATAAAGTTACTTTTACTCGTGCTGTGGTCAATGTGAGGACTGGTTTCAGATGTGACATCATTGGAATGAGCAAGAAGACTGCTTTGTTTGGTTTCAGCCTCATATCAGTCTTTTTAATCGCCTGGTCAGACTTTTGAGAGAGTGCTGTGAATTAATCAGTACATGCAGACTCTGGAGTGCAAATGTGAAGAAAAAATAAAATGAGTTTACACTGTCATTGTCAGCGTAAGTGCGAAGCAATAGGAGCCTGTCTCCCTTAGAATCACAGCCCATCTCTACCAATAATTCAACAAATGTTCAGTTTTCGACATTCCTACTAAATCCCAGCATTCCAGTCACAAATAAACACTTGATAAAGAAAAAAATATTTGTTACCTACGAACCCCTGTGCTGATGGAAGGTTGGGTTAAATTTTCTCAGTCTAAAAACTTCTGGAGCATCACAGCAAAAGGGTTGCAGTATTTTCCTGAACAACTGCAGAAGTTGGAGTCACATTTGAATAAAAATAAAAACACTAAAAACAGGATAGAGAAAGGTTCGTACAGCTCGTCTGAAGGCCAAAGATGCCCAGTTTGACTCAAAACATCACTGTTAAATCTTCAGTGTGTGGGAGTGGGAGTGCACTCAGGTTAGCAGCTGTGGTAAACATTTAATATCACAGGCAAGTTGTATGTTCTTGGGGAGGGTTAACTCCTCCATTTTACACTGTGTCCCCTGCTTTTTTTCAGTTGTCTAGGAGAATGTCACAACTCTGTTTTGCTGGGAAGCTCCAAGAACGTTTTGTGGACAAAGTGCCGACTTTCCCCCAGCAGCGGGAGACAGGGTGCAGACAATGTCCTCACCCTGGTAATTACACCGATGATGTGGCTGAATCCTCCACAAACGGACTCTTTGGTGAGTGGTTGAATGAAAATGCATAATAAGAGCGTGACTTTTCAATAGTTCCAACTCATATGAATTATGTCATAAATGAATTGAGTGGTTTAGAAAAGACCTGAGAACCACAAAAGAACCGACAGAGACAATGTGTAAACAGCCCAACGTGTTTCTAAGTCAGTGTTGAGAGGACGAGCAGCTTCAGCCTCCACAACCAGCACCTGCAGTCTCTCTGTGTCTGTACAATTCATGAACACATGGGCTGAAGGTTGACAAAGGCATGTGTTGGTTTTAGGTTGAAGCTGTTATTAATCGATACTCAGTATCTTTAAACTGGACCAGTTTATCTCCAGCGTGGAGACACACTGACACCAACCGGCTCTTATCAAAAACCTCTTTAAAAAGACACCATCAGCTTGATGTATCTGTAAACATATGTTATGGATGTATTTCTTGGCATGGATTGGTCAGCATGTCTGTGCTCTTCATACAGCCACAATGTTGTTCATCTCCCACTTCTGAGTGGTTTTGCTGTTGTCACAGTCTGATATGAAGACTTTGTGGAGAAGGTCAGAGCGGTCCAGACATCTTCCTATGAGAAAAATAGAGATGAACATCACTACTACTGCTTGTCTAATTACTTTTGTGCCTCTGAAAACTAAGGGACTATTCTTTAAATGGCTGCAATTCCTTAATGATGCGATGTTCCTGATAAATCTACACTTGAATCACATACTGACTGATTCCTTTTAATACCTTCTGAAGGTGTATAGAGGCAGAATTGCAGAAATCATGTTACTGTGTACAGGGACCTGACTAAATATTTATCATAATGAGTTTGTCCAATGGCCTTAATGGCCTGTCCAGTACATAAACTAACATTTTATTCACTGTCAACATACCGTTAACTCCGCTGTAGGTGATAAAAGTTTGTCAAATATGACTCTCCTTGATAGGCCCGTGGTAAACCTGACGAGTTTAAACTCACTTCACAGTACAGGCCTGTGTTTAAAGAGTTCAACTCCCTGCTGAAAAGAAAATCCTGCCATCTATAGGTTACTGCATATTCTGGCTGATCAGAGATCAGTGGTTTTCTCTTCTAATGGCACAAACCATGTATGACAGAACACATGAGTGTGTGTGCAGCCTGCTGACACACTGAAACTTAAAATTCATGTATTTACTTACCTGTTGGCACATGAGTGAACCGATGGAGATCCTGCAGAGACACATAGAGAGGAGGTGATCAATGTGCACTCATCATTTGCTGTTTGCACACCGGTGATTGGAGCAAGGTCACAAAAACTAAAGAGACTCGTTGTTTTGATCAGTGGAGTGTGTATGTCTCACCTTGAAGAACTTCCACTCAGCGTGCTGGTTCTGATCACATTGTGTGATGATGACAGGTGAATTGTCGCTTGTTCCAGTCAAACACTGGTCGTACTGCATCAGCTGGTTGGCCTCATTGATGCGGAACAACTACACACACACAAACACACACACAGTATTTTTTTTTCTTTTAATCTCTATGCTAATCAAAACAAACAAAAACAAACCAGAAGAAGACCAAACAGAGCTACAGAAGACAAAACAACGCATTTGACAGGTTCATTACCTGGTTGCCCCCCATCCTGTGACAAGGTCCTATTTCCACATTTCCACCATTGGTGTGTCCCATACTGTCAATACAGTAACTTGTCTCAAAACCCCGAATCTACATACAGAGACACAGGGATGTCACAAAAACCTATCCAAAATGGTTTGTGTGTGTATTTCTGTTTCTATACATATACAGTGTATGTATGTGTGATTACCTCCCCCCATTCCACATTTTTGGGAGGCAGAGGGTAGTGCACAGGAATGTCATATGCTATTTCCTCCATGAACCACTTGAAGCTCTTGCATCGATGTTCCTCCCTGTCAAAGTCAAAAAAACCAAAACAAAACGTGTTTTTCAGTTTGTAAATGGTTGTAAAATGAGACATTCAGAGATATGGAAAAGACAGCTCAAGCCAGACACAAATAAACAGTAAGCATGTGTATCTTCCTGTCTGCTTTCTATACCTGAATCGTTTAAGCTCGCTGATGTCTCCATACGCCAGAGTGAGGGTTTCAGGACGACTGGCGTAAAAATAGTCCTTGTATTCATCCCACCACACTTCCACCACACGAACGTAGTTCTGCACGCACATGCACACACACACACACACACACGCACGCACACACACACACACACACACACGCACACACAATCATCATTATTATTATGCTTCCTAAGATGTAACAAACATTTTTGCATTTGGAGTTTTAACATAATTATTTATTTGCTGTAAAGACAATACACTTAAGCAGTCAACTCAACAGGTCAACACGCAACTGCAACGGCGCTCCAAAAATCCCTGATATACACACAAAAATGTGGCAAAGAGAGCAGCACAGCAGGAGACAGGTCAGGGTGTTACCATGAAAGCAAATGTCATTCTGATCACTTCTACATTTTGATTAGTGTAGACTGCACACACAGTAATAGAGATTTGGCTGAAAACATTAATTATGTCCCTGAAAGTTGGGGATATTATTAAATCATCAGCGCTGCTGCAGGTCACTCAGGCCAGCACAACAGTGCCAATACTACTTGAGGCCGGATCGTTTTTTGCTCACTAGTTCTGATTATATTCTCACCATTTTCTAACATCAGGACTGTGTTGAGAAGTAAAGACTGAATCATGCTACAAAAGCTACAAAACTACACACCTGGGAATATGAACCACAACAATGCTCATACACAGCCTTTTGAATCTGATAGAAATAATATATGTATACAGTTTAAACCTTGATCCCATTGAGTGTATGTGAGTCCTGGTGTTGCCTACCTTCAGAGTAGGTGACGATCCAACATGTGCAGGTGGAGGGTTGCCTTGCCATCCCTGAAGTCGGTATATATGGCCGACACGAGAACACGGTACAAAGAGCAGCTGGCCACCGCACTGCCAAATCTATAAATCAAGAAAATTATACAAATTCAAGTTGGATGCTACTTTAAACTCTTTACAGTAAGTGAGGTGTGTTTAAACAGGACTACTCCATATCTACCTTGTATGATATTTCAAAATTCTCTCCTCCCCATATCTGCAGTCCTGGGTCGTACAAGCCCAGCTCAAAGAAGAAGTCTCTCTCAATGGCAAAGAGACCCCCCGCCATAGCTGGAGACCTACAGGAATTTCAGCGCACACACGTACAAAAATACAGACACATTCTCAAATTGGCGCAACCGTGAATAGTTGGAAACTTTTTCTCCACAACAAATATTATGTTGTTCT
The DNA here is from genome assembly GCA_001698575.1 of Mola mola. Classification (NCBI taxonomy): domain Eukaryota; kingdom Metazoa; phylum Chordata; class Actinopteri; order Tetraodontiformes; family Molidae; genus Mola; species Mola mola. Next base: position 716,108 of record KV751392.1, read on the forward strand.
TCAGGTGGGGGTGGGCAATCAAAAGTAGCACCACCATGATCCATGGTCAGAATTGCAGCTTCTGAGGCTGAGTGAACAATTGCACAGCAGGCCAACACTAAACGATCCACCACCTCCTAATCAGTGCAGTTACAGGTCCGTAAAAACATCTCTCTCAACTGTAGAGCATTTGTGATGGAGCAAGGTCAGACTGTCCACTAGTTATTACTCGAACCCATGTCTTCTCAAATAGAGAAAAAAAATTAAATTTCAATGAAAAAAAACGGACCACCAAATGTACTTCAGCTGCTGTATATGTGTGATGCATGTATTACAATATTATATGTGTTGTGAAAGAGATTTTTCTCTCTTGAAGGCATTAATACCATAATTTCAGTAATTCCCACGGAAAGTAAAGTGTGGACGCCTTCAAATTAAATCATGATCTAAAAACATCAGATTACCCACCCCTCATCTTCAAATACCTACAATCTGTAATAATTCCATAAATCCACAGTTGATTTCTGACAAACGCTGCATCTTGACTAAATGTAATTACTGTATTAGTGAGGAAACAGAGCACAAATTATAAGACCAACAGGAAAAAAAAAAGTCCAAGCACATTCACAAGTTAGAGAAGGGAATGCTGAGGAAAGAAGACAGAATGGAAGACATGATGAAAGAGAAGCCATGTCGGGGGAGGTGCGGGTGAAGGTGCCCCAGTCCGAACCCGATGCTCACCAGAAGCTCCCCTGTAGACCCAACACACCACGGTTTTTAGATCAGGAGTCATTTCTGACTGAAGCATGTATTATATTGTCACGGCCCGAGTCCCTGCATATACCAGTTGATTCCCCATAGTGGAAATTATTAAGCACAGAATGGACGCGACAGTCAGCTAACCCATCACACTGAGAGGATTAGTCGGGAAAAGAGTTAGATTCCTAATGTAAACATCTTATCCCTTGGTTTAAAGATCAGCTGATGTAACAAGCACAGGCTGCTCTTTAAAGGGACAGTTCCCCCAAAAATTAAACATACAAACTTTGCTCTCACCTGTAGTGTTATTTAATAAGAAGTTCCAAATATTTTCTTTCTTGTGAATGACATTGCATGAGCACATAAGAGGAAACTAAACCTCCACACCTGAGCTGTAACCTTAGTTAGCTTAATTAGTTTACCATTAGATTCTTGAATAGTTGCATGCTTCCTTCTGAGCAATCAAATATAAGTGGGTCGTGATTTCTGGAAAGTTGAGTTTCTAAAATGTACTTCTTTAAGCACCAAAAGAAAATTCAATTTTTTGGAGACAAGGCAGAAATCTCTACAGTCGATATCCCCATTGAAGATCTCACACCAAAACTACTTAGATGAATAAATAACACTACAGGTAGGAGGAGGGTTGTGTATTTTTTGGTTTGGGGTGAACTGTCCCATTTTTTTGCTTGAGCTGGTCTTCTTTAATTTTTTCACTTATTTAAGTGTAGCATCTCATTTGTGTGTTGTTAGTTCGGGTGTGTTTGTCTTTGCGTTGACACTGTCCACAAGATGTACTGATTTTCTGTACCTATATGGCTCAGTCTGAACTTTTCTGAGCTTTTTTTCTCTGTCTCCCAGAGGAACTCTCTTCCAGAGCATGCTCCAGTCCCAGGCTCCTATAGCGAAGCCGTCCTGGTCTCCTCCACCCTGGGGCTCGATGGTGAACTTCTGGCCATGGATGGAGTCGATGAGAGGCACCGTACACACCGTTCTGACAGGGCGGGGGTGGGACCATGCATATACAATACATGGAAGGGGGTTGGGGATGGTGGTGTACATGCAAGCCAGAAAAATACAGACAGCGTTTCCAGTGACAACACAGACAGACAGGAAAGGGCAGGTGGGATGAAGGGATGGGAAATGGAGACACAAACAGAACAGGGGTAAGTGTTAGCATGCTGGCTGCAGTAGGTATACCGGTAGGGCTGGGTGGTGTGTTTTCTCTTGGCCTTTTCTCTCTGGCTAAGGGGTACCCTCTTCCAGAGCAGGCTCCAATCCCATGCTCCTCTAGCCAGGCCGTCCTCATCTCCACCCTGCTGGGGCTCCATAGTGTACTCATTACCATCTATATAGTCTATCAGTGGCACTGTACACACTCTCCTAAACACACACACACACACACACACAAACCTCTGTCTGATCTGGGCTGTGAGGTGTAGTTGAACATTCAGGGGGGAAGGTTCCAGTCGAAATGGAGCTCAGACATGTGATGAGTCATCAGGTTTATGTTTGGCTTGCATTAAACAGTGAGTGCTGCAGGCTTAACAATGCACAGCATGTCATATTATTCCTACTGCATACAGTTCACACACTGGTACATACACTAAAGAATATCCACTATGGATGTAAGGATAGAGTGAACTTCGGATCTGGCGTGATTCACTTTTCTGGGCTCAAAATACAATTTTCTCAAGTTTGTCTTTTTTTTTTTTTTTTGACCAATTAGAACTGAGAAAGTTTCTTTTTACAACTGAATTATTACCATCCAGGACAGTGAAGAAAAGAAAAAGAACAATCCATACTGACTAGCTTAGGCTGAGAGTTAAAGTAAGATGACAGATCTGGCGATTTGCAAATACATAGGGACGACTGATATTAACACTGAGGATTTTAGCCTGCATCAAAAGAAACTTAACAAAAAACTTTATAAAGTGTTGCATTCATTTAATCTGTTAATGGGTAACAGATTTACAAAAAAATGTACTGACAAGAAAAGCTTACAGTAATAAAAGGGACTGTGAGGGATAAACCAGTCTGTAAATCATCTCAGGTGTGTGCGCGTGTGTGTGCGTGTGTGTGTGTGTGTGTGTGTTACCTGTCTTTTGAAATTGGAGCAACCAGAGGAGCATACCAGTTGATTCCAACCTCACAATGAGCATCCAGGTAGATAAGCACCTAAAAAAAACAACACACAAATGACTGCGCTCGTCTTTCTAGTCAGTCTAACCAGTGTGAAGTGAAAGTCAGAGATAAGTTTTCACACATCGGTAACTACTACTAGGAGCAACACACATTACCTGTCCTTTAGTGGCTTTCTTGGCTCCGATACTCCTAGCCTGGATCAGCCCTTCTCTCTTTTCATTTCTGAAGACTTTTACAAGACCATTCCACTGCTTGATGTACTCCTCCAAACGCTCCTTCAGATGGACTACACAAACACACAAACTGGATATGCTCAGTACTACAACCACCAGCACATCTCACTATATAGATCACTACCACTGTTTGACATTGTTAAGATTTAATAACGAGAACAGCTGTCTTCTTTAAATGGGGTCAACTTATGTATAAATTTATATCTAGCTATATGTGAAGCTCTGCAGAAAAATGGCAGCTCTTCGAATTTGAACCTTGACGATATTTTGAACACAAGATGGAAAAACAGAAAAATAAAATGGAAAAAATGGAAATAAGCTAGGTTATATTTAGGTTTGTTAAGTTTTAACTCAGATCTCCAGTGTGTTGCTAACAGATCGTAGTAGGATCTCATTAGAGCTGGCTGTCTTCCTTGGTACATTCTACTTATTGCAGAAGGTCTTTCACAAAGAGGCACCAATCGTCAAATTAATCACTGCACGTTGTGCCATCCGCTAACATCTGCTGATATGCACTCCAGATCAAGATGAGCAGGAAAATAACCTGTCGGATGGCTTTTCGTTTTTTCCGCCTAACCGTCTGACCAATACTTGAATGGAATTCAGTGCACGTGACTTTTATCTAACATCACCTTTGTTGCTGAAGTCATCGATCATAACTATCTCAGCCAGGTATTTTCTGGGGGTCCTCTTGATAACACTGTGGATGGTTCGCATCAGTGTGGACCAGCCTTCATTATGGAAGACAATCACTACACTGGAGGTCAGTAGTCGGTCGTCATAATGCCAGTATTTACACCTGGGGGGAGAGGGACAGAAAGACATAAGCAGTTCTCTTGCCTTCGCTCAGAAAGAGACATTAACGCTCACTATAATCTTCAAGTCAAGGCACAGGAATAATAATAGCCAGCTGAGTGCAAACACTTCACAACATCAAATCAGTTACAATTATGGATAACTATTTTATACTACACACCAGATGCTGAGAGAAAATGTCTAGTTCGCTTTATTTCTACATGACAGTACTTTATACTGCCATTTAGGGGATGATTACACAAAAACAAATTCAACAGAAAACAGTAAACTTTTGTTGCATTTTGGCCGTTCCTTTACACAGTGAGAGCATTTTGAGGGGCCTGAAAATGACATTTATTAAAACTGGATTCCAGATTAAAATCTTTTGAAAATGGCAACCCCTACTGTTGCCGTGTAAACTGACATTACACACGCGAAAACGGTGACGTCACAGCTCCGTGTAACCAGTGGTAAATGTCTGTGAATAAGTAATGTTTTTTTCTTAAGAGAGAACAAACTTGTATTGAGTAGTGCATAATTGCCATTTAATTTGTTTATATTATTACCCTCCATTTAGATCTCATTTAAGGCTGACAAAATCTAAAATTTGTCACGTTTTTGGCAGTTTTTGAGGATCTGTGTGCATGTGGATTGTTTGCACAACACTGCCACATGAACGCAGATTTTTAAAAGGAAAGGGAGAGGGAAAAGGGGAAAGAAGGAAATACTTTAATCATTTTTAGGAGGGCTGTTGTCGTCCAAACTTGGCCTTACAATCATATCTACTGAATATGGTCAGCTGCCAAAAAAAATAGATTCAAACAAACTAAGGAAATGGAGCAGAAGTCTAGTGAAGTGTGTGTGCCTGTGCGCTAAGAGGGTTGCTCATGTTTTCATCGATGCAAGTGGGGGGGGGGGGGCTCCAAGAAACCACTGGTCAATTGATTATTTGTTTTCATTCTGGTGCTGACATACACACACTAAAGGAATGATGAGTGTCCAGAAGCTGTGAATATTTTCATGTGTCTGATTGGTTCCGAATCTGTTTATATTGCTGGTACTGCATTTAGAAGAAAGCTGCTCATAAAAATCAATTCTCCCAATTGCATTTATCATGGATAATATGAAATTATTAAAACCACTTTCACTTTGAGCTGTGATTTCAAGTAATCAGTATGGGATGGACATACATGCAATGAAGGGTTTGAATCACTTGCATCAGTTTGCTACAATGTGCAGTTATCACATTAAAAATAAAATCATAGATATGAAAGTGAATTTAGTGGTGCAATACATACAGTATAGACATGATGAATTTTCACAATAAACTCTCCAACGCAGTTTCATTGTGCTTCCGCTTCAGCTACAATGTTGCTTTTCGCAATAATGTATTTTATTAATAATCTTCACAGCGCTCCATCATTACAAACTATTAAAGATGGATGAAGGAGGCGGTACGTGATTGGTTAATTTTGTGAGGAAGAGTCAAATGAAGCACAAAACGCCCCTTTTTATGTGAACGCGCATAGAATCTGAAGCAAAAAGCCTCAGTTAACAAAGACAGCCGATAACCACGTTAGTGATACTGATAGTCTCTAATTAGAACTTCGAGCAGCTCTCACAAAGAAAGCCTGGCTCTGTTGTACCTCGTCCGTAGTACAGCCCTTTGTAGCTGAATCCATTTGCCATGCGTAACAGGTGAGTAATGTCAGCTAACGTTCATACTTTATATGATGTTACAGAGTCAAAACTGCCACATGGTCAATGTGTGAAGTCTGATCATGACAGCTAGCTCCCTTTTAATTTTTTCAGTTTGCTGGTCAGCACTCTTCTGTATTGTCACTACTGACATGACAAATGATATGATATCATAATAATGATACTGCAGATTGAAAATGGATTTAGACAGAGAAATTCTTCAAAAAGAGGGAAAAAAACAAGAAATATTTTTGTCCGCATCGAAAAGTATTTTTGTGGAGAGAGTGATTTACAAATAAATTCCACAATGCATTTGTGAATTTTGAGACTGATCTAACCCCATGAAGACAAAATGGCTGCACTGTGTTAGTGCCAGTCACTATGAGGTAAATAATAAATGTAATGTGATTTATGGGATCAGTTTTCTCTTCAAGCCTTTCAAATGACATTAAATAGACTGTGGGTGACTATTAAAAATTAAAATTGAAATGATAGTTAATAACAAATTATGACAGAGTATTTATGATCCAGTCTATCAAAATTACTTCACAAGCTATGAGTAGGTGCATACTGGAGTCACGGACAGAGACAGTTAATGTTTTTATTGTCCGAAGGTGTGTCAGGTGTAGTTTTTGGTCTTATTTCAAGTAGATAGAGAACAAACAAGTTGAATAGGAAGATGACGTCTGCATTCTTGTTCCAACTGTAAGAACTTTCAATGATTACAGTGAATGAGCTATTGTGCTAACATAAAAGGTCTCTGGTGGCTGCTCCAATTTGTGGGAATATTATGGAATCAAAAACACAAATTGTGTTGTCCAATAAAACCTGGTTCTATTGATGCTTCCCTGTTAAATTACTCTGTAGAATGAAGGTTGTATTTCTACTGTTGAACGAGTGTCACAACGAAAATGAATGTAACTGGTGCTCCTTTCAGGGTTGTAAAATCCTGCCTTTCTTCAGCCTGAGCACTTACACGTTGAGTAGAATAGTGACGGACTACTGCCACAAAGAAAATTATTATCTACTACTAACCAAACTCAGCAGTCACCACATTTCAACATACTGTTAGTGGTGTGATAAAACAAATACACACAGGTTTGTACCCTTTATTAGCCACATCTCCTCTACAATATTGAATTGGGATCTGCTGATCTTGTATTATAGGAAAACGATTGCACTTTCTTGATTAATTTGAGAATTTTTAATATTCTAATGCCTAAAACACGACACACACACTGCTGTTTGTTCCTTAGAAGGAGGATCTTTCTCCACAACAAAGTGACAGCAGCCCAGAGAACAACCACAGTTTCAAAAGGAAGGAGGTTAACGGAGAGTTTTTGATATCTTCCTGTCCCGTTAAGCTAAGTTTGAGTGTATTTTCTGTGTTCACTGCTGGATGTTTCTTTAAAAGCGAATGACTGTGAAATATTTTGAAGTCTGAGCTGTAAGCTCAAAGCTTCTGAAAACACTCGGTGGGACTCAGACATGATGCAACACCAAGCATGGTGTGATGTGATGTGGTAATTTAAAGAAATGTTTTAAGCATCCTTTCAAATTTAAGGCAGCTTAGCCAGCGGGGTGTGTGTAAATCACGCCCGACTGACATCCGTGTACGTGTTTGCACAAAAGCTAAGTTAATCATCAGCCGTTTAGGTTGGTGTTAGATACGGGCAAACAAAGACAGATACAGTATATGATGTGTGTGTATGCGTTTCTGTGGGTGGGAGTTACAGACATATTGCGCAGGCATATTGCGTCAACATGCGGAAAAGCATTAATTAACATTCTTTACTTTGGTAAATGAAATTCTTTTCTAATCTACTATCCACACTTTACCTGCTAAAAACAACATGGCACTTTCTCCCCAAAGCATCCCACGGTAGCTCAACTACACACACCCTTTGACATTATATATTATGGCCTATGAGCAAGTGTCTTGCCCTGAGACACTTGAACATCTCAAATTCCATTTCATGTCCAGGCTACCATCATTTGGATTTGCTCGTGTACTATAATGTGTTTTGTGTTTTGTTTGCTTTTATTTGATTGTTAAACCCTGGCATGTGGTAGAAATTTAGAGCAAACATTCAACATTTTCATCAGATCATGACCGACCAGAATAACCATCTGGTGCACTCCGAAAGCTTCAAGTATAAACAGCTGTTCCTACCCAACCAGTAGCATATCCAGAAACATTAATTTAGGTTAGTCTGTGAGATATAAGGTTCAAAATATTATTGATTGAATCGCATTAAATAATTTCATAAGTTGAAATGAGTAGCGTCAACAGTCTTCCATGATTAATACACTATTTCGGGGGGGAGGGACTGACCAACAAATTACATTTGAAACGGGGATGTTTGCCAACAGCCCCCTTGCTTTCACTAAAATGAATTGACTCATTTAGTTATGACAGTTGACCAACTGCTGGGTCTTAAGTTTTCATTTTCCATGGCCACATTAATTTACTTATGAGGTGGAGCTCTGCTGCCACACTGACTGAATCAGCAGTGTCACTTCAGTCCAATTTGAGGGAAAGCAAAATGGCAGATTATGCCAAAATCAGACTACACGACTTTCAAAGGCTTAAACTTGCCTGTGGATCATTGGCCTTTAGTTCATCATTTCCTTTGAAACTTTGTAATTAACTTTGTAATTAAACTTGGCATGTCATGTGTTTGTACTGGTGAAGGATCATGTTGGGTGTGACCATTGTCAGCAGCCATTTGTATAGTTTGATCTGAGAATAACTGCAAGACTGCAATCAAAAGACAGCAAGTGTGCAGTTTGTAGTCATATAGTTTGAACCGCAGAGACTTGCAAAGTCGTGTAATTTGAATTTGGTATTAGTGGCTGCTAAAAGAAAATCGTGTACATGCTTCTAGTGGCGAGGTGGGTCAACTACGAGTGGTTTACATGTGGTTTCTGACAATGTTAAGTGCAAAATTACCAACGCTGCAGGAGATTGCTTTCAGGTTTACAATCTGTGAAAATGACGGACAGTCTGATTAATCGAATAAACGCAGATTTTTTTACGATTTCGGTTTTAGTGTAAACACACTCCATAACATCTGTTGTAAAGCTGATGATATGACTGGTAAAAATAATTCCCAAGTCTAAAATAAGTCATTGTATTTTTAAGTTATAATTTTATCATTTTCTCAACGACCATCTGACAACCCCAAGAAATTATCCTGTGACCCATGTGGGTATCAGGTTGAGAATCACTTGTCTAGAGGAGAAATTGAAACAACTAATAAAGAGTAGAGAGGGAGGCAAACACGTAGGGGGTATGAACTTACTCAGCGTGGCGTATGTCACTGATGGTTCTGTCCAGTGAGATCATGTCACTGGCCACCATGTTGAATCCAAACTCTTTGATGGAAGCCTGGATTGCATCTTTGTACTCTGGACCCAGGACAAAAGGCTTAGCTCCCTCTCCAGGACCACCAGGGACCCCCGGAGGCTCAGGTTCCTTAGCTTCAAAGTTTCCCAGGATCCCTTTCTTTAGGACGGGGCTGGTGTAAACATGTGTGTGGGGTTTGAATTTCACATATTGCTGCTGAATCACTTCCTTCTGATTGGGCTGCTGTTCAGGGTTCTGATGCTGGTTGGCCCCACCTGGAGACAAAAACAAAAAATTACTCAAGATCTGTGCACAACAGCTGAACACGTATACACACGTTTTCCTGGGTACAGTAACAAAAATAAGGACAGACAACGGGCTCCTCAAAAGTAAAGATAAAACATCTGGAACGGCCCCAGTGGCTGGCTAAAGTATAGCTCTTGAACGCCCTGCCCATGTTAGATTGTGTAAAGATGGTTTCTGTGGTTTTAGGTGGTTTTTAATTACACTGATGTATGTTCAAGTGCACATTTTTCTCATAAGTTTGATTTAATTTTTTTTTGTGCTATGCTATCGTGATTGAGAATATTTTGGATCCAGTCTGTACAGTGGGAGGAAGTGGAGACACATCATTCATCTTTGGATACAGTCCATAATCGGCACATGTCAAATGGCAAATAGCTCGTCACTAACAGTTTGAGACCTTTTCTACAAAATGTCGGTCACTTTCACACCTCGACCCGTTTTAGCTCGTCACTAACAGTTTGAGACCTTTTCTACAAAATGTCAGAACTGAGTTTCTTTACGGTATTTCTAAAAAAATTTAGATTTTGAGATTCTCTTTGGGAATGAATAGGATGGACAGAATTAGGAACAAGCACATCAGAGGGACAGCACAGGTCGGATGTTTTGGAGACAAAGTTAGAGAGGCCAGATTGAGATGATGTGAACATGCGCAGAAGAGGGACAATGTATCTATTGGTCAAAGGATGCTGAACATAGAGCCATTCATGGATGTGGTAAGAGAAGACATGCAGATAGTTGGTGTGAGAAAAGATGCAGAAGACAGGGAGAGATGCAGGAGGATGATTTGCTGCGGCGACTTCTAGAAAAAGCTCAGTAAAGCTGAAAGAAGGAAAAGAAGAAGTTTCACCATGTTTGAGTCTGATAGAGTTGAGGTCCACCTCTACCCCCTCCACGTGAGGCCATGGCACCACGGGCTTGAACTGGTTTCCTGGGTCTCCTTTGGGAAGCAAACTGTCATCCTGTATAGACAATACCACATATACACCCGATTAAATGCTAAAGTCTGGCTGTAGGAGTGACATTTAAGACCACATGGCCCACACAAACACCAACATGTCAATGAATAAGTAAGTCAGAGAACTTACACAAGACATGCAGGCTCACATAAAATAAGACACCTACTGATTAATTTTTTATTGACTAAATCATAGACAAGCAACGTGGTACTCCTATGAAAACCAAAGAGTTAGTTCACAAATATCTGTGGTCTATAATTTATTATGGTTTTGCTGCTCTCCTGCTCTCTGATCGTGCATTACATCTGACAGAACAATGTGGCGATGACAGCAGGCGCTCTTCACTGTCAGCTCCTACATATTATGCTTAAACCTTAAATGGACTTGATGGGACAGGATTGGGGACAGAGCTGTTGCAGATTTGGGTGAGGAGAGGGCAGAAAAACAGTTTATAGCGTGAGTAATAAACATTTGGTTGTGCTCAGGAGGGGTTATATTTAAAGGGATGCAGTGTCAAACATTAACAGAAAGTCATCTACATTCATCACTCTGCTGTTTATTTAAAGAGAGATACAGCAGCTGTTTTACGACAATATCAAACTCTTCTACTGCACATCGAGTCTTTCAAAGGAAAGCGGGACACTTTAAATAGAGCTGATATTTTAATACTGCTCGTTATAAGGGGCAAAACAAAAAGCCAACATAATTTGATCGTCTAACGGAGCGGGAAAAAAGGGTTAATTACACATGAACAGATCATTCAGAACAAGTCAACATGTTCAGGTTTAACGTCGTGTACTCTCTGTAATGTAAAGGCAGTGTCGTGGTTGAAAGACAGGACCTTCGGCGACAAGATGACTGAAACTATTTCTGCTGAGATACATATCCGCATTGTTGGGCTATGAACTGTAGTGACACACGCGGATATGTATCCTGGACTGCATGGTTTGGACGTGTAACGTTAACGGTGACGTGTGAACGCAGCTACTCAATGAGAAAGGTACACTTGAATACACCTGCACATTTAGAACCACGAAAATCGGTGGTGCTGGAGTCAGAATGGAGTTAATAGCCAGCAAAGAATCAATCTCCATGACAACCAATGTAGCCGGTGAAGCTAGCCGATCAGCTGAATAGAAGATTCAGCTGATCGTGTGACGCTCCCACCGTTTCACTGTAACGACCTTTCTGTCAAACGCGCTATCACGCCGTGATACGCGGGGTCGGAGTTATGCTAGCAGTGACGGTCAAGTTGACGGAATTTCTCTCTCCGTCGGACAGTTGCTGGTTTGCTGTTGTCCACTCACCCGTTTCCCGAAGGGGCTTTCTTCCTGGGGCTTCGGCGTCAGAGAAGACCAGAGCACCACCAGACCAAGAAACGTCCCAATGACGAGCAAACTCCGTAGAATAAAGCCTAATTTCAGCCTCATCTCGGTAGCTCTTCGGTTGGCAGGCGCGCTAGCTAAGCTAGGTTAACTGTTACAGCGGCTAGGTGCGGCTAACCTGAAGGGGTAACGACTTGGTTAGCAGCCGATGTTTCAAGTTTGGACGACGAGGTTGCCGCTGACTCGACGACAGACAGCTGTGAGACTGGGAAGAGGAAACGACTCCTTCCTTTCCCCCCGCTTCCTAGTAGACGATTCGTCTTCTGCTACCTGCTACCGCTGACGCTGCTCCAAAAAAAAAACGCGGTCTGTTAGCTCTGCCCGGGTGAGAGGCGCACGTTTGCGGCGGAACTCAAGAGTCCACTCCTGACGAGCAACAAAGTTTTTTCATATAGTCTAGAATGTTCTTAGTTTGTATCTGATCATCCTTATTGTAAATATCCAAACTGTGTCCGTCACTCCCTGACTGACGCGCGGCAGGTGCAGGTGAGCCCCGTGCTGTTTGCTCAGTGACGTCAGGCGCGGGTCAGTAATTGGAGCAGTGAAACAGGAATGCAGAGGTTACAGTTCCTGCTGCGGACGCCGAACACAAAGCACGAAATACAACGTGCACACCATTATTAACAACACACAGTGACTGTGGAGTGTCAGAATCAGAAGATGCTCTGGGGGGGGGGGGTTGGATCATAGTGTATGAGGCCTCAGGTCAGACATCACTGCAAAACAAATAAGTTCCAAATCTTCACTGAAAGTCTGCGCACAAGCACAAATGTTTATATTCACACTTTGATAAATAACCTTTTGACGGAGTTGACAAAATGAACAGACTACTGCTCCCAATTACTCTTTTAGATGATGTCATGGAACATTTATTAGTATTTACATACATACAGATAACTGAAGGGCAGCAGGTGAAGGTGTAAAACAGATTCCAGTTTTCACAAGAACACATTTTGTACTTGAGCCCGACAGATATATTGATTGACTTATATTACTGGCCGAAATCGACCCATCACAGATAATATTGGTATCAACATATATGTTATCAATATCTGCCGATATGAAAGCTGCTTGCGTTATTTACAATTATTACATTTCCAGTAGTGGTTTCTGTCTCAGTGCACTGCTGTTATAAGTAAAAGTTCATTGTTAATCTGTATAATATTCTGCCTCTGTCGCATATAATTTCTAGTATTTTAGTTTTTTATTTATCCTTTTTTTACACTGCACGCTGACTTATTTTGGTACTTTTTACCCTGCGCTGCTACTTTCACCTCTGTACTGCTGTGTCAACCTGAATTTATCCCAAGGGGGAGCAAGAAAGGTACATCTTATCTTATATTATTTTTAAAAATGTTTTATAACCTCGTCTTGAGGGACCGTTGCACAAAATTTGCGTATGTCAGCCGATGTATCAATATCGTAACTTTTTACTCCCTTATATCGTAAACGAACAAAAATTGCATATCGTTCAGGCTCTATTTTGTACTTAACGAGCAAAATAATTTAAATTCTGGATAAGCGGCCATCTTTCAGACAATAAAAAGAGCCACTGTAAAATTGTTAAAAAAATAAATAGGTTGTGCCAGTTATGCCAACACAAGGTCAACGCGTGTACCAAAGCACAGCATGCACATCTTGAGTGTAGGATGTAATAAAACTCAACCACACAGTAAATCATGGCGATACAGGATCGTGAACTGTGGTCAGTGATGGGACTGGCACATTCATTCATTCATTCATTCATTTTCTACCGCTTATCCCGTTAGGGGTCGCGGGGGGGGCTGGAGCCTATCTCAGCATCTTGGGGCGAAGGCGGGGTACATGCGAGTTTAAAACGTTGAAAAAGTTTACTGCCATGCTGCATAACATGCCCATCATCCTAGGCGTGCTCCAAATAATTAGTGAGCAGGGAAGGGAGAGGAAGGGCAGGGAGCAGCTTCAGTCGGGACCGACCAATCAGATTCCTGATCTGGATACGACACAGCTGGCACAGACTCCTGGCAGAAACTACACAGAGAGACAGAGTGATTTTCCGCTCCACAATGCGATACTATGCCACATTTCGCTGAGAATTACTGTCACACAAGATAGTGCGCTACCGTCAAACGTCATGAGCAGCTGCTGTGTCTTCCCACCAGGAGGCGCCAGCTCCACGGCTCGCTGATTGTTGCTGTCTCTGAGGTTCACGTCAGCGCCATAGTCCAGTAAGACTGACACCTGATCAAGGCTCTCCTGCCTGACAGCTGCATGCAGCGGACTGTCTCCTCCTCTGCCTGTGTTAACGCTGGCTCCTGTGAGGACAAGAACGAGAGAACAACGTGCGTGATGGAGTGGAAGAGGATTAGACATATTATCTGACCGCTGTGTAGAGGCACAGAGCAGAGCCACAACACGCAGAGTCAATAAGAATAGAATGAGACATCACTTCTTCGCATGACTACAGTCATGTTTACCAACCTAGGGTCCAAAGATAATCCTGAGGTCACAGGATGATTCCAGGGATAAGAAAGAAAAACAAAATGTTAGTTGTTTTTAACTATGTGGGTTTTCTTTTTTTGTATACTGCATACTATTAACTCTTAAGGCCTCTAATCCTTCAAATGAAAAACCCCTGGGAGGAAAAACCAATAAATATGGGTAAACTTCAACAATCCAAAATAATATATAGATCCCGACAACTGAATAAAAGTCTGCAGGAATTCTATGTGAAATACACGATGTTTTTGGTACAACAGTATGACCAAATTGGAGGCTAAGGACAGTTCACCCTATTGCCCCTCTATACTGGATGGTTTTGGTGTGAGTTGCTCCAGTTTTTGAGATATCAGCTGTAGAGGTTTCTGCCTTCTGTCCACTACAATGGAACTAGATAACACCTCACTTGTAGTGCTTTAAGTGCCAAAAAAACACCTTGAATGCTCAAAACACTCAAGACTCGCAGACCTTGTTCTTACAGGGAGGAATTCCTTTCTTTCTGTATCACTTCACAGGAGGAAGTGCCAGCTAACTAACGCTTGGATTCACAGCACTACCATAACAAACAGCTTTAGCAGATTTTATTTGTGCCAGATGAGGGATCAGAGGGTAAACAACTCCAACTGAAGCTAGCTGAACACACCAAACTATCATGAAAACACTGAAAGGGAGCGCAAATGTCCAGCTTTAGAGAAGAATGAATGAAGGACCTTTTGGTATTGTTACATACTGGATCCAAGCCCCGGCAAAGTTGGCTCGGTGCAACATAAGGACAAAAATGCTGGCTGGAGACCATCTCCTACGATGACCGCATGTAGTAAGGCAGAGCTAGTATTTTCTTCAGCCATTTTAAATTTAGAGTGATTGTCAGATTTACCGGACTTCTTTCTAGGATCTGATGTGACATAATTTCCTGAATCTTGCCAATGACCTCGCTTCCTCTGTGCTCATTGTTCAAATTTGTGAATCCTCGATAAAATTCTGTCAAAGTCGCAGTGTGGTGATTCAGTGCATATTTTAGTTTGGCAGAAGCAAGATGAAACTTCCCAAAACAGCGCAAAAGATTTGTTTGGAGGTGAGTTTTTAGCACATTGAGCAGTGAAGTGAGGTGTTTAGTTGCATTATATTGGAAAGAAGGCAGACGTCTCTATGACTGATAGCAACACAACTGAGCAAGTCACACAAACACTATCTAGATGATAAATAGGCCTACAGGGAAGGGGAGGAATATAACTTTTTAATGGTTGGCTAAACTGTTCCTTTAAGAAAAACTTTCTACCAGTATACGTATTGTTAAAACCGTGGAAACTTTCAAAAACTCTTAAATACCTTTCAGCAAAAACAATTCAGCAACAGTCTCTCATTCTGACAATGGTTTCGGAGACGAAATATGGTGCTGGCTGTAGTCATGTTGTTGGCTGTACATGTAGCAACCAGCCGCAGGCCCGGAGCCTGAGCTCCTGACATGACGGAAGTCATTATTAATACTTTATAAAAATGTGTTTGTCATATATCGAGTTATCTTGCTAACCACATAACCCCTAACCCAGATAAAAACATCAGAAATGTTAGCTCTGTCATTACAGGGGTTTGGGCTCCGGGCCTGCAGCTACATAGTGTTGCACTGCTAAAATCAATCAGAAATCCCCACCAGTGCATTATCAGGGGAATTGGGAACCTTAAACACTCGATCCAGATATGGGCTGATACGGCTAATGGGTGCCTCTGATCATAGCCATGTCACAATCTTTTTTACTCTTAACTAGCAATTTTAATGTTCATTTAACAATTTATTTGTTCCTTTTTCCTTTCCCACTGGTTAGCTGTTCAAAATGTCACAACACTACAGGGACTTAAGCCTTAAGCGAAGGGAGACCTGATGCGCACTTATGAAGGGGTGCATTAAAGTCGTTTGAGGGAGGTGATGGAGAACAAGACTAGAGAATTAGGACACCCTACAGTCTTGCACCCTTTAGTGAGAAGGTGTACCTGAGGGGCACAGGGGCACAAGAGCAGAAATTGGCACAGGGACACCCATATTTTGCACCAGGAAGGCTAAAACAGTGGCTCCTTTAAACCCAAGGACACCTTCTCCCGGAGAAGAAGGGGGGGTCACACAGGTGAGCGACACGCTGAAATGGCAGAAAGGCGCAACGAAGCAGACGCACCTCTGTGCAGCAGAATCTCTGAGCAGGCGGTTTGTCGGTGCACACAGCTCACATAGAGCGGAGAGCCCAGGTGGGACACTTGGCAGTCCGGATCTGCTCCGTGAGCCAGCAGGGATTTAACACACAGGCTGCTGCCTGCACACAAACACACACAATCAGTGGTGCTCACAGATCAGTTTCATTTTGAAAACACAGCATTCAGTCAAACAGGATTCACAAGGCGTTTACCTCTCTTGCAGGCCTCATGCAAAGGGGAGGGTAAGTGCGCGTGTGGCGCGTGCATGTGTGCTCCATTCTGCAGCAGCAGTTCCAAGCAACCGACGCTGCCGGAGGAACAGCAGTTGTACAGAGGAGTGACGCCATCGATGTTGGCAGCATTCACCTGGACACATCCACGATAGAGAGAGCTTACTTTACTTCCATTTTCATTACTTTATATGACTAAAAGGCATTTAAAGAAATCCTGTTCCGTCACTGCGGAATGTTTCCAAAGTCACAAAGTAATCAAATTATAACTAACCATAATCAAATTATTACCAAATGTCATTCGGATTATAGTTATAGCCGTATAATCATGCAGCCAGAGTGTCCACAGCAATTTAACCCATTAAAAAATCACTCATATCACTTCCTAAGCACTGTTTGAAAACATTGAAAAAACTTGACAGACTCGCCAAGGTTCACTGAAACCTTCATTTCACAGCAGACAAAAACATGATATAAAAACCATTGGAAACTTTGCACTGTGACCCGCTATTGTGAATAATTTTCTTTGGCCCACAGTGCATGAAATTGTTTTTTAAATAATTAAGTTAAATGAGTCAACATCATAAATCATTCACAGTGCTGAGAGTGGACACACATGCTGAATGCAGATACTTACGTCAGCTCCAGCACTTAGTAATGCTCTGACACAAGCTATGTGTCCCGACAGGCAGGCTTCATGCAGAGGGCTCACATGATCAATGGTCACTCTGTTGGCGGGGTAACCCTGAAATTGAAAGCACACAGCATTTTGGCTTTTTTTGGATCAGTCCTCTGATCTGAGTGGGTCACTGATGGTGAATGGCGGACAGCTATATTCACACATTGAACATTACACCTGTGGTGTATCTTGGAAGTAAATTAGTTGGGTATTGCATGGGATAGGATTATTTGAAAATTCATCTAATATTATCAAAAAGGAATTTGGAAAATTTTCCTGACCCTGACCTTTGACCCACAAAGGCCAAAATGTAATCTGTGTGCACATGTAGCATCAGCACGACAGCACAAAAAATATATGAGGCTGGATCTTCATCTGTTGCATTCTATTAGATATCCATGACATCTGGAGCTTAGATTTTCAGCATTTTCTGATATCAAGATTGGCCACCTGGTGGCATTTGTGACTGACAAAATACAAAGATTTAAAATTAGAATATCATTATTTTTCATCTTTTTTCATATAAAGAAAGTGAACATTTAATATATTCTAGACTTATGTAAATGTAAACCAAAATGTTTAAATGATTTTACTATTTTAATTTTCTTCAATTTTGCCCACATAAAATGACCCCCTCCAAGAAAAAAATATTCTTAAAATATTTTACTTTGCATGTCATGACTATTTATATGGAGGTTTACCTTTTTGATAATAAAAATACAAAAAAAAAAAAAAATGCCACCATATTTTAATGTTTTTACACGCAATTACAACATGCTAGTGCATTTCAAAAAATCTTAACATGGTCACATTCTGTTAACTTCAAATGTGGGCAGTACTTTAGAAAATAACAGCCCCTTGACTAAACTGTAAATACTGTACTTTTGTTATTTACTGCGAGTAACTAATTATATCTGGATCAGTTAGTGTGTGCATGTATTTCTATCATTGTGTGGACTATATTTGATATAAGTGAAACTGGTCTTAGGAGGACAATTTGGCTTTTTGACAACATTTTGACCGGTCCTCACAACTTTAAAGTACTTTTTGAGTGTTAAGACTGTTATTTAAAGTCAGGTGTACAGTTAGGTTTTGGTAAGCGCAGGTGTTGGGTCTGGCATTCAGTTGCGATGGTTAAGGTTTGGGGCTCCGGAGTGCATTACGTCAATGAACGTCCTCACAGAGATGGAGAGACAGGTCTGTGTCTGCGTACATGCATATACGTGCGTGCGTGTGTTTACCTGTTCCAACAGAGTGCGCAGGGCGAGAAGCCGACCCTGACAAGCTGCTTCATGGAGAGGAGAGCGATCAGCCCAGGACCCTGAACACACACACACACACACACACCTGTATATGATTGTCAGCGATCATGGACACATATAGTGGCTTTAGTTATTTGTAGTCCCACTCTTACTGAATTAAAGAGAAACATAAGACTGTGGTTACTTTTAGTGTTAATGAATTCCTCAGAACAGCAGTAAGTGTGTCTCAGTGAACCCCAACGTACCCATATCTCCGTCTCCCCACGGCACGTCCAGCCACTGGTAGGTGTAAGACATTCTCAGTGACGTGGAGATCACGCACACCCTCTGCACATAAGTCTGTCAGACGGGAAGTCCTCCTCAGAAGCTACACAACAAGAAACTGGAGCTAAAAATAGCAACTGGCTAGCTTAGCAGCTAACAGAATAAGTAATTTGATAAGTGGTCTTCAGCGTACTCAGATCAAGCCTACCATCACTGACTCAGCGGTCAGCTACACAAGCATCTCATCCTCGTGCAGTCTGCGTCTGTGTGAGCATGTCTCTGCCTCCCCAGGCTGATTTTAGGCCACAAACCATTTTGGAACTTTGAGCACTTCCACTGCTCCATCTGTGCCTACTTAACCACTCTGTCCATTTCTTTTCCTTTGTCCTTCTATCTTCTTTCCCTTTGCTTAAACTCCATTTAAACCTCGACACAGATATGAGGCAGGTGAAAACTGTGCATCACTTAAATGTACAGTTGCAAACACGCCAGGACATCAGTGAATTCAATTAAAGGGACAGAGGAAAAAGATTTCACTAAAGCTGAGAAAGATTTTGCTTTTTTTTTTTTCTACAAATGTCCTGTTTTAAATACACAACCAATTGCAAACAAAGCATTTTGGTCATGAATTTATATTTGTGAAAGCAGAATTTTTTTAACATAAATAAACTGCACTGATGTATTGTGTATATCCTCACATCCTAACAATCCCAACATTTTCCAAAGTAGTGAAAATTGAGGTACGGCGCTAAATCGTGACAGCCCACTCCACATGAATTTAGAATTCAGCTAAAACCAGGACAAACACACAATCATTTACCGTTACCTGTCTACAGAAGCTACAATTTCCATTAGTGTCCTTTTGCATTTCGTGCAAACAATGGTTAGTTGGTGAAGTGTCTTCAATGGGATGTCCTTGACCTTATTAGTTAAGAAAGAATTGTGCTGTGATAGCCAAACTTTTCCCAACAGATCTCTCCAACCAATAACAGAGTGATAAAGCAGAAGTCGTAGTTCTGATAACATGATGAAGTTGAACCACAGTTGAAAGAAAACAGACTTCTCAAGGGCGTAAAAACATCCAGACTAAGTCTGCTGTTCCAAGCGAAGAACCTGTGGGGAGTGAAGTTATGCTTGCAGATTAGGGAGCGTTTGTTTATGGATGGATGGATGTTTATGCGGAAAGTATGAGAGGAGCTGATCTGGAAGTGGCCCAGTAAACGCGCCGATAGCCAAAGTTCAGAAACTGAGTTCACTAAAGATTTACTTACTGTATCTGTGTCATGTGGGTCTCACCAATGAACAGTTGATTGCGTTTGCAATAAAGGCCATGAATACATTCTAGCCACGTGACTCGCAAGCGAGAGAGCAGTTGCATTAAAGAGTAAGCAAAAACTTGGTGTTATACACCAATAGCTGTTGCGCGATGGCCTCCGGCTCTGCGGAAACTGAAGTGTGAAAGAGCACCAGCATCTCGGTTGTGTGGAACTAGTATTACGTATTATGCCAAACCCGCCTGGTTACCGTCTCCACCTCACACGGCAACACTTCCAGCCGATATCAGCACTTAAAAAATCACCACTGTCAGTGTGTCAAAAAGAAGCCTGATGGGGATCACAGACCGAAACAACTGAAAGCAAAACGTGAACGTAACGCAAAATGGACTTACATATGAATGTAAGTCTGTTTTGCAAACAGAAATCACTCAGGGACAGGTTCACAGGTAAAAATATGATGTCCCTGAGCACAGCCTCTGTTTATGTCTTTGATAATTACATCGGATAAGAGATACAATATGCCCTCCTGCACATATTTTAGCCCGGTGGCCACACTGGAGCCTTATAAGGAAAGCAAGCAGAGCTGAAAACAGTGGAGTTTTTCACCACTACAACTGAAATGTGGTCAAGCCGTACAGTGCAGCCATATCAGTCTTATGGTGCATTTCATTAAGTTTGAAAGACCTAAAGCCCGCTAGCTTCAGACCTGAGCCAGCCTGAGAGAGACAGGTGGTTCTGAAGTTGCTCACAAAAAACTAAAACTCAGCACTCTGGCTTTGATTTAAATTTTTCTCATCATAATTTCATATTAAGTAAAAATGCATTGTCCCGTGTAATGTGCTCGCCAGACAATTCAAGACCATTTTCACAGCGCTGTGCCTGAAATAATCCTTTAAACTATTCCTGGATCCAGATCGGGATCCAGATTAAGACTTCACAGTCTGACGTGGCAGACTGTGTTTGTGTTATTAATCTCACTGCCAGAGGAGGGACACAGAGGTCCCACGCTGCTTCACGTAAACATTATAGAACGCAGGACTCACACAATTAACGGCTTTTTCTACGCTGCAGCAGTGCTACTTTAGTAGCTAAGCACAAGATCCAAGTTGTTCTGCCACCTCTGATGAATTTATATGGTCTCACAGCAGCACAGTCAGCGCGCTTCAAAATAACATCCGTCTCAAGTAACACTGGCATGTGCCAGAACCATTCATGAGGAGAATCAAACGAAGAGCACAGGAGCATGAAAACCATGTCGGCACTCCTGCCTCTGTTCATGGACACAGAGAGAACAGCAATGAGCTGCGACTCTTCACAGCAGTCAGAAGGTAAAAAGCTGGATCATGGATTGGGTTAATAAGGTCATTAATATCGATATATCGACTTCTGAGATGATGGTTATTAAAGTATCCTGACCAGCTCCTCATTAAATGCATCGCTGCGCTTCATATCCTGCATCCTATATTAACGTATTGATGTAACTTACCATTCCTGGTAGTAGCAGCATTCCGACTCTTTTCAATAACACTTTAAAGCTAAACATACCTTTAATGTGACTAAATCGGCTGATTCTGTTTCGTTAAAGAGGCTGGACACTTTAGGCCAGCTTGTTTTGAGAATTGTACAATCGGGTCGTTACAACAGGAATCAAACATGCTGTTGTTAATCAGAACAGTCTCTGAGGTCAACAGGTACAGTGATATGATGAGTAAGAGAAAGGAGATATTTGTGAGCAGTCTGTGGACGTGAAGTCCCTCCTCCTGAATACAGCACAAAATATCAACATTTTCAGAAGCCATGTTATTTCATTTTCAGTCTTTGCATCTTTAAAAAAGTAGTACTGGGTATGTGTATTTATATAGAGGCTTGTTCTTTAATTTCCTGACATCTCTGTAATACTATCTCTTAGTTTTTCAATTAATGAAGTTCCCACAACAAAGAGAACATAAGATAAACATTATCTCAATGTTTTGTAGGTGTTTGTTGTGTTATTCAATTTGCTGTATAAGCTAAGAACGGACTCTGGTGTCTGTCAGAAGTCTCCGGCATCAAATGTCCGACATACTGAGCCAACACAGCACAAGCGCTTGTGTAAAATCCAATTAAATGTAATTCTAATTCGTCTGAAAAGACTGGACCACATTTGCATGTCTTCTGGATCGAACCTACCTTTGCCCTGCACTGTCAGCTGTTATTGTACCGACCTTGGCTGGTCAGGATGCCCCAGCAGGCCTTCTTCCTCTCCGGGATGTGCTCGGGGGGACATGCAGGCTCAGCGCTTCTTTTCCGGGACGCCTCCGGAGCTCCGGGCGGGACCACCGGCATGTCGCGCAGGCTGGACGGCGACTGCAGCTGGGGGGAGCAGAGTCGGGAAGCTGCGAGTCGGGAAGCTGCGAGCCGGGCGATCTGATTGGCTGAACGCTGTGTTATTGTTGTTGTTGCACTCGACGTACGTGACCATCTCACATGCGCTCACCACGTGTGCGCTAACAGAGCTATTCTTGTCATCCGTGTGTGTGTGTGTGGAAGCTATTCATATAGGGTACAGGATCAAATTCCAGGTTAGAAGTCACATAAAGTTTAACACATATTAACCTACATGGAACATATAAATAACACCCCCCTACACACACGCACAGTGTAACTTAAGATGCTGTGTGTGTGCGTATATATAGTCTTTCTAAAGTGGGTCAATGTTTGGCAGCATATGCTCATTGAAATAGGAGCTGTATCAGCAAGTAGCAAGTTAAGATATGGTATATTTTTTTAAAGTCAGTAGATTTATGCTTTTCACAAATATTGGTGTCCTTGATTATGGCGTCATCGTGTATTGTCCATTACACGTTAAGTCATTTCCGCTGACATGATTAGTCCCAGAGAAATCTGTAATGTTGAAGGCGATGTGATGTTGGACAGTGTGGAGGGAATGCCAATGAAACTGAAACATAACAACATAACAGAACATTGAAAAAGAGAGATTAACTATAACATTAATAACACAGACACTGAAAAATTGGGAAATGGAGTTCCTATTGTTTAACTGAGTTGTCTTTAACCTTTCAAGACACAGTCATATGACTTCTGGGGTGTGTCAATCATGTCATGTGACATCAACATGAATGCAGTGATCGAGGGTTTTGCAGCATTATGGCCGATGGGCGTGCATACAGAATAAGTAAATAATTCCCGAAGAAATTCTGTCAAACCAGACTCAGGATTGGAAAGAGGCATTTCGTCCACACTGTCTATGGTGGGGATTAGTTCTGCTGTCCTAAACTGAGAGTATAGTTGGGCAGTGAAAAGAATACTTTGAGGATCTTCCCAATATCCACCAACATGTATTCCATGGGGAAAGCAGAACTGGAGTACTCAGAGGCGGGCTCCCTCATCACAGGGGTCGAGGTCCTGAGGTTGGGATGGCCACAGTGGTAACGTCCCAGGGAAGGATTAGATTAGTCTAGAGGTCCTTGAGGCTCTGGATGTTGTCGGGCTGTCCCAGTTGATACATCCCTGCAACATTGTTTGGACATTACAGGCAGTGTCTCTGAAGAAGCAGACTGAGGTGTTGGTTCCATTTGTCAAGAAGGGGGACTAGAGGATGTGTTCCAACTATAGAAGTATCACACTCCTCAGGCTACCATGGAAGGCGGTCTAGTTTTTGTCTTGGCTGTGGAACACTAGACCAGCTCTATACCCTTGCAAAGGTACTGGAAGGGACATGACAGTTTGCTCAAGTAGTCTACATGTGTTCTGTGGATCTGGAGAAGACTTAAACCATTTTCCTCAAGGTGACCCGTGGGGGTGCTCCAGGAATTTAGGTAGATGGACCATTGTTATGGGCCATTCAGTCTTAAACCAGAGTTTGGTTTGGTTTGGGATGGTTTGTATCTGAGTGTGAAGCGGCATGGATCAGCAAGGGTTGATTACCCACTCCAGAGTAGGGGAGGAGTTGCTGCCCGAAGTGGACGAGTTTTAAATATCTCAAGATGTTGCCTGCATGTGAGGGGAAAATTGAAGTATAGATCGACAAACAGATTGGAATGGTCACTTATGGTCATGAGCTCTGTGTAGTGATCAAAAGACCGAAAGAACAAATCACAAATACAAGTGGCCAAAAAAATGATTTGCCTCCAACGAGTGGCTGGGCTCAGTCTCAGAGATGGGATGAGGAGCTCAGAGTAGAGCTGCTGGTCATCTTCATTCTTCTTGTTAGGGTGCCTCCTGGACATCTCCCTGGGGATGTGTTTCACCCCAGATTCAGATCCAGATCCCCTTAATTAAGTTATTATTTCTGATTATACTCACGTATACAAAAATTGAATAGATCCCCACCATGTATGTTGTATTTACAGTCAAGAGACTAAGGTTCTTCCACAGTCAATTCCCCATCCTCCACCAAGTTTAGTTAAGAATCAAGTAGCTTTTTTATAATCCTGCTAAACAAGCCACCAACAGACAGTTAAAATGCATGTAACCTTCCTGATGGAGGTAACTATTACGAATATCTTAAAGGCATCTCATAGATGTATCTCTATGTATAACTAAACGAGAAGGGGCGGAGTCTCTGCTGTATAGTTATAATTAATGTTTTATCTCCTAAAGTGGAGATCGCTGTTAGCTTATTGTCTTGTTATTTACTGTTGCTGCTCAGTTTAGTTAGTGTTTAAGTGAGGATGTAAGAAGTGCTCACAATAAAATTTACATTAGTTTCACAAAGGGTAGTAAGTCATTCATTAAAAAAACAAAAAACAAACATGAAACATGAAGTTCATCCAGTAGTTTTTGTGTAATCCCGCTAAAAGACAAAAAGACAGATGCACAGGCAACAGACAGAGTTGGTAAAAAAACAGTGAATATGAATATTTTTCATTGTGAAATGTGGAGTATATCAGAGTGACATGGGTGCTTTGCTCCCCTCTTAATATATTTCACCTGTTTGTCAAATCATATGTAGTTCTAAAATAAATTGTGACTGTTATACTGATGATACTCAGCTGTACATGCCAGCAAAAGCAGATGATTATTTTCAGTTTACTAATTTAAAGGCCCGCTTGGCGGTGCAAATATTATTTATGTAAAAATGTGCATAACACAAGTAATAGCAGTAATACCAGTAACAAGTGCAATTAATTTTGATTAGTATTACTGCTACAGGGTGCTACAATATGCAAATAATCACTAATGAAGTGCATTTATAAGAGGAAGGTGCAGAAATGCATGGATATGGACATGTTAAACAGAAACTTTCAGTGTTGTCTGTCAGACAGAAGTGTATAGTCTTAATACTTGTGGCAGGAGAGAGTTCGGTATGACAGTAGAGCTGCATGAGCCATCTGGAGAACGAGCTCCGCTGTCTGTCAAGTAAGCAATGGAGAGGGTGGTCGGGGTTATCCATCAAAATGTCAGATAATTAACTGCTACTAAACTCTGATAAGACTAAGGTGTTGGTCAGTGGCTCTATTCTACTCACACACCAGTTTGATCTTGTACCAGTAGCTCTTGATAGCTGTATAACTTTTCATGGAGTAACTGAGAGGAATCTCAGAGTTCAATTGGTCCAATATTTTCTTTTGATCAGCACATTAAAGAAATTGTCACACATTTTCTCTTGTCCAACATCATTAAAATTAGGGCTTCCTTGCTTGAGAGGCTGCTGCAGAAATCTTAATTCATGGCTTGGTTTCACCCAGATTAGATTATTGTAATGTTGTCTGACCCTAAAATCATTCCTAAAATCATTTCTAAATTTTGCAACGTTTCAGTGTAAATAAAAAACATAAACCAAAATAATCCATATTTGTCATGAATACAACAAACAAACAAATAAATAAATGAATACATAAATGATATATAAGAAACACTGCATTTCTGAAACATCTGTTGTTCCTGGTCTTTTTCCGGACCAGGAACATACACTATCTCTTGGTCATTTCAAATGATTGATTGGGGCCACATTATGTATCATCACTCATTCTTGTCTCATATTTATATTTTTGTCCACATAGCTTTTTGTATCTTTCTCAATTCTTCTTTTTTTGTGTCCTTTTTCAGGTCACATGGGGGAGAGGAGGTCATTTAGTGCAGGTGCCTGGTGCTGCTTAGTGCCTTCCTGCAATCATTTTCTTTATATGTTTGCCTATGCAAAATGCAAGTTTCACTTAGCCATTCAAAATTAGGCACACATGTATATAATATCTGCATCTATTAAAAAGCCTATTGGTTGATGTGATGACCTCAACCCAGCAGGATGTTGGCCATTTTGAATTTAAATTTATTTTTGTTTGAGGTCGGCACACCATGTAGTTTCACAAACTCCTCCTAGACATTTCATCCAAGTGACTTCAACTTTGGTCAGAAAAATCTTGACACCGGCATCATGTGTAGTTGTGCTATTTGTGAGTTTTTATTGCATGATGTAGCACTGGCAGCACGGCACATTTTGATGTTCTGCCATGAACGCCTTTTCCTTGGCAACCCCAAGAGAAGAGTGTCTGTCAAGTGTCTCATCATTAAACCTTTGATGATTTTTCTCCTGATTTTGTCTTATGGTGCTGACGTGACCTGTAAAATTCTTTAATAAGGAGTAGATTTTTCTAACATTAAAGCCTTAAAAGACATAATTTAAGGTCATAATGATGTACTGTAGTATAAATCACCATTGCAGATGGAATATCATAGCCTGTAAGGTTAATCTGAGGTGCGATTATTGCCTGTTGAAATCTATAACTAACGCAGGCTAAAGGTATGGATATTGAGTAATACTCCAAAGACAACTCAGCCTTTTTTGTAGTGAAGAAGACAGTTATGTATTCTCTTCCTGTTCTTAACATCTGCTATAATTACAACCATAGACACATTCGGCTAAAGATCATCAGTTAGCAGGATCATTAATCTAAAACAGTGGCATCAGTCAGAATCACTGTGGGAATCATTGGAGTCTTTTCGTCGAGGGAGGTCGTGGTCTCCTCACAGCAAAATGGACGCAGGGGTAAAAGGGCCTGTTCAACACTACTTGTAATTTTAATTTGAGGTTTGGAATTTCTATGCAGAACAAAAATGATTAATCTTTTAAACGTTTTGATTCTGCTCCCTCTCTTCCTGCTTTGGAATAGTTTAAAAACAACACAGTGAGACATAATTCAATTAAACTACTTGATCGCCAAATTTATTTAAAAAAATCTCCTATTACAACTGTTTTGTTTCCATTGTTTATTTCCCCGTTTGAAAAAAAGAAAAGTTTTTAGTTTATGGGACTTGTTACAATGAACTAATATCATATTCTTCAGATGCCTGAAGTTTAACCTTAATAAAGTTGTTAAAACTAAAAGGGTGCGTTTAAACGTCGACACAACCGCGCATGTGCAGAGCTGTGTTCTCAAACGCAGATTGGAGATCGTCCTCTGTCGGTTTTAGTGCGCAGGCGCATAAATGGAAATGCCCGGGATCGTTTTTAGCGGCGTTTAAAACATAAGTTGATGATATAATTCAGATGTGTAAAAAATAAAGAACTAATTTCTTACATTTCATTCAGTATTCATGTTTTGTCATGTTGTACATGTTGTGCGTTCCGTCCTCTTGTTCTACACATTTATGAGCATATCAACTGTTTATGTGTTATGAATAAAGGTATCGGGGGAAAAAATGAATCCTTACTATTTCCGCCTACTCATCGCTTGTAAATTTGTCGCGTCAAGTTAAAAGTGATATAAACAAAACCGGAAGTACAATACTTTGACATTACCCTGTGACGATGCAGCTGCTTGTCCAAAACATAATTGTTTCAGAGTTTTGGTCACTATTTTTCAGTCTGTCAAAAACGTTAGTTATAAATAAGGACAAATATCTATATTTTCTTGAAGGCAGACAAATAAAATTCAGGTTTTGAAGGTAAATCTTATAAACTGAATTTTCTTTTGAAATAATCGAACAGGAAGTATGCGTCACCCTGAGGAAACCTGACTCTTCCGCTTCCTCACAGCTAGCTACCCGTACTCAGCCTGAGCGCTACGTTTGTTTTTGGTTTACGTTTTCAGTGTTTTTGCTGTGTTTGTAGGAGCTGTTGGAAAATGAACACGGTTCTGTCGAGAGCTAACTCTCTGTTCGCCTTCTCCCTGAGCGTCATGGCGGCTCTAACGTTTGGCTGCTTCATCACCACGGCGTTCAAAGACAGAAGAGTTCCTGTGGACGTCCACGTCGCTAAAGTCATGCTGTAAGATGCACCGGCGCCGAGCAGCTGTTAGCATCCAGCACGTTTTCACAGTTCGTCTGTGGAGCAGCATCACTGTGTTATAACAATGGAAACATTTAACACCTGTGGCGTTTAAAGGCAACGGGCAATAACAAAGATGACTGCTGCGGGGTGTTTCAGATGCTACTCGTGCATCAGTCAAACCTCTCAGGGCTTTTTTTTACTCTGTAATTGTTAAAGTTATATTTCTTTCTCCCTTTTGTTTAGTAGACTTTTACACGTTGAATTGTGAGTGTTACCTGAAATTAGACGATCCAGACCCTCCACTCCTGAACTCATCACATGAAGTCATGACATCCAGTCACCAATATTGTTGTTTAGTTGTTGCTCATTATTATTAATTCCTGTGCATTTGTATATAAGACTTTTAAAACTAATTATTAAAAAAATTAACAACAAAGTTGTTGCACTGCAAACTAGATGTGACACACTAGGCTGTTAATTTGTGTTACATATACACAGAACATTTGTAATCACCAGTCAGATTTAATGTCCTGCACATTGTGTCTGCAGTGCTTTAATGTCTCCTCCTCGTCCTCTCTTTCCCGACAGGAAGAATATCGACGACTTCACAGGACCCAGAGAGCGCAGCGACCTGGGTTTCATCACCTTTGACCTCTCAGCTGATATCCTTTGGAGCGCGGCCACTTACAATGACACGGTGGACTGAAACAGTTTGATTCCTGAGTTTAGACTGTGTTGATGCGAAGCTGAAATGTCTCTGGTTCCTTTAGAATCTGGTTGTCTTGTTTTTCCTCAACTTGTCTTACATTTGCAGCCAATTTTTGACTGGAATGTGAAACAGCTGTTTCTCTATCTGTCTGCTGAGTACGCCACAAAGAGCAACGTAAGTACCCCCCCCCCCCGAACACACGCACACAGACCCAAACACACTATGGCCATAGATAAGAAGTTGTTCAATACCGACATTTCAAATGCTGATGTAATAATAATCCTGACAGGGGCAGAAAAAGCTCATAAGAAATTAATCCGTTTAACATTGTCAACCCTGAATGGGACAAATCTTTCACTTCATTAGAACCTGGGTCAAAACCCAAAACAAACCTTGAACATTTTAAAAAGAGAATATTAATTAATCAAGTAATTATAGATAATTCAGTGGTGTGATTGTGATCCTTGATTAAGGCCTATTGAAACACATTGATTAATGTCCTGGATTTTAAAAAGAGTGACAACAGTGTATTCCATTATAAATGAATAACTGAATAAAGAACTTTATTTCGAACAACAGCAACAAAAATGAAAATATAATAAATGTATCCCTTTTCCTCTTTTAACTCATGTGTCATTTGCATTTGTTAAATGTTTATTACATTTTTTGAGCCAGAATTTTCCCCTCCAATTCAGGAACCTTGCTATCAGAGCAGTTCTGCCAAAAATGTCTTATTGATGCTGATTTATTAGTTTATCTCTTAGATTGAAACAAAATATTCAAAGTAAACATTTTTACAAAAATAACAAAGTAAAAATCTGTAATATTACTATTATTATAGCTGTACATTTCCACCTCTGCACTGTCAAACGGTTCGGTTCAATGGTTCTGAGATGAATTCAGCTATATATTTATTGGACTGTATTAAATTGAAATATGTTTGCAAGGGAAACCATTTCATCAAATTCAGTGCAGCATATCAGATATTTTCCAAGTTACTGTAGCAGTCATGTTTTCAGGGACCCACATGAGCGTGTTCTCCATGGACGCAGCTTTCAAGGCTTTAGTGTTTGGGAGTGGGCGTGTTTTTTATTTAAAGTGGGTGGGTAAAATGATAAACGCATCCATAAGCAAATGAAAATGACTGTATATGTGTGTGTTAGTCTCTGAATCAGGTGGTGCTGTGGGATAAGATCGTCCTTCGAGGTGAAAACACCAAATTGAACTTAAAAGACATGAAGTCCAAATACTTCTTCTTCGATGACGGGAATGGACTCAGGTTAGAGAAACACACAGTTGGATTAATCTTTTTGCAGCAAAAAAAAAGTACATTTAATTCTGGTACTTTAGTATTTGCTTTTCCTTGTTCTTTTTTTTTTGGGTTTCTTTGAGTAGATATAATAAAAATACACATTTTTTTTGGTTGTTATCAAACAATACGTTGAGTAGTAAAAATTAAAGCCACCTCCTTAGTTAACATTAAATTGCTCCTTACAGGTTGCTGATAAGAAACATTTATCTAAATAATGATGCCTGCTGCTTTTCTTCCCACTGTACAAAAATAAAACCAAAATATTGCAGATATGAGTACTTCCATCTTGTGCTGGTTACATGGAGCTGCAGTCAATATTGTTTAGTTTAATTTATTAATTGTTTTACTCTGTTGTACTCTGTTGTAAAAAAAAAAAAAAAAAATCTGTTGGCGGTCTTGTGTCCTGTGCAGTATCTTAGCTGTTCGTAGGATTGCGGTCTTCTGGACTGAGGTCTCAGGTGTTATTCCTGGGATTTGTTGGAGCCACTCTCCCAGCTTGGGGGTTACAGCCCAGAGTGCTCCTATCACAACGGGCACCACTGACGCCTCGCCTTTACTCCCCACATCCTCTCCAGCTCCTCCTTTAGCCCTTGGTATTTCTCGAGCCTCTCATGTTCCTTCTGCCTCATGTTGCTATCACTTGGGATTGTGATCTTCCACTACTTGCTTCTTTTACTGTTTGTTGACCACCACAATGTCCAGCTGATTAGCCATCTTTTCGGTCTGGATCTAAAAGTCCCACAGGATCTTAGTTTGGTTGTTCTCAAGAGGTGTTGTCCTCTTGGTGCAGATGTGTCTGTATACTATGCCGCCCATTGGTTATAGCGCTCCAAGTATGCTGTACCTGCCTGCATCTTGCACCCTGCTGTTATGTGCTGCACTGCTTCAGGGGCATCTTCGCACAGTCTGCACCTTGGGTCCTGTCTGGTGTGGTAGACCCCCCCCTCTATCGATCTTGTGTTCAAGGGTTGATCTTGTGCTGCCATGATCAGTGCCTCTGTGCAGTCCCTGAGACCAGCCTTCTCCAGCCACTGGTGTGTTTTCTCGATATCAGCCACTTCCTCTTTAGGTCGGTGGTACATACTGTGCAGGGGCTTGTCCCTCCACCTCCTCACTGGGTTTTATGCTGCCTGAGGCATTCACTTAGCAGCTCATCATTCGGAGCCATCTTCCTGATGTTTTCCTGGATCTTGGTTGTTTCTTCTTGGATAGTTGCTCTGACGCTCACTAATCCACAGCTTCCCTCTTTCCACTTAGTGTACAGCCTCAGGGTGCTGGACTTGGGGTAAAAACCCTCCATACATGGTGAGGTGCTTCTTTGTCTTGATATCTGTGGCCTCTATCTCCTCCTTTGGCCAGGTTATTAAACCAGCAGGGTATCTGATGACGGGCAAGGCATAGGTGTTGATGGCTCGGATCTTGTTCTGACCATTCAGCTGACTTCTCAGGACCTGCTTTACTCTACGTAGGTATTTGGCTGTGGCTGACTTCCTTGTGGCCTGTTCATTATTTCCCCTTGCCTGTGGGATCCCAAGCGATTTGTAGCTGTCCTGAACATCGGCTATGTTGCCTGTGGTTGTTCAACCTCTTCAGTTGTGATTATCTTGCTTCTCTTTGATATCATCTGGCTACTCTTGTCTAATCTGCATGACATTCTTATGTCATTGCTGTAGATCCTGGTGATGTGGATCAGTGAGTCAATGTCACGCTCACTCTTCACATAAAGCTTGATGTCATCCATGTAGAGGAGGTGGCTGATTGTTGTTCCATTTCTGAACTGAAGGGGTTCAGCACAATGCAGAGCAGCAGGGGGATAGGGCATCTCCTTGGCATATGCCGCACTTGATGTTAACTTTGGCAATTGGTCTTGAATTGGCTTCCAGAGTAGTCTTACACGGTGCAATCGAGTTCTTGATGAAGGCTCTTAATGTCCTGTGGATCTTGTATACTGTAGCTCCAAGCACTCCAATATCCGTTTATGTGGCATTGAGTCGTAGGCTTTCTTGTAGTCAATCCAGGCAGTGCACAGGTTGGGCTTCCTGGTCTTACGGTCTGTAGCAACTGGCCTGTCCACCAGTAGCTGGTGTTTGGCTCCACTAGTCTCTCTACCAACCCTTTTCTGCGCCTTGCTCATGTATTGAGCCACATGCCTACTCATCTTGGCCGCAATGATTACTGACAGGAGCTTCCATGTTGAGCAGTGGCAGGTTATTGGCAGGTAGTTGATGTAATTAGATGTAATTGTGCCCTTCTGGGGGTCTTTCATGATCAGGACCGTCTGAACGTGGGTCAACCACTCTGGGTCCCATCTTTTAGCAGCTGGTTTATCTGAGCTACTAGGTGTTTATGGAGTGCAGTTAGCTTCCTTAGCCAGTAGCTTCAGATCATGTCACAGCCTGCTTCTGTCCAGCTATTCATCCCTGAGACTCTTTCTTGGATGTTTGCCATTGTGATGTTTACTGGGTCATGTTCTGCAAGATGGCTGTGGTCCTCTCTCAAGTCCACCAACCACTGAGCATTGATGCTATGTGATGCTTCCTTCTCCCATATGCTCTTCCAGTACTGTTCAGTCTCATCCTGTCCTGAGTCCGTTCTCATCTTACTACCCTCCCACTGAGAGTACAGTTTGGATGGTTCAGTGGAGAACGTCTTGTTTATTCTCCGGGCCTCCTCATCTCTAGTGTACCTCTGCAGGCAGGTGGCCAGGGTTGTGAGTCTCTGTTTTGCAGTCTCCAGGACTGTTTGCTGTTGTATGGTTGATGACATATACTGTATATAGTGTCGTTCAAAATTACTTAAACATACATTCCCTATGGTTCCATCAATAGCATCTTTTAAAGTGTTTATCATATAAGTCATTCATATTCCTTCATTTGCCGTTCTACACTGAAAACATAAGTTGTACACATTTTCTGCTAGCAAAATTATTAAAACTTGACCCAGGTTCAGAGAACATGGATAACATCACTCTAGCCCTTGTTACCGTGGTATTGCAGTTTCTGGAGGTGCTTTGTCAAGGCTTAGAGAAAGAATTCATGTCATGAATAAGCCCTTTTTGCACTTATTTTATTATCTGTACCACACTCCTCGGTGAAATAGTGCATAAAAGCTTGTGAACATGTCAAATTTGCAGGCTGAATATCAAAAAAAGGGGTATTTAATGTGACTGGTTAACTTTCTCATTTCCAGGGCCAACAAAAACATCACTCTGACATTATCGTGGAACGTCATTCCCAATGCTGGAATCCTGCCCCTAGTGGCTGGAAGTGGACATGTCAGCCTCCCATTCCCAGACACGTATGAGAGCACCAGGAGCTACTAGACAGTAGCAGACCTGAGCCAGGTTTAGCCCGCAACGTACTGATGTAACCATGTATGGATACACACTGTTTCTTCATAGATGTTAAAGAATTTTGATTTGTAATAAAAGTTTAGATTGGAGCATGTGTCTGAGAGAATTTGTACATAACAGGACAGCTGTGGATACCCCAAAAAAGTTTTTAAGCCAGCTTTGAACAAGTGATTTCTGTCTGTGAATGCTGTATTAATGACAAAGAAGGGGTATAACTAGTTGAATCAATTTTAATTAACTTTTAGACATGCTGAGCAAACTTTTTAAATGATTCAACTTTGTTTTTCAAGTTCAGTCAACTTCAGATTATAAGGCAGTGTGGAAGCTAACTTTTCAGTCTAAAATTTGTTTGTTTTTACAGTTTCATAGGTACAGAATCTGTTTTTGTGTGCTGGATCTGAAACTGGAGTAGCCAGCAAAAAGGTTGGGTCTGACAAACTGAACTCACTGGTTGTTTATTTGCAGTTTTTTCCTCACCGATTCTGGATGTCTGTTCATCTTCCACCTAAACAAGCTCTCCCTTACTACACCTTGAACTGACCACCAGTGGCAACATTGGTACTTGCCTAACAACTCTTTTCTCTCTGCATGTCAGACTGGAAGCTGTGCAGAATGTCTAATCTTGTTGACATGTGATTCTTGAAATTTGGTGTTCATTCACTTGGATGAATACACTCTTGATCTCTCCCCTGCTCAGTGAAAATTGCAAATGCATGTCAGCGATGAAAGCATGCATTTGGGGAAACGGGAAGTTATGGTTCATCGTGCAGATCAGCAAAAGAAGCATTTATTAGAAACCAGGAAGATCTGTGACAATGCTGCACCAACAGTGAACAAATAAGTCGAGAGAGTTCTTTATTTACATGTTGAATTAGTGAAAGTTTAGGAGCTCTGGAGTGCTCCTGCAGGGTGCAAATGTTTGGTCTGGATTAATGTCTGGAACAGCTGATTCTAAGTCTGCAGCTCAGCCACACACACACAGCATAAATATGACCACGCTGTCAGTCAATGCGCTGGATGAGCTTCTCCTCCATCATACAGAAGAGAGCAATGTGGGACAGGTCGGAGATGAAGGCTTCACAGGCCCGTCTGCTGACGCTCTTACAGCCTCGGAGGTCCAGCAGAGTCAAAGAGGAGAGACGCTTCAGGTAGGACAGACAACCGTCTGTAAGCTCACTGCAGCCTGGGTGGACAGACAGACATCAAGTGAGCAAAGGAAAAATTCAAGGGTGGAAAGACTTTGTATCTTCAACAGGAGGATCGGTTCACTTCAGGTCAATCTTATCAATAACTACACTTACAAAGCAAAATTAATCTTCCTCACACTTTGTCAGGCCGTTAAAGGACATGACTTTTAGAATAACATGCACAGAAACCGGTGATTCAATCTGTTGGTACACGATAACCTCCTCCAAGGACATAATCATCCACAATCCTGGACAAAGAACAGACTTCTGCTCTGAGTTCCTCACTGGCAGTGCATTCAACTGATTCAATTCTGGCTTAAAAAAAGGCTAAAATTTCCAACTTTTCAAACATTTGTTAACACTGGGTGAAATTTCAAACAGTTCTATATTTGGCCAAGAGGTTGTAATCCTCTCATTCGACCAAAATACCATTGATGGGACAATTATTTTTTTTCAAGGTGAAATGTTCAACATCAGTGACCCTACCAATTGGGTATAACAGATTTTTTTTTTTTAGATTTCAGTCAACCAAGATTTTCATTGGTTGAATTTTGTAGAATTCATTTCTATCAAGATTCCTGGGGGAGAATTTTCAAATTTCAAATGAAGTACCTTTTTAGCAAATTTTATTATAATGGGTTAAATTTAAATTGAACTTCGCCCCAATTCTTCTCAATTTTCTGTGCTGTTCTTTTTCTGGTATAATGTGGGTGAATATTGGGTCTTAATGACACTTTTGGCAGGTCTCCCAGACAAAAGGGATTGTGGGGCCTTGGTGGACGTGTTTATTCTCTTGTTGTAAGTTGTAAATCATTGCATTCTGTTGTATGGAATCAGGGTTGTTGAAGCAGTAACCAGAGGAAGAGC
>KV751392.1:763518-792593 GCA_001698575.1 Mola mola
ACACACACACACACACACACACACACACACACACACACACACACACCTTGATGTGTGTGATGAGAGCTGGGGCATTGTGGATCCCTGCTGGGACACACTTCTTGTTGGAGGGCAAAGCCTCCAGTTTCCCCAGCAGGTTCCACAGTCCCTCCAGTTCCAGTGGAGTCAGGTGAACTTTAACTGCAGGCATGTCAGGCTGCTGCTCTGCTTCTTCGTCGCTGCTGCCGCCGCCACCACCACCACCCTCCTCCTCCTCCTCCTCCTCCTCCTCCTCCTTCACCTGCTCACTGGCAGCACTTGGCGGCTTCTTTAGACCTGACAAAAGGAATTATGCCTTTTACAAGTGACCTACATTGAAAACACCATCAACACAGCTATGCTCGAGTTCATACCTATGCCCAGCGAGTGTTTCTGAAACTCTGGCGTGAGGTAGGAGGTCTTGGTCAGGCTGAAGACATAGCGCTCCAACACATACCAGCACATCTCATAATAAAAGGGGTATCGGAACTTAACTGGAACCTGTTGGTGGAGGCAAACAGGGCATTTAAATACAAATACCACAATTTCCTGTCATTTACAGCCTGGAGAGGAGCGCATCTGCACCTACCCGTGTTCTGTCCTCGATATTACAGATGTTCAGCTGCATTGGGATGTTAAAACTGTGCAGGAAATTTCCTCCAAACACCATTGAGTCCACAGGGGTGTAGACAGCATGAATCCAACCTGAACATAACACACACACACACCTCCAAGTTGAGTTACCACGGAGTGCTTCAGAGATCACCAGGTAAAAGTTAAATGTATACCTGAGGGTATGATGAAGGTGCAGCCTTGCTTCAGTTCAATCCTCTGACAGTCAGATGCTCGATCGCCAAGGAAAACGTCTCCCTGTTTCCCCGACAGTACCCAGTTCTCATACAGTTCTAGGTTCTGAGGGGTGGGAGGGATCAACCAGAACACCTGAAGACACACAAGCACACTAGTCAACAACATGATGTCA
The DNA here is from genome assembly GCA_001698575.1 of Mola mola. Classification (NCBI taxonomy): domain Eukaryota; kingdom Metazoa; phylum Chordata; class Actinopteri; order Tetraodontiformes; family Molidae; genus Mola; species Mola mola. The sequence goes on from KV751392.1 coordinate 764,519, forward strand.
AATCCTCCATTATAATACATTTAAAATGCCAGCTCTTACTCTAGACTGCACATTGTTACATCGTGTATTTTCTGCAACACAGAACAGCATGTGTTTGTGATCCAGACCTTGCTTCCTCTTAATATGTGATACCATACGGAGGTCCCTCCAAAGTCGATGTGAAAGTCTGTGTAGCAGCCTTCAACACTCATCAGACAGTATCTACAGAGTCACACCAACATCGACAACAGACACACCGTCAACTCCCCTCACCACATGATGGCGTTTTATTTTGACATGAAACGGTATTCTACAGGCGTGACTCCAGGGAACGTGGATGACTTACTTCTGGACTTTGGGGTACTGCATGTCAGTGATGGAGTTGGTGGAATCTCTCTGTCTCTCCTTTAGGTGACGAGGCCACATGTTGTCCACCCAGTCTATAAGATCTACCTACACAGAGCAAAAGAAGATAGAGAGAACACTCTCAGGTCCCCAGCAGCTGCTCCAGAGCTTCTGTTTGCAACATAATACAGTGCATTTCACTTGCAAGACCTAGAGTCTAAATTAAGTTTTGAGGTATTTCCCAGGAAAGTCCCTGGTTGGGGGGGATAGAGCTTAAACTAACAGTTCCTTGTACTTTTGGTCAGAATGGACCCAGTGTGTAAAGTGTGTGTGTACGTACTGTGGCAGGTCTTCGGACCAGATTCTCCAACTTGGTGTGGCTGAATTCCAGGCTGATCACATTATATAGCTTCTCTCTTTGAGATGGAGGAGTCTCATAGTAACGTGTCCATTGGGCCATGGACATCTCTGTCCCCTTTTGAGTGCTGACATCCATCACATCTATCATACGCCTGCTACCTGGAAACGGTTCATTGCAGAAGGCCAAACACATCCAGTGGGCTTTCAAATCATCACTATGATGTTATGATACAGATTTCAATGTGAAACTGTATTTTAATATATTATTGCAGATGTCATAATTTTGAATGTAATACCTGTACAACAAAATAAAAATGTAATCATTATCCATTAATCCTATGCATTCATGGAGGATGCGATGATTATTGACTGTCTTGAGGAATAATTAGAACCCACTGCCAAGACTAAACCTGAGACCTGATAAATTAAAGAAAGATAACTTTATGTGTGAAGTCTTACCGACAAACATCTTGACATCATTGACACTTAAGTCAGGATCAGGCATCCTGTAGAACAACAGGTGGGCAGTTAGTCTCATGCTTTACATTTAAAGTTGTGATGAATTATTCAGATAGTAAAGTAGGTGGATTTAGATGAGTAAAAGAGGAGACCAACAAGGACCCTACTTGATTCCCAGTCCACTGGGCTTCTCAAAGATGACTGGATCCCTCAGGCCCCCTCTCTGGATGAATTCATATGAAAAGTCTGAAAAACACAAAACACACAAGAACTGTTATCTTTCACTTTTCATTTTTGGTTGCGAAATTTTATTCAAAGAGCTAGCATTGTATAGTCAAGAGACGCATGACCAGTGATTCATCTAATACATCAGCAGCAAGCTACAATAACTGCTGCCCCCCCCTCCAACTCTGACTGTGCTGGCCTACCTTTTCCCTCCATGCGAATGACCCTGTCAGAGCTGAACCTCTGACTACTGACTTTCTCCTCCAGGTCAAACATCCTTCTCCCGTCAATCTCCTCATCTGAGATGCCGTCATCATGGTACCGGCGCCGGGTACCGGCCCGCTAAAGAAAAGGGGGGACAGGGTAAAAAAAAAGAAAAGAAAGAGAAATTGGCATGATAAAGGAAAAAGATAAAAGACTGCATTCTTACTTACCAAGAAAACCACAATTTTTAATTTAGATACACAATTATTTATAGAAGATAAAACACTCTCTACCACAAAAAACAATTCATTGTTCTTTGAAGACTAACAGCATATTTGTATGGTTGATATCTCTGCAGTCCTGTTATGAAATCTTTTATGGGTGGTACTTTTTACACTATATCCAATGATACATGGTACTGAAAGAGTATTGGTACTCTTGACAACATTACTTCAGAGTAAATTTCCCACATTTGTAGCTTTCAGACATTTGCATTGATTGAAAGACAGAGTAGAGACTCTGGGCTCCCAGCAGAGATAATCCCAGTCTGAGGCCCCCAACCCCGCATGGTCCATCATCTGATCATGGGTTTTCTGGCAGAGTACACTCTGGAGGTGTCACCAGTTCATCGCAGGGATGACATATACAGACATACATCCATTTAAACTCATATTCGCACTAAGAGGGAATTTAGAATAACCAATTAGCCTAACCCCTCTTGCAAGTTGTTTAACTGTGGGAGAGAGAGCACACATGCAGACACTGGCCACAGAACTCCACAGAATCTTTGAAGATGTTCATATGTGTAAAAAATTCTAATCAGTATCCCAGAGTCCAATTTGCAACATTCTGTAGGACAAAATTGTATATTATTTGTAAAAATAATATAAAATCTATCATGAGTAAAGTTTTAAAGTGTGTTAACAAAATTGCATTTATTTAGCACCTTTCAAGTCTACTTGACTTCTCAAAACACATTCATGCATGGATGGAACAGTAGTATCATCAATTGGGAGTTAAAAACAATTCAGGCACCAATGGTGCGGCAACAGGAGCAATTATGTTTTCGGTGACTTACTGGAGGACATTTTGACACACTGATTTCCAGTGGTTGGATTTCCCCCTGCAGTCAAACAATGACCTTCTGATCAGAGTCTAGAGCTATAGCGGCTTCATGTGAGAGCTGCACACAGTTATGGAACAAACTTTACTAGATCAAATTCAAGACTTTTTAAAATCTTCAAAATCACTTTTCAGGAAACAAACCATTTGAAGATGTATAGCTTATATTTTTGAACCAGTCCCAAGTGATCATAATATCTGAATAACCTGACATAACTTAACTTGTTGTTGAGTTGTTCTGATACAAACACCAGCATAGGAAAAGCATCTGATACGGCAAAGAATGATGGGTCGGGTATCAGCGAGTACACAGGTCTTTGGACTGATCTGACATCTCATCACTTATAGTAGTTTTACACAAGTGTCAGTTTTCAATCCTGGAAGTCGTGTCTTCATGCCCTCTGTGCTTAAACTACTGTTACTGGCAGTGTGAGGCTAGCAAGAATCAGTAAAAAATTCAGCAGTTTTGACAATATTTCACACTGGAAAGTAACACCAATAAAACAGCTGCATGTACAGCATGCAAGACCAGCTGGGGCCACCAGCATTTCCTAATTCAGCACCAGTAATCTTATAAAGCATCTGAAGATGCACAATGCTAAAGACTAGGAGGAGAAAAAAAGAACAAACTGCAACAGCAAATGTTGGAAACTTAACTCAAATATGATTAATCAAGGACAGTGTTCTATGGTATAGACATTCTGTATGTATTTGTTATTAAGGTATAGAATTCACATTAGACGTTGGTAGTAGTATAAAGCTGTAATTTAAAAAAAAAAAAAAAAAAACACACTTCCTTAATGCACTGTTTTTGGATAAGTGCTGTGTATTGGTAGATACTCAAAGCAAAGGTATTAGGAAGGGGAAAAAAACCCATTTCATCACTGTTAGTGCTATAAGATAACGACATCCATGATGTGGTAAGTCCTGCTCATTGTGTACAGCTCATAAAGACATCAAAACACTGCATTTTAGCCGGTTGAAGGGATTATTGCTGGATTTAAAAAAAAAAAATGACCTGAAGAGACACTCAGAAAGGTAGGCACCATTTACAACCTCAGGTCAGCCTGGCAATATAGATGGAGCAATTTATTACAGGGTTTATCATATGCTACAATTTAGGAACCTAATGACCTTCTGTCCTTCATAAATCAATACATTTAAAAAAATATATATATATATTTTCAGTATATAACACCCTCACTCAGTCATTGTGCAGATATAAACATCCGGCAGCTGCAAAGACAAGAGTGTACCAGGTCGCAACAGATATTTAAAGAGGAATAACACTGTGATGCTAATCGACCGCAGAATGTAATTTCCTTAACACAATAACAATCTGTTCCAAAGAATATGTTACACCGCAACTTAGACTGAAAATCATATTTCGAATCATATCTCCGCCAATACTACTAGTATCTTTTTGACAACAAATCGATAGAAAGCATGAAAGTAACGTCACACAGCAAAGAATTAGCCTTTAAATGAGCGTTGATGGCGATGGAAATATGCGCCAATGATCAAAATAACTTTTTCCCAATCTGAGGCAAAATGTTTTGACTGTAAACTTACCAGTCTTTTGCTGTACCGTGGTTTAGACTCGTCCATTATCACTGAAATTAACTCGTCCGACCAAAAGCAGGGATTTACGGACCCATCACAACACCGCCTTCCGCGGGACCACGGACGTATCGAGCTGCATGAGACACCTTCTGCTCACAGTTTACTATCCTAGTGAAACTTCACGTTTAACTAGTCAGTTTAACGCAAGTTACAACAAAAAAAAAAAGTTGCTCACTCGCGAGTCTCTTGGGGAGGTAACTGAGATGACGATGCGCTGTTTTCAGTGAGCTGGAAAACTTGTGTAACGTTTAATGGTTCATCTTTTACCGTCTCGATTAACCGACGGCTGCAGGTTTTAGGGAGCTGAATAAGGAGCCACATTCACAAAGTTGCTATTCTCATTTAATTAAGGCTGCTGCCCGAATACTCGAGCTTTGTTCCTCCGCTTCACCTCTTTCCAACTCGTGTCTGGCTAATGTTAGCTTTTAGCGAACCGAACGTGACAGGGAGTCTAACTAAAATAAAAAGGTGTAGATATTTCCAACGCACTGTTAAAAAACCAGCGTCCGAACAGCCGCCATTTTCCATCCCATAACAAACCATTTCAAAGTCACCGCCCACAACAGCCGTTGGACAAATCACAGACAAGCCGGCGGGGCAGTTATTGGACAACAGCAGTGTCAATCACGCGAGCACTTTGTAGACTGTGATTGGATGAGAGGAGCCAATAGCCGATAAAACAACTCGCAAACCACCCATAAGAGCATACGTTAAAACAAACCTCATCCCCTATTGGTTAATATAACCCAATGACCTTTAATTAGTGGCTCAACGCTCACTCGGTCCTAAGAAACAGCCAATCACGTGACAGTATAACCCAGTCGCCTCCGTCCCATTGCTAAATATAATAAGTCATTGCTACTTATAGATAACAGGAATTCGCTCAAAAATGAAGCCTTTTGTAATGCTTACCCCCATAATCGCACAGGGTAGTCTGACTACAACCACCGCCAGGAATCTGAGACGTCTGACGTCCGGTGTTTTCCTTCCCAGAGGCTCACATAAGAGCGACACGTTTTGTATCCCTCACCTCAACGAGGAAGTGCTCACGGCTCCATAAATGGAAGTTTACTGTTAGCTAACCGTTGCTGATTGGTTAACCAGTGTTGCAGGGTTCCCGGGATTGGTCGAAGTGAGCTGTCATTCAAACTCGAACGGCGCAGTTACAATACGGCGGCCGAGAAGAATATGCAACCTGCCATACGCGCTAGGAACCAAACTAACTCATATTTTTTTTTAAAAAAAATCACTTGCAATTAGAATAAATAACGGTTTCATTTTATTTTCATCACGGGACAGAGCTGCAAAAGACGTTATGGTTACTTATAAATCAGTACAAGAAATACTCTAAGCAGGAATTCATAAAATCACACTCTGTTCTCTGCTTTTTCAACCATGGTTCAGTACTAGTTACGTCTAACTTTCAACCTTCCACCCTTAATCCACTCATCAGATCTATGACAATTTATTCTAAATTATTTAAAGAATTATTAAGGTTATGAAGTAACCCTTCTAACAGTGTTTTGCCAGCAGTCATGGGGATGCCTCCATGAAATAAAAGGTTAAAAGAACAACCCGGTACCCAGATACTGTCACCTTGTCGTTGGACGTTTTAGCCAGATCCTGCTGCAGCTTGAGTTTGAGATGAGCATAGTAAATAAATCGAAATATCAGTGTCAGCCCACACCTGCATCTATTGATCTGCTGGGGACCAAAGAGGAAGGAAGCAAATGTCAAGGACCAACCAGAAGCAAACCATGGCATGAAAATCGATCAGATTTTAAAAAATAAGAGGGGGGCACATATTAAAAATGCAAGCCATCTTTGTAATAAATACACAAACTACAAAGAGCTAAAACAGTAAAACACCCTCAAGGCAGTGTGATTGTAATCAAATGGAGAGGAGTTGTTTTTATTTCCAGTTCTAATCGAACACCTCACAATATACTTTTCCTCTGAAGATATTATCCAATGCCTACTGTCAGTCATCTTTTAATCAAAACTCCAATATGTGCTTTTTTTAAGGTAAGAAGATTTCCTGATTTAAATTAAGGCCCACTATAAAATCATAGCAGGTGCTTATCCATAACATGATAGGAACTCTATCATGTGGCGCAGTCGATAACATAAGTACTGGCACAGTGGTGAAACAAACAACAAGTAAATGTAAAAAAAATACAAGAGCTGTCTCAATACTTAGGATACTGACTTCATGGATATGCTGTGTGGCGACAAACATAGGCTGACTCACTTTCACTTTGTTCGTCATTTACATCATTTGCAGTCCTTACTTAGATATGAAAACAATCCTGTCGTTTGCTTGTCACAGTTTCAGTGAAGCTGGGAAACCAGTGTCATATTTAGCCCCTTACATGTAGAGTTGTTTATTCTATTTTATTTATTTATTTTTAGTTATGCTGAACTACAGTATATGCGAAGAAGGTATCCGCTCATCCAGTCATATTGCATTAAGTTCCTGTTTTTAGTTCTCTGGATTATCTTGAATACCCAGGTCATGAGTTCTGGAAAGCGGACGAAGAAAAGGAATGATTTTCCCTGCTATGACTGGTTAGTTGTCAGGGTCAGCACTGCTGTGGTAGATCATGACCCTTGAGCAATCATCTAGGGTCATCAACAAGCTTTTACCCTTTGCACTGAGCAGATTTATCAGATCTAAAAATCAACAAGCCCTACACATAAACACCAACATTAACTGCCAAACACTGCGCGTAGTACCATCAAATACATAAACATCCTGCAACAGGAAGGGAGGCAGAGCTAAAGAGGAAAGGTGTGTTTCTACTATACTTCTTACATTCATGAAGTCCATAGTGTTCTGCTGGTCATTCTGAATCATATTAAGATCTGCTCTCAGGACAGGAACTCCATTTGAACACAACTTTATTCATCCAGACTCTGATTTTAAATGTGGATCATCTTGAGACACTGTGTCAGCACATTCAGAAATAACTGAGAATGAATGTTTCTACTTCTATTGTGTGTGAGCTGGGATGACAGAGAGTTGCTCGTCTTCTCGTGCTTCACTGCATGGTCGTTGACCTTGTGGTTATTTACTACTTAAAGAAGCTGTAGACAAAGGAGCCAAGGATGAGGGCCAAAATCACACAGCAGCAGAAGATCATCATTTGTTTCTGGAGGATGGGATGGAAAAAGATACAGAGACAGAGAGGAAGGCAGTGTCACATTACCGTGAAGTTAAGATGGAGCACAGTTAAAGTTACCACTGAACCAGAGTTACCAATGATCTGGTCTGTTTTTCATTGTCTTCTCCTCAGAGTGTCCAAATCTAATCTAGCTGCTTTCTTTCCAATCGCAACACTTTCACCAGTATCAGGTTGGAGGGTTATTTGACAAGTTGGACAACTAGTAAACATGGTCAACATGCAATCGAAGGGGTATATCCTTGAAATTCACTGACGTACAGAAAAATAGCATAGAAGGAGATGCGTGACCATGAAAATATATCATCTCCGGATTGCCTTGTTTGGAGATTTGACTCATGGTAATGGAGATATGGCTACAAATAAAAATAAATTGGTGGCTAATCCTGATGTCAGAAAATGCTGCAAATGGCTGAAAATATTAACCTCTTGGACACCTAATATGTAAAAAAGATCAGTTCTCAAATAGTTTTTGAGATGTGTTGCAGATGCGTTTTTCCTGATGATTCCATATCAATATTACCGATTTTTGGTGATATGACTTTGGAGAAAAATTAATTTCCCAAATTTCCGTACTGTATCTCCATTTATCAACCACCAATAACGTGGACTGACTGTTGTTGATCGTTGCATTTTGGTTTGTTGTGAAGTAGAAGAAGGTTACGTTGGTTGAGAGAGCTCAGTGCAACATGGAAACAGACAAAATACGACCAAATCAAGGAAACATTTTCATCAGTTTGTGAACATGTGCTACCAACATTCACAACACAAACAGAGAAATGCTGGATTGAAGAGGCACCAGTGACAACAGATATGGATGTTTCTAGAGGAAAATAAATTTGGACACATGGGACGCATTTGTATTGTGAAAATTTGTGACTCTCTGTAAAATTGAAATAACTTATTTTTCTTTTGATATCATATTGTTCGGTGTGTTTCTGAGATATCATTTGAATTGAAAGGCAAGAACAGAGATCATATTTCATCACAAAATATTGTCAAAGTGAACACACAGATATGTTTGGGGGAGTGGTCGACATTAGACCTAACCACTGTGAGGCATATGAAGGTGGGACCCAATCTTTAAAAACTTAAAAACATATTGTCTTGCATTTATTTTAGTTTGCTTTCAGTGCATATTATTGTGTCATTCAAAATCCTATGCAAAGCCTGGGCTAACATAGCTATCTGACTGATGCCATTAAAATATAGAGAAAATAAAATAAAGAGAAAATAAATAAGAGAAAATAAAGAGAATAAAGAACTTACATTTTAGTAAGACATGAGTGCGTCCATCAGTGTTTAAACATCAATATCGTCCGTCATCTGTGCTACATGCAGTGTGCATCTCTGTGTGGTCGTGTTGTAAGTGTCTGCAGCACACATTTTGTCAGATTGATGAAGATGTTTCATCTATTTGCATTTTATTTTTTTTGCAGTGTGTTGAGCCCTGTCGGCCAGACTAAAAAGATTGTAAATTGTAATTTGGTTAAGTAATGTGGTTCTGCTCTACAAATAATCAAGTAGAAAAAACGAGGCCACAACAAATTGAGGATTTAAAAAAGAGCATATAGTTTCAAATAAAATATTTAGGATAAAAAGACAGTCCAGCAAAATGTTATTGGGGTAAAATGATTCCAGACTTTTGTATAAAAAGATAAAAATGTGACAATCCCCGGTGCACTATTCAGTTGATGGCATGAACAGAGATCAGTTCTGGTAGTGAATTTAAAATGAACCACATCCATGTATGGACTCACCCTGCGAGCCTCCTGCTGGAATTTGGCTGCCTTTTTAGTGTCGGCCACTGCTCTCTCTACGAAGCCCACTGACTGGTCCATGTTGCCCTCAATCCTGTCAATCATGCCGCCCTATCGGAGACAGAGTAAAGAGAAAACACAGACAGAAGACAAGTGACCTACAGTGAGGTCCATAAGTATTTGGACCGTTACACAAAGCGCTTTGCAAGCGTTTTGGAAATTATGACATTCTGTTTCTATTTACATTTTAGGCAGCATAGTGTTTCTGTTTGTAATTATATGGTGTCATTGCGGGTCGTATTACCTCTACAGAAAATGCATTACATATTTGTATTTCAATTCAGCTGCAAAAAATCTACACTAAAATATGCAAATATTCCACAGGGACAAATTAGAAATTGACTTGCTGAGTGATTGCATCATTAAGTGTGCTCTTGAAATGTTTCCTCAAAGAAACAAGCTGCTGCTACAACACATCAGCTGAGCCACCTCTAAGTTGGAAAGCACTGCAGGTAACTTTGCTCCAGAGATCGTCTACTGGATAGGATATCTGCAGTGGATGTGAAGCTTTTCAGGAGACAGGACCTCTTCAACCTTGTGTGATTAAAGTATAGAAGGCTGTGGGAAACAATCTGGCAGCTGGATCAAACTTATGATGATATTCAGAAGTTTTAAGACAACAATGAACAAATGTATAGATTGAAGCTGAGGAAAACCTGGACTCCACATGATTAATGAGTGGGAAGAGGGAGAGCTGTAAACTACACACTACATATTGTTTTACTCTTGTGTTCGTAGTTTGCATTACCTAAATTTTCATGACAATACTTTATCAAATATATTTACAAATTTGCAGAGGTAAACATAACTGCTCCAGAAGAGAAGACTTACACAGCAGCAACAAAAACCTAATATCAACAACAAAAAGGCAACATAATCCTATTTATTCGAAACTGGAGAGTCTGTATGGCTACAACACACAATGTGGTGTACAGCGTTAATAATCTCCAGTTTGCCTCTGACATCTTGTCATACCTTCCTAACTATAACTGTTTATCTCTGTCATGCATTGTTGTTGCTGTCATAGCGTACCTGATTCTCAACCAACATGGCGATATCGACAAACATATCATGAAGCTCTTTGATGCTGCTTTCCAGCCTCATGATGTCCTTGTGGCGAGCTTCGATCTCATTCAAGGCCTGTTGGTTGATCTTGGACTCCATGATCTGGGGAGGGAGGGTGTGGACAGAGAACATGAGGTCAGAGCAGGAACGAGAAAACATTACAGAGAACAAACTGTGTCTATGGAAGTCCCGTATAAAATGTATTTTCATATTGTTTTAATGAGACTTTCTCACTTGCCTATTTTCAGTGTGCACATAAAAAAACCTTAGTGTGGCTATTTAGCATACAGGAGTTTGATACTTTGAAAAATGACCAATGTAAACATACAAACACATCAGATTAGTTGCCCCTTACATGGAGCGATGAGGGGACTGCAACCTTCTTCATATTAATTCATGAAACAAAAAATTCATCGAAACTGTGACAAACATCATGATGATATTTTCAGAGACTCATCGGAAATGCCCTCAAATGTTTCATTCGACCAGCAGTACAGTTGTACAAACTGTCATGTAAGACAAGAAAAAAGATACTAAAAATGAATGCCTCACAGTTTTTATATGGCTCCAGGCACTGAGGCACAAAACATTTCAGAGTCTGGAAGCATTAAGTTATTGTATTTTGGCTTGAAATGACTAATCATTGCTCCTGTCCCTGTGTATCACGGCATATACAGATCCAGGGTCAGTCTCACCCCAGCAGTGAAGACAGCAGCGTTGCCTCCCTCCAGCATCTCCTCCAGCTCCTCGTCAGTTGTTGCTTTCCCCGCTGTGATGAATGGAAAGAGGATGATTAGAATACAAAAGGCAGTGACAGACAAACTGTGCAAAACAACCACCAGTACAGCCAACATGCAATTGTACGATTAAGTCAAACTGATGACGACATGTTTACACCACGGGAGGCACCCTGTTGATTTTTTTAGGTTGATCATTTTTTAAATTATGAGCAAACACTAGTTGTATTTAATAATAATATAACAATAATCTTCAAAACATAACTATGTTAAGATTGACCCATGCCTTACCCCCATCCCCCCATGATTCAAACACAAGGGAAAGACTGCAGTTTATTAGCCTACTTTTGCACAGACCATAATGAGGCCCAAACACGCAGGAGAATGTTTTCACACCAAGCAAAGATTTCATCAAAAAAAAGAAAGAATTCCACACAGATTTGTATGTACTTATTTAATGGGCTCTTAATAATAACATAGGCACACTGTTGTGGAACTTTTGCAAAAATACATGGACAGAAATTGATCTCAGCTGATGTTTGCCTGCAGAAATATGTTTTACATTGGACCCATGAAATCCTTTCTTTCAGCTGATGCCATTTTAAGGTGAAAACTTAATCAGTTTAGCATCACAGAATCTAATTTTGTGTGATAAACACTACGCACTTTTCCACAACAGCTGAAAGTGCATACTTTCATGCACTGCATTTTCTCATCACACTGGCTGGAAATGGATTTAAGTGTGGACAGGGCCTGAGAGTTCATTCTTGTATGTCGCCCCTGTTTTCATTTCAAGTAATCTGTTTCCTGTTTTATTTCAACAGTTCATTTCCCGCTTGTGTCCTTTTGGAATCACATTTCCCCATGATGACTACCCTCATGTGTTTCACCGATGTCCTGTTATCTGCCCCGCCCCATTGTATATTTAATACCACATCCTCCCCTTAGGTGGTTTGTATGCTGGTTTATTTTTTTGTCAGATTTTTGTGCTCTGTAGTGTGCCATTAATTCCGCTTCTGGGGGTTTTGCCCTTTCTGGTTTTCATGACTATGCTTGCTTTGTCAATTTTTACTTCTGCTCTTTTGGACCTTATTAGGGCTGGATTTAATCCTTCTGGACTTTGACCTGCAAACCAGCTTTTGCATAATTACTGTGAATATAGCTGAAGTGAATGCAGCTCGACCTCTGTGGTCTGTATGTGGGCCCGTACCCAGATCCAGTGTTTAATAAAAATAAATCAGCAGTAACTCACTGATCTCCAGTTGCCGAGCAATCCGGCCTTTGCTCTTGTCTCTGAAGTCAACTTGAGCCTCGTTGTATTTCGTCATCGCCTCTACAAATTTTTTGGCCAGGATGGCATGCTGGGAGAAACAAACATGCGGACAGCCTCGTTAACTGACTTAAAATGTAAGAAAAGGTTTAAAAGCAGCCACAAAACATATCCTGATGACATTTCCTGAACATTCACAGCTCTGACAGTAATGCAGTGCTTCTGTTTTTGGACTGAGGAGGTAATACTTGTAAACATACTAGTGTGTCTCATGACATCACAATATATTATAAAAGTGAATTACATGCAAACTAAAATACTTCAAGTATCTTACTAATGGAATCCTGATAATTATGGCCCACAGATCCAAAAATTAAAAAACCAAACACCAAAGGATATTAGAATATTTCGCTGTTACTTTATAGGCCCAAAACATCAAAATCAAAAAAAGAAAGGCTTGAAATTTTCACTTTACATGTATTGAATACAGAATTTATGAAAATTTAACTTTTTGGATTCCATTTCAGGAAAAAAATGAACTTTTAAATATGGAGACTAGCATATTCATTTTTCTGTCAGTTCCAAATGTGGAGTGTCGGTCTCCTTGATGAACGTTCTCAGTTGATGGCTGGTTCTCAGTTTTTTGTGGATCGAAGCCTGACAGCGTCCTCAGAAATATTAAAAACTTCTCTAACCCTCTGTTAGCTCCAGATACACGCTCAGTAAGCGTGTAGTCACCTAACATTGTCCGACCTGTGATTTGCGTATCCTGAGGTCGGCTGAAGCTCGCTCGTCTGTGTTTGACTCCAGCTGGCGCTCGAAACCTGGCATCCACACACACACACACACACACACGCACACACACAAATATAACATCTGTTCAAACAATGCTCGCTTGTAACCACACTCCACTATATATCTACTGAATTCTGACACTTCACTCGCTCTTTATCCTGCTGTATTTGGCAGCTAATCTGTCCAAGATAATGAGAACAAAAAGATGAAAAAATGTAACTTAATAAGTATGGGAACATGTTTGGAACATGCTTGAAAAATATATCTAGGTTGATGATGAGCAATAGCAAATGAAAAAATATACATTTTTCCATATATTTTACACCTTTCAGACTGCATAAGAAAGATGTATCTGACTCAGTCACAGTATCTGACATCTGGAAAATTATTACAGACACCCTGGGAAAGATCACTGGCAATTGGAGCTGCACTGATTCAAAAGGTCTATCCAAATGAAGTGTGAAGTGTTTTTAGCTGTTGGTTGAAGTTAAGACAACACTTTGGGCTTTGAAAAAATGGGTAACTATTTTTCCACAATTTTTAGAGCAAATGATTCATTGATTAATCAAAAATAATTTTGTTAGGTGCAGCTCTTCTGGTAACATAGTGCATAGTGATCCAGTAATGTACCAAATGAATCAGCTGTAAGACGGATTTGGAATGACGCAGACCAACTGCGGCTGCACACTTTCTTAGAGATGATTTCCATGGATGGAGCAGCATCAAAACTTTCTGAGGTTTATAATGAAGAATTTTGGGAGGTCACAATGGAGATAAAATACCCCCCTTCCCCAGAAATGTAATGCCATATAAGGTGCCCACATGAGACAGTTTGAACTACACTTTATTTATTAAGTTTGTCCTGTTTGCTCATCTCACTCTGAAACAAATATTCCTTCTTTCCTCTTTAATTTTCATTTTGTCATTCGGTTTCTTATTTGGTTTGATTATTTCTATTTTTATTTTGCTTTTGGACTTTTGTCTATATGTAAGTAGATCTTTTTGTAAAAAGCTGTTTTATTTCTCAGGTTTCTGGAAAAGAAATAGAAATTCAGTTTTAAATAAAAGCCCATAGAGAAGGTTTAAAGAAAAGATACAGACTCTTCAGTTTGCTTCTTGCATTGTTGGCCGCCTTCTTGATCTCGTTGGTGATCGTTTCGACGTCATCTTGTGTTTCTGAAAAAAGAGATATGATCATTAACAGCGACAACCAGATTGCTTGTAATCCTTCTTGTTTTGGGTGTAAAACTCAGCTTCATCTCTCCTCTGTCTTTGGCTGTCTGTTATAGCTCCGAGACGAGCTTTGTCTGAGAGGGGGGCAGCAACTATAAAGAGCTGAGATGGACAGCGTGGGAGATCCTCAGATGATGAGAAGATCTCTTTCTCAAGTGTTTTAAGTCCATCTTCTAACATCAGCTCACTTGGAAGCTCATCTGATCTCATGAGGGACAGGAGGGACAGTGCTTCTATCACCATGTTTGTCAATAGAAAGGTGAGGAAGTGAGCTTTGTTGCTTATTGGAAGCTTCACGCCGAAGACACTTACTCTGGTCAGATGTGGGGGCCGACAGTATGGTGGAGTAAAGTTTTTTGATTTCTGTGACGCTCTCGTCAATCTTATCAATGCTGGTCCGGATATCTTCAGCCTGAAACACACACACACACACACACACACACACACGTTACGGGTGGAAATCACCAGAGGCCCCAAAATAAGATATTATCATGTTTCAGTATTTTATTTTTTCATACAACACTCCTTGCAAATTGATTTCTGTCCTTGTTTAAGGAACACGTCGTGTCCCCCCCCCAAAAATAAGGAATCGGCACACAGACACAATTAAACTACCTGAGTGAAAAAATCATCCATAAACGACTCGCTCTCCACTGGGATTTCGATGTCATCACCTCCAGCGTCACTCTTCTGTTTAACACACACAAATAAAAAGGGTCACAGCCGAACATGATGTGCTGAAAACACAAACACATGGGGGGCGAAGGAAAATGTACTTTCAGCACCTACAAATTAATTATATAGAAAAGATGAGGACGGTGATATGGAAAAAGTAACAGGAAAGTAAAAAAAATTGTTCCCAACATTTTTATCTATTGTATTGCACTTGTATCTAAGAAAAGGTGAGTATCCCCCAAACACACGCACGCACACACGCCAAAAGAATAACTGTGATCAGTTTAAAATGTGTATTTTTGAGGGACGACAAAAAAAAAAATATAAATCTGAGAAGTTTTATACACATGCAAATGTATTATGACTTTGTTTAACAAATATAATTGTGACAATTTCAGAGTGGACAAAGCCTGGTGGGCCCCTTTAATCTTTGGGCCTGTCTCCACTGAGATGAGATGTTTACCGCACTGTTACTTCCTGTTTCCCCATTAAAATGATTTTACAGAGAGCCACTTATCAGGCAGCTGCTGCGTAATATGAGACAGAATGCCAGCTACAGTAATCAATGAATCATTTACAGGACTGTAGCACCAGCAGTTAGTTTGTTCACAGTTACAACTTTATTGACAGTAACTGTAACCACTAAATTTTAAAAACATTAATAACAAATGATTGCTGTCTAGGGATGCGTCGTTGATAACGGCTCAAAATAGCTATCAGCTGATAATAACGTTAACTGATATTGGTTATGGGTAAATAAGGTCGCAATCACTGATACCGGTGGACGATGATGATTTGTTGTGTCTCATTAATTGTGCAATTGTGTGCATGAATATCACATTTTTGTTGTGTTTCACTGTACTAGGACACACATCATTTGTGTGTCATTTCAGTGTTCATACGGCACATTTCTTTATTTCCTTGACACAAAGGATATTACAATCGGTCAGATTGTTATTTTAAATGTTGGTATCCATCCAGAATTTTAGTATCACTGCATCTTTAATGTTTTCCTCTTCCTGTTAAAAGAAATGTGTTATTTTGAAGTTTCTCAAGACTTGATGCTGTTAAGATTAGAAATTGATATCTGTCATTCACTTTGTCACTGAAAATGAAGTTTATTTCAAAGCAATTGCGATAGTTATCAATACAGTAATTCAATATCCAGATATTGACTCTGGCATCTTTTTTTTTTTTTTTAAACTCTATCACTGTTAAGTTTTCCTTGGGGTGGCAGAAAGAAAGCATGCGTGGTTGGATAAAAAACCACATAGTACCTGTTTCTGAATACCATATAGTAAAGTTTACAGTAAAACATTGATCATAGGTACATTCTTTGTTTACAAATTCTATTTTTTTTTTTTTAATATCTTTAAAACAAAAAAAAATGTTTAGATTTTACCACATTTAAAAATGACTTGAAAAACCTACTTCAACCTTTAATAAAGTCGGGATAAAAGCGCCTTAAGAATCCACCTGAATGAATGTATTGAATATAATTTAAATGATCTATTTGTAGGTGTCTATTGCACATTCATTGACTGCACTGGCCTCTGCTCACGTGAAACTAAACCCTGAATTAATCTAGTTTAACCGCCTCACCGAGCCTTACACACCCCGACCAGACGTGTGACGCGGGCTTCTGGACTACAGGACTCCCTGTTTTAAAATAAGTACAAATACGTAGCATTTATTGAACGGACGAGATAAGGGTTGAAAATATGCTCTTAGCTAACACAAGGTCTTTCAAATCTGTTCCTCGATGTGTCAAATATTAAGATTCTTACGGGTGGCGTTAGTCTGCTAGTAGTACATTTGTAAAGCGGGCTAGTAGCTCGTTAATTACATCTCTGTAATTTCTCTGTTAGCAACAGGTGCTAACAGAGAAATTAGCTGTGCCTACCTCCTTCAACTGCGCCAGTCGGTCCTTCATCTCCAAAAGAAAGAAGGAAAGAAAGAAAAAAGAAGGAGAGAAAGAAAGATATTGAAACAGACAGATAGATAGATAGATAGACAGGTAGGTAGGTAGATATTAAAATGGCCTCCTGATTAGCTCGCTGATGAGCATATTTCCTTCAGTTAATCCAGACTTCTGTCCTTATTAAGGCCGGTTTAAAAAAAAGAAAGAAAAAAAGGTAAAAATTGCCCATGAACAGAGGATCTCGGTCGTTTTAGATGTTCCGCTCAGAGACAATATTTGTGCTCGACCCAACCTGAAGTTCCACTAAGCCTCTCTGCTCTAAGAGGGGATTAGGACATGATAAACCCCTCAGCCCTCCCAGGGCCACCGTCCCTCACCGTGGCCTGCTTTCTCACACACACACACACACACACACACATGGAAACCACCAAACCAAAATATGACTTTCTCATTATACTCGCACTGCAGTAAAAACCCCGTCATTGTTTTAAATCTCTTATATTTGCACCGTGCTATACACCCAGTATCACAACCAATCTCTAATCAATACATAATTACTAAAATACCAATAAAAATACGGCTTCTGCTATTTTTATTGTATTTTAATTACTTTTCTTCATTAAGGATCAAATTTCAAACAATCTTATCTCACGCAAAACTGTACCAATTTGCTTGTAAGTTAAAAGCTATATATAGTGTCAAGATTTAGTTTTAAAGTTGATTTGACCTTGAAAGGTCAAAGGTCAAAGGTAAAAAAAACTTCATTCTTGTTAGTCATTTGTGTTTAAAAGCATTATTTCTTGTATCGTGGTTTTGACTCATTTCTGCTTCGTTCAGAATAATTTGGTGTTAAAATTATCTTTTGTTGTTTTTCAGTTTCTAGGTTTCTTTCATGTTTACTTTTTGAGGGTTACTTTAGTCTGTGTTTTGATTTTTGGACTGTTCACTTTCATTTTACCTGTGCTTCTGGTGTTTCCTGTTTTATTTTGTAGGTTTTGTTTTACATTTTTCTCTTTCCAAATGATGCTTTTTAGTATATTTATATGGAGCCAAACATGGACCACAAGATTTCTTAATTTTGCCAGATAAAGGCCAAAAGGCTGAAACTAAAGAAATGTGATCTGAGAGTGAATAAGAAAACTCAGGCTACAAAAGAGACTTAAGCCTTAAAAAAATACGTTTTGAAAACATAAAATCTAAAACTGAGAAAAGTAAGACAAATATGAAAACATCTTTAAAAGAGGGAGAAATGAAAGTTAACGATTTATTTTTTTAAAATAAAAGACAGATTTAAATAAAAATTTTATTCAAATTGAAGAAAGGTTTTATTGACTTATTCTTATGTTTTATTTTTATAGAGTTCTCTGAGAGGAACATCTAAACAAAGTTTTAACGTACAGTTTAAAATTGTAGTTTTTCAATCACAATTTTTTTTTTTTTTCAAATAATCAGAAGTTTTGGCCCAGGTTCAGCTCAGTAGTTTCAGAAGTGTGGTGTAGCAAAAAGGACAATCATTTATTGTCCATGTTATCACAATGACAGATCAATAATCAACCAATTCACCATTTTTATGAACACGTGAATTCAGAAAGCCATAAGGACAATGAGTGTTTCTAAAACCTTGAAAATCGCATTTTCATTTAAATAACTGTATTCCCCTTTTGTGTCTTTGCTGTTTGAAATTGTTAATCCCACATGGAAATTTAATATATGACATATGTCCCAATATCAAGGTGACCTCGCCATATATGTTACACATAGGGCAATATGTGGGTTAATGTTTATAGCTGTGTATGTAAACAACAGTGGATATGTTTCTTTAACTTCAAACCAGTGTCATCACACAGAGTGAGGAGAGGGTGGTCAGACATGCACATCACTGGTAGGCATTTCCTGCTACAGGTAGAGCAATTTTCATACATTTAACCTGGGAATTAGTTAAAAATCTCCTGACCCTTGTGAAATTCCCCAGTAAAGAGATGCTCTGGATCTAAAGGAACGGTAACACCCATGATTTTAGATAAGGTGCCACAGATATTGTACCAAAACGTACAAATGTAATAATTGCATAGATAAATACATTTCCTCACTTCACATTTGCAGAGTTAACTGTTAGAATCAATGGACTACCAATTATAGTATCTTGTCCAGTCCTTATCCGTCCCACTTCCTCAGGCCTTATTTAAGACCCTCAATAAACATGTGTGGCAATTTATATGAGCTTGTAAAACGCCAGAGCATCTATGGAACAACTGACACAATAATAAATTAGGAGGCCTTCGGCTACCCAGTTTTATATTTGGCATCTCTAATGTGATTTATTTTTGTCATTTTTGAGGGTAACAGCGCCCCCTCCTGGATTTAAAAAAACGGCATTATGTTCCCTGACAATGAACAAACAAAAAACATTCAGTGACTTCAGGAATCAAGATCTTTATCCCAGAGACAGACAGACAAGAGTCCTATTTTAAAACATTTGGTGGAGAAATGCTGTGAGACTAAGAAGTCTTGGACTGAATGTGGGAGCGTCACCAAAAACGCAACTGAGAGGAAATGAACCGGTGTCTTTGAGAAATAAAGATTCTGGAGACATGGTACTGTGAAGGAATCCTGCACTTGGAACATTGTCATGAAAAGTACGTCTAATAGCTTTTGAACAATTGCAGGAAATATATGACTTGCCCAGTGGCACCTTCTTTTGTTGTCCCCACTTGGGATCTTTAATAGCCAGATTGGGTGTTGGAATGTCTGTACCCGTGTTTCCTAACACAGAGAAACAGCGAGGGTAGCATCCCCAGATCCAGCCAAATGATAGCTCAATACCAAATTTACGAAAATCTCAATTGGGATTCAGATTTGACCTTAACCGTGGATCTGGTGTTAAAATGATTCCTTAAAACAATATCAGTACCACCAAAACATGTTTCACTCTGGAATTTGTCCACCATATCATGGTCATTTTCAATACTAGTTGCATCTCAAAAAGGTAGAATATCGTTGTAAAGTTATCTTTGTTAATAATTTATTTAAAATACAATTACAGTGAGACATTCTAATACCCTGAAATGTGCGGTTTTGTTTTTTGTTGTTGTTGTTTTTTAATCCTTAGCAGTTGGTCCTAACATGTTGACTTCCCCAAATAACTGATTTAAAATCACAATACTATATTTTTAGATGCGCTAGTAAGAAGAGATCTAAATAAATACAGTAGACGAACGTGTTTTTCGGTAGTAACGTCTCCTGGTGCGCTTTAATTGACTCGGCGTTGTGTCCGACAGCACCCTGAAGGCGTCACGTTCCGCCCAGTAGGCTGCAGTTTGTCCCATTGGCTGACACAGAGCAGTTTGTCTGCATTCATCGCTCACACGCGAACCTATGACTGTGCTGTGACCTGCAAATACATAGACTGTCCACATTTCAAGGTAAGTGAGACGCATTTCAAGGCGCAGATTTGGACAGAGATGTTTTTGTTCCGAAACGTGCACTGTATTTAACGAGCCTGACAAAAGACTGTTCGACAAGACAGAGCAGCGATATCATGACTCAGATGTGTCGAGTGATTCAATTTGATCCCTGAAACACATGGAAACCAACAGCAGCGATAATGTAAACCAGCTATGTGGCTGATTGCGGCGTGACGCCTTCCCCCCCCCCACCGCCTTCCAGTCTCTGTCTCTGTGGATGGTCGTTTGTAATTGTCTTCTTTCCACTCAAGCTTAGAAAAAGCCCCAAACTCCGCTGAAGCGTGTTTGCGTTGGAAGATTTTTGCATGCACACCGAGTCTGGGTGAGCAGGCAGTAATGGAGACAGTCTGTCTGCAAAGATTTTGTCTCTCCACGGGCCACGTCCCACCGCGCCTCGTCACGACAAACTGACGAGCACGGTGTACCTGTGTGTACGTTTAGCACTCCGGGTATCCCCGGACCGAAGCAGAACGCGCCCCTGTTTTATTTCACTTGGGGGTTTTTTTGGCATTTTTTGGGAGGGGACGCCGCCCCTCCCTTCGGGACTGGCGCCCGTGAGGCTTTCATTGCTGTCGGAAATATCAGCGCTGAGGGCCAATGTCGCCAGACAGCGTTTTAACGATCGGCGATGATTGAAGTCGAGTTACCGTTGAATTTATTTTCGATTTTGCTTAACGAATCAGCGAAAAGAATACATTTTATTTTTAAAGTAATTTTATTAGCAAATACTAATAAAATTGTGCTAATAAAATGATATATAATCATTTCAGAAGCTGAGGACATTATATTTTTATTACAGAGTGGTTAAAATTCATCGCTGATTCATGGGAAATTTTTCAGCTACAATCTAATCGTCAGACCTTTTTCAACCACATTTCACCAACTGACATCCTTGTAGCTCAGGCAAATTTTCTCACACAACCTCCAAATGCACACAGATTATGTTTTTGTGAGTAAAGTACGTCCAGGCCTATCTAATGGAATACAACCACAAAATACAGGAAGTATCTGTGCAGCATTTAAAATATAGGAAAAAAAACATCCGGTAAACTTGAATCATTGATTGTTTGAGCTACATTTGGATGTTTTTTTTTGTATGAGCATTACATACTGTACACATCTTGTACTTGTGAGTTTAACTCGTGTATAAGACCATGTTTCAGTCACATCATTCCTTTCAAAATGCCAAAGATCACAGATACATTATATGACAGATATCATTTTGACACAATCATGATTTTGTACTAGTAAGGTCAATCTCGAAGGGAAATCAGCAAACAAACTGATACTCAAGATGAGGTGTTCATGCTGCTACAAAGAAATGTGAAGAATCAGCAGGGGTCAAGGAAGAAAATAAAGTGAACGTCAAGAAATCTCTCAAAATCTAATGAGTAGTTTCTCAGAGTTTCTTTTCTGATAGACCAGAAGAAGTCCAGGAAGGACCTGGCTCAGCATCTGGCAGTTTCATCAGGTTGCAAATTTGACCTTATACAGTCCGAATAACTTTGATCAGGAATGGAATTTGTGGAAATAATCACATTTTAGAAGGAGAAAAGGGTGAGAAGGCTCATATATGTTGAAGCTCACAGCTAAAGCTGATAAAATATTGATCATCATGAACTGGCGTCCACAGAGTCTAGACCTGAATATTATCGAAGCAGTACGCGATTTCCTGGACAGAGAGAAATCGCAGACTACTAACTAAGCTAAACTCAATAACTAAATAAAAACATTTACACAGGAACAACAACATCACACAACAACAAGAACAACATTCACGTCCTGTGGTAGATGTGTGGGGCCCAGCTGCTGTAAGGGGACCCACGAAGGCCAGCAATGTTAATCCTAATGTAAATTAATTGAATTCAAATTTATTTCAGACTCTCACAGGGTCCATAGCAACAAACAGAAAGAAATTAAAACAGTTGAAAGAAAAAGGCTTGATATGTGCCATAATGACAACCAGATGTTTTTTGAGCAAAAATACTAAAAATTATTAAAACATGTTATTTATTATTTCTTTTAAATGTAGTCTGTTTTAATAATGAAAAATGAATGAATGAACGCACAATGTCTTTGTGTCTTTACATGGATGAAACAGATTCGGTATTTGATATTTATATGTTCAGACCTGCCACAACAATAAAACCACTGGCAGGTGATCCTGTTGTTGCAATGAAGTGTTCTGCTGGGATACATCCCTCCTGGCATTTATTTGGGCTAAATTGGACCCCGTACCAAGCAGACTAATGTACCTCAACAAACCAAAAATATGTGCAATTAACTAAAAATTATGTTTGTGTAAAAATGGGTTGTTTTAAAGGAACAGGTCATCTAAATTCCATGGCCCCCACGTTCATGAATTGTCCGCAAGCTTAAATCTTCACTGCAGAGCTGGTGTTTGCTATTTTTGTGTAGGTTATGTTTTTAACAGTGGGAACTGTTAGCACAGCAGTCTGTTCATCTACTGCTCCTTTTTTTTTACTTTTCTAAGTTGTCCTTTATATGATCAGACTGTTCAGAGAGCAGTGGTGTATTGGTGCTGTTCTAAATATACAGCCAGAGTTCTCCCGGAATAGAACAACAGGTGCAGACTGATGGACTTTCCAATTACGTCCAGATTTAAAGAAGACGTAAAGGGAATGTTACTAGTTTTAGTGTTATCAGTGCAGCTAGTTGGTGGTTTTCAGTAAGCTTGCCGTGAATGGAGATCAGTTTTTGGAGAGTTAAACACTTCAATCACAGCCTGTCTGTTACAAAAATATTTACAATAAAAGACATGGTTGTAGGAAAATATAAATAGAAATAGAAAATAGAAAAAACTATCACTGAGACCTTTCAATAACATATTCAAAACATTACAATAATTGCACTTGTATTCGCACATATCTGCTTTAAATGTGCTAAAAAAAAAAAAGTTCTAAATTCTGTCACTTTTTAAATTGATTTGAATATGACTGTACCACCGTGTTCAGTGACTTTTCTGCCACAGTTTATTTCTATTTTCTATCCTGTGTCCCCAACAGATCGACATTTTTCAGAACAGTAAGCATGATCAGTCCTCTCAACATAGGGTTGAGTGAGTGAGCTTATCAGTTCAACTGTTGTTTGGTTTTACTTGGGAGAGCATTTGAATTTTTTTCTTCACTCTTGATTATCAGATGTCGTTTCCTCTGGGAGGTGGCTGAAACTTGTTTGGAGGATGCCAAAAAAACATTCCACATACCGGCGCAGATACCACATGGCCTTTGTGTTCCTTTTAAGAAGAATATGACTGATACAGAACCATAAGAATTGTGTTCCTGATCTAACACCTCAGTGACATGTCAAAAAGCAAAAAAAATGCAAGAAAAAGAACAAAAACTAGGAGGATTGTGATGCACTGCTACTCAGTGCCGTCGAACAGTTGGTACAGAGCACTTGGGCAGGGGGCCCTACCTCAGAATACTGTAAAATCCTGGATTCGTATTTCAAGATCTCTTGATCTCTTGCAAGTAGTATTCTTCTCAAGGGTGACTTCAACTTTTACTGAAGTTCAATGCAAAGGAGATCTCTTACTCAACATTGGTTTTCAAGTGCTGTTTTCAACAAGGAATAAGAATCAACATTCACAATTCGATATTCTTATGATACTTAAGTCATAATTCAATATTATTGCAATTTTGCATTATGAGTCTATGCTGCAAAACATGAGGCGATAATGTGATTTAATTGCCTTATTTTCAATTACAAAGCATGTCCCCATGTTTGCAGTTCCATAGTATTTTATTTTCACTTTAAATCCAATGATTCACATCGTTCTGGACTTCCTTGTTGAAATACTCATCCCGCGCTTTTATTTCAACTTGGTTGGTACATTTAGGATTTCTTTCTCCAGTGTCATGTCTCTATCCTCTGTGTTCCTCCTTAATCTCATCAGTTACAGATCTCTGCTTTGTTGAAGCTCAGCAGACACTAAAAGAAGACGAGAGGTGTCACTCCATTCATTTCAGATGGTTTGTGTTACTCTGAAGGAGATGATCTGATGGTGCATTCAGACACAGTCTGTAAATGTGATGGTGTCACAGTGAGAACACTGTGGATTCAGCCTGAATGAAGTCCCATCTGTGTTTTGTGTGCAGATGATATGGAGTGTTGTCATCCTGCTGGCTTCTGCCCTCAGCGTGGGTGAGTATCTACACACCTTTCCCACCGTCTGAGAAGTGAAAATCACATGTGACAGGTTACTCTGGAAAACGGTGGTGGTCAGAGGTCAGACTCGGCTCCTGATGATGAAGAGAGTGATCGCAGACTGCTCGATTGCTGATTTACAGAAATAGAAACCAGATTAATTTGCAATCCTGACACCAGGTCACTACTTATTATTATTATTATTCACCGTAGTGACTTTCTGCCCCAAGCTGGTATTCAAGGAATTATATCCAGTTTTGAGAGTACAACAGTTCCTGATATTGGCATTGGACATATAGTGGACCTCAGGGTTATAACATTCACTCAGCTTGCAAATCTGGTATTACGATTCATATTTTTTTTTTTTTTTCAATAAAATGACATTCAAGACTAATTCTAAATTTAAAGGTGTCCTTTTATTATTTCTCAGACAAAAAGGACTAAATTCTTTTTCTTAACATTCCTTATAAAATTTAAAAAAAAATCCCTTACCAACTTTCCAACCTGCCAAACACTACATATTTCCTTTTCTTTGTAATTGAAAAAAATAAAACGTTGTCATCAACTACATATCTAGTCCTTGAGGTTCTGTCTGATTTTCTGTCCCCCTGCCTGTGTCTCAGAGTCCTATTCTCTCCGTGACATCAACGAGCACTTGAACCATGGGCGCCAGCTGAAAATTTACCTGTCCAAAAGTGCAGACAGGCTGGAGTTCACTCCGGCCAACGGACCCCGCCAAACCTTTGTGTACTGGGAAAAGGGCCATCTGAGGTCAGAGGCAGGGTGGTGATGGAGTGAAGCTGGTAGTTGTCTTCCTGTGGTGCTGCAGTTGATGATATTGTCTTGTTCTGATCTCCTGCAGGATGAGAAAAGGCAAGGTGTCCGGTACAGGCAGCGACCGACGCTGGTACATCGACAAGGTAACCCACAGAGTCAATTGTTTAGACGGCTGGAAATACAATTACCTCCTGCGATAAAGCTGTTCACAGCGTGTTTGTGTGTTTGTGTAAGGTGACATACATGGACGAGGGGACGTACACTCAGAAAGACTTGTGGAATAAAGAGATCTCCACTGTGAGAGTGGCTGTCATACGTGAGTTAGCCCAGCCATGTTTGCTACTACCTCCTGCTTCTCCTTCCTCTTATTTGATTTTCTCTCTGAACCAGTTTCTACTCATATCATGTAGAAAAAAGAAACACAGCATTCAAATATAACGTGTGAGCACGTTTTCCACATCAGATAAACAACGAGCAAATAACACCTTGGTCCTGAGACAATGTTACGTGGAAGGGATCAGCAGCAGAATTAGTGGTGACTGTTAGGAAAATGCTTTGAAACAGAAAAGTTTCTGTATCATCTGGTCTTCTAAATTATATATTTTACATATAAATTTAATGTAGTGAGTGATCCAAAGGGAATTTAATACATTTCTGTGCCTTCAAAAGATGTTTTTCTGTCCCGATCATGCACTGTGTATTGGCATTGTAACACTGACTAGGTTGCAGTAACCAGCAATCACATAAGCGATAAACAGTGAGCAGAGAGAAGCCATGACAGAGCCGTGTTAACAAAACAACAACCAGGCTTCACACTTATAAAGAATAAATGTTTCATCAAAATAAAAACAAATCCAAGTTATGATACTGTTGAACAGAATGTGTAACATGCTGAAAGTGTGCTAAGAAGTGGTTAATGATAGGTTGGTCAACTAGCTGTATGCAAGCTGTATGGCTGCTCTGAAATCTGTTATTCTATTAACAGAGTCATCATTGTCACACTCGTTACCAAAAGACATATACAGTATATATGGTTGTGGCTGATTTTTACAAACATTTTGACCTTACGGAGATCCAAGTGGGACTGAAACATTGTCTTTAAATAAAGTTTGAGGCATGGATTCAGTCAGGCATTACCTTTTTCATTTATGCTACCGTGTTTACCAACACTCAGCAGTTGCTGTGTGCACACTCACTTTGAAAAAATCTTTTAATTTGGCGTATTTGTGCCATTTTTCAGTTGCAAAAACAGTCACAGTTGAAATGCCTTTGCTGTATAGTTGGCAATTAGCAAATTAGCTGACTAATGATTATGTTAGTTAGCAAAATAGCAACCAGAAATTAAAGATGAATACAAATAGACCTTTATTTAAATTGGGATGTGTTTAGCTCCTCAGGGATTCCATCTTAAAAAAAACAATGGTATTAGAGGCTAAACAACCAATCGTCCGTCATTTACCTACTCCTCTGATTGGCTGCAGTGATGGTACATTGTAACAAAGCACACCTGTTTTGGTTCCGTAAATAATATAAAAGTCGCTATTATTGAGCACAGAATAGATTTTTGTTGAATAATCTCCATAGAAAATAAATCTCTGTGCACAGAATGTCCAATTTTACGCTCAACTTCGTGTCATGTGACTGTCTCACGGTTTCCTTGTTCTTCTTTCCAGCCAAACAAAACTATGTGAAGTGTGTAGCAGGAGAGAGCCTATACATCCAACTGGAGGGCATCGACCTGCATGACGCTGACCTCTCCTTCACCGGGGAAGCTGCCAACGTTACACTGGTGAGATGGATGGATGGATGGATGGGAGGATATATCGATTGATGGAGTGACAGAGGATGCGATGAAAAGAGCAGGTGTAGATGGGAGCTCTGACAAGTGTTTGCCCTCCTCAGGTACGTAATGGAGCGCCAGTGTCCCAGGACCTCCCGAATTACTTTGACCGGGTCCGGACCCACTCCATGAAAATCGAGATCAGGAACGTGAACTACAGCGACGAGGGGCATTATATTCTGAGAGACCGCAATTCCCGGATGGTGTCTGATACCAGGATGGACCTGACAGGTGGGTCTTCATGAGGGATGCATCGCATGTAACGAACCAATAACGAAAACATTTACATCATCTCTTGGGGGATAATTAGCTTTGAGCTGATGAAAAGAGGACAAACTGGATTTAATATCCACATCTGCACATCCTGAAATAGACGGCATGCACCTTTAAAATAGGTTTTCGATCCATTGATAAACACAAAGAAGTGCAGCACAATTACAGTGTTTGAGAAACACAGTGTAAACAGTGTAATGTTTGTAACAGTTCCAGAGAGAAATTTTATCGTAGCCTTTGTTAGGGTTGGGGTTGTTCACAAACTGCAGCTCGTGAACGTCTTTTTAAATACTAAAATTTGGAATAACCGAAGCAGGTAATTAACAGTATCGACTGAATAAAATCCACAGTGGATCCCGGCTTGTCTCCATATCTTGATCCATGTGTGCTTCTGAAAAGTGGTCAGTAGCATCACTGGGGAAAGGTTTCACTCATATAATTTATATTCCTTACACATGAACCAAAATATTTGAAGCCTTTTTTGTTTTATTTTTAATGATTATTTCTTACACATTTACAGTGAAATACTAAAAATG